>OV049862.1:21157265-21754765 GCA_920104075.1 Melanargia galathea
TGATCACATGATACGCGTGACGTCACGAATCAGTATGAAAGTCACTTCTCTCGCTCGCTCCTTATCGGAACTCGGTGCGTGCGACAGAGACGCTACGCAAGGTGAATGCTATTCGTAATGTTGTAAATTGTTATACCTACTCATTTTAATATCAATCATATTCTTTCAATTTTAAAGTTTAGTTTCCGTTGGCTTGATAAACTTCAATTATAACAACCAAGTCAAGTGCAAATCAAGTGACGTCACAATTAATCCCAGAGCGTTCTGGTTACCGATAAAATTTCAAAAATTATTATGTTTTATTTCGTGCAAAATATCGCGTAAAATTACATAATTTAGTTTGATTGAGTGATATATGTCTTTTTTAGGCTATTATCTGATAAGATGACCACAATCAATAGTATATTTTCAATGTTGTCAAATACCCTATTGGCTTACATTGAAAATGATATTTAACAGCTACAGGCATCACCACAAGAAATATTGCTAAAAACCAGATTTTCTCCTACGCCTATGGAAATTTTAATTTCCGATAAGATAACACAAAACAATAAAATATCACAAGGTAATGTTATTGCCATCATAATTTTATTTACAATTTTATGTTTTTGTTTACCTACATTTTCATTTTGTTTTTATTTACTTACATATTAAGTTTTTTTAATCAGTTTAGTAAAGTGATTATTTAAAAAATAATGATGTACTCTTTCTAGGTACGAGTACCTACACTGGATTTAAAATACGTTATTAAAGGATTGGAGCATCAACTCGCATGCTCAAGCTTTAGGTATGCAAATTATTCTTAATACGTATTTATTGATTCATTAAACATTAGCATATAATATGTCGATGTTAACTATAGGTTGAAATATAGATTCTAACAAATTTTCTAAATAAACTTTTTATTAACTAGCGATGTTCATAATATTATGTACTTAAAACTTTTATTTTAACTTTAACTTGTTTTTTTAGTCAGTTTAGTAAAGTGATTATTTAAAAATTAATGATGTACTTCCTTCTAGGTACCTACACTGGATTTAAAATTAGCACCGTCATTGAAGGATTGGAGCCTTAACTCGAATGCTCAAGCTTTAGGTATGAAAATTATTCTTAATACATATTTGTTGATTCATTAAACATTAGCATATAATGTAGATGTTAATTATAGGCTGAAAGATAGATTCTAACAAATTTTTTAAATAAACTTTTTATTAACTTGCGATGTTCATAATATTATGTACTTAAGACTTTTTTTTATTATAGATGTTTTTGCGAAACACTTGGCTTACATTGAAAATGCCATTAAAGAGCTGCAAGTATCACCACAATAAATATTGCTAAAAACCAGATGTTCTTCTACACCTATGGGTATTCATGATGAGATAACACAAAACATTTAAATACCACTAAAGGACTTAAAACATATTAAAATAATACAAGGTGAGTTATCGCCATCATAATATTATTTACAATTTTATGGTTGTGACGTTTACCTCCATTTTCGTTTTGTTTTTATTTACTTACATATTAAGTTTCTTTAAATCAGTCTAGTACATTCACGTCTATTTTGGTGGTTATGTTTTTTTTATAAAACTTGTTTTTTTACATAGATTTATCTTAATTAACTTCCACTTTGATAGGTATCTACTATATACATATTTTCGTGGAAATAAACCTCCTCCTTTTTTTTAGAAGCAGTGCATCCCCCTACTTTGCCAAAACGCACGAACATTATTGGGAACGCCGCAGTATGTTAGCAAAGAAAACAGTGCTGGAGGATCCTATGTTTATTTTGGTCTTGATACCTCGCCTTGAGATGGTGATATAGTTGTGGTCAAATCTGTAGAAAGATGTTCAAAACCTAATACTTAGTTATAATTTGAAATGTAATTTTTTTAAATAAAACGAATTTTTATAAACAATCAATCAAAAGTAGTAGGTAAGTTAGGTATATTGAAAGAAAAGGTAGGTACAAAGAGAATAAAATAGTATATTACATTATCTCATTTACACAAAAAATGTTTGCTTTTACCCAACTTTTATAAAGATAATTCTATTGTCTATGTAACGTTTGTCAGTTTAACATTATTACATCATTAATTAACATGTTAGAAAGATAGCTCAGTTATTCGTACTGAACATCATATTTAAATGAACAATTTACGTATTATATACAGGGTGTCCCATAAATCAATGTCAAGCTGGAAACACGTGATAGGCCAAGTCGTGTCAGTTCTCAGAATATTAAAAAAATCAAAATATTAAAAAAATTATTGGCCTCGTACTTTCGAATTAGTATCAAAACATAAATCGGAAATACTGACAACCGAAGATCTTTCGACTCTTGTGACTACAAATATTAACTTTTTTCGATTATTTATTTTTCTGTAATGTAACAATGAATAACCCTTCTGTAAATTACAGTTTAAAGTTAAAACATAAACTGCCTCAGTTTTGAATAAAATATTAATTAATGTATGCCCTACTTTGAATTCAAAATAATTAAATTATTTTATTTGTATACCGTTTCTCAGTTTACATTTTTTTTACATGTTAAATTTATGTTTGTAACGTCAGATTCGCTAATTAGATAACATTGTAATAATTTAATGCTATTGCTGACTCGCTTTTGGGCGCAAAGAGTCAGCATGGCTGTTCAACGTGGAAGTGCATTTAGGTATACGTACTAAATAATAATCAAATAAAAAGTATTAGAGTTAAACTTAGGTAATATGATATTTTTGAAATTAAAAGTACTAGTAGTTTTAATACTAATTTTACTACACTTCCGCGATGAACGCAGCCACGCCAATTCGTTGCACATAAAATACGTCAGCCCTAGTCAGTTATTAGAATAAGTATAGTATAAAAATCTTCATTACAAAATTGTATTTTTAATTTTTTATCATTAATAAATTGTTTTATTGAACAATGTTACTTTGTTTTCTTTTTATTAAGTGGAATAATATATTAGAAAATATATCTAAATACAACGGAACTGTTGAAAACTGCCACGTTGGCTCTTAGGTGTCTCTTACTTGTTTATAATAATTGGATTTTATCAGGCAATAGATTTTTAACTTGGTTGGTATCATATTTATTTCAGCTGATTTTTGATTCAGATGTGGCGATGACTTAATTTTCCTGGACGGAAATTTCAGTGCAAGTACAAATGTTTTTGCTCAGGAAAATAATTATCATCGTCTTTATATCATCGTAAATACTGCACCACCGTTGTTTAAACGCTAGTTTTCTTTGAGAAGGCAGTTTACTGCGAATATATGTTGGCGTACCATACTTACAGTGGTTCCACTAAAGATTCAATACTTTTATCTACACTTAGCTGATTAATTTACGTGTTTCCGAGATCGTGGTGAATAATAAGTTATGACTGATTGGCCATACTTTATAATTCAACCACGATTTCAGCAAGTCAACTCAATTTATTAATAAAAACCAATCAGCCAACGGTAGATAAAATATTTTATCTGTTAATAGGGCCTCTGTGAGGAAAGCCAACATTAATTCGTAGTATATATTCTTTTCTAGGGCCTTCATAAGGAAACTAACGTTTACCCAACGTAGGTATACAGTATGAATTTTTTCATTGGGCCATTGTAAGAAAATAAACTACCAGCCAACGTAGGCATACAGTATGAATTCCTTTGTTGGGCCATTGTAAGCAAATCAACTACTATCCAACGTAGGTGTACAGTATGAATTTTTTCATTGGGCCATTGTAAGCAAAACAACTACTAGCCAACGTAGGCATACAGTATGAATTCCTTTGTTGGGCCATTGTGAGCAAATCAACTACTATCCAACGTAGGTATACAGTATGAATTTTTTCATTGGGCCATTGTAAGAAAATAAACTACCAGCCAACGTAGGTATACAGTGTGAATTCCTTTGTTGGGCCATTGTACGCAAATCAACTACTATCCAACGTAGGTACACAGTATGAATTTTTTCATTGGGCCATTGTAAGAAAATAAACTACCAGCCAACGTGGGCATACAGTATGAATTCTTTTGTTGGGCCATTGTAAGCAAATCAACTACTAGCCAATGTAGTTATACAGTATGATTTTTTTCATTGGGCCATTATAAAAAAATCAACAACCAGCCAACGTGGGTATACAGTATGAATGCTTTTGTTGGGCCATTATAAGAAAAGCAACGACTAGCCAACGTAGGTATATAGTATGAATTCTTTTGTTGGGCCATCATGAGAAAAGTAACGACTAGCCTACGTTGTTGGCTAGTCGTTGGTTGAAAGTCGTTGGCTCGGGTCAAGTGGGCCAACCGCTTTTCAACGGTTGGGACCACGTTTTTTAGGGATGACAAGCCTAACTGTTGGCCAACCAAACTAGGGACAGAGGCCCAACCAACAGCCAACGCAAATTGCTACTAGGGTTTGTACAGGGCCCTGAGCATTGAGTGGATGATTTTAAGTTGACAAGACGTGTGCCGCTGGAGACGTGATCGTCGTATAAATTTGTCAAAATATCAGCAACGTTTTCACGTTTTATCGATGTCGCGTTTTAGGCCATAGTCACATTTTTCACAATGAAAAATTTCATTATGATTCTTTTATATTTAAAAAAAAACTTCATTTGTATGAGACGCTCGAGAGACACTTGTTTTAACAGTCCTCTTCTAGAGCCATTGATCCTGAACGCTGTGACGTTACCGAGCAACGGGTGTTTGAATGAGCTCACAAGAGCGGAATTTCACGCACTACAAGTACCAATCGAATTATGTTGACTCGTCGGAATATTCAGATCAAACAGTCTAACAGCCCCCGCACAGTGGCGACGACTAGTGGCCGCCACAAGTCGCGGAAGAGATTTTTCATACATTTTCTTGTGACTCGAGCACTCAGTGTGCGGTGGTACCATATAAAATGTATGAAAAATCTCTTCCGCGATTTGTGGCCGGCCACTAGTCGTCGCCACTACTGGCCCAGTATGCGGGGGCTGTAAAAGACAAAGACTCGTAATAAAATGATTAAAGAACCTATACAAATTTTTTACTAAGTAGTTGATGCTCGCGGATATAATGTCCGCGTAGTTTCGTCGTCATCGTCGTTGTCGTCATAAACCGATTGATGTCCACAGCTGGACATAGGACTCTTGTGGGGACCACCATAAGGCGCGGTCTTGTGCCGCTTATATCCAACGGCTCCCTGCGACTCTTCTGATGTCGTCGGTCCACCTAGTGGAGGGGTCTACCAACACTGCGCTTGCCGGTGCGAGGTCCACATTCCATCACCTTGGGACCCCAACATCTATCGGTGCTTCGAACTATGTGCTCAAACAAATGCGTGGAGTATGGTTTCTTTCAAAAAACCCGTGGCAACAATATAAAAATTAAGCTAATAAAAAGGTTGTATAAATAGTATTATTTGCTACAAAGTACATGATTAGTTATAATATTTATACTCGTACATAAAAGCGGTTTACACAGAAATGGTACGTGTACTATTCGTATATAATTGATCGTGGATTAAATATATAAGAAGGCAATAGGTACGTTAAAACAGTTTATACTCGTAAGTCGCTCTTACACAGTTTCTCATACCCCGATCTCCGATGGATTAAACCCTCTGAAAGCTCTTAAGCGTCGAGGGGACACAGTTGATGAATTTATCGAACTCTTAATCCCGCTGGTGAAAATAAAATGTGGCGTTATTGGCTTCGTTTATTAGTTACTAGCGGATGCCCGCGACTTTGCCCGCGCCGAATTAGGTTTTTAAATGCCCGTGGGAACTTTTCGATTCGTCAACTCATAGACGAAAGATTGTTGATGTTGAATAGCCTATAACCATCCTCAAGAATTGGGATATCAAATGCAATAAGAATTTTCCAAGTCCGAGTAGTATTTCCAGAGATTAGCACGTTTAAAGAAACATACTCTTCCGCTTTATTATATTAGTAGGTAGGTATATAAGTGTAGTAGGTGAAGAAGACGAAGATATGTATAGGTTTTTTTATTCTTCTACATACCCCTTGATTGCGATCGCATTAAGTGGTAAATGATGATGCAGTCAAAGACGGAAGCGGATTTAACTTAAAAGAGTCATGGAGTTTTTATTAAACTCATACTCTTTCTTCTACGGCATCTCAACGAAGTTCCACTAGAAAAAAGAAAAGACAAAGTCGCAGGAAAAACCTAAGGTGAAGATAATATCAACACGATCTCGTGTTTTAGATCAATCATAAAACTTATGTAATGGAACACTTGGAAAGTTTTCGTATAGCTTTTATGTGACGCTCATGAGAAAAACACCACTTGTTGAATACAATAAGTATATCAATAAAATAAAACATTATCTACCTACTACTTAATATTATACATACTAATAATAAGAATGCGAAAATGTGTTTATTTGTTTGTTGATTTTTTTGAAATGAAAACTTCTTTAGGCGCGTTGAGTACTTTTTGGGTGAACAACAAGTGTAAATTGAAAATTTAAAAAACCCCCGACATTCGCCATTTAGTGGCGGCGGCCATCTTGAATTTGCAATAGTGCTATTCTACTAGTCAAGCCCTTTCATTTGATACCCATATCAAGGGAGTTGTGAAAAAATATATCATCCGCCATTTTGTAGCGGCGGCCATCTTGGATCGATTTTCATCAAACATAGCTAAGAACACTCTCGACTAATTCACCTTTCAAACAAAAAAAACCGCATTCAAATCGGTCCACCCGTTTGAGCGCCACAGGGGAACAGACAGACACACACACACACACACACACACACACAGACACGTCAAACTTATAACACCCCGTCGTTTTTGCGTCGGGGGTTAAAAATCATAGAACTCGCGTCATTGTCACTGAATGCTTTTCTAGAGCTATAATAATATGTATATATGTCTTCTAGTACGGCAGCCGCCGAACAAAATTTTTAGTGATTATTTATAACAAGCTGAATTTTCGTGAGTAGGTTCGTTTCGACGAGACGACCAACTTTTTTATCTATGAAAATTCTCGATGGAGGTAGCTTCTCGAGTGGGGAGGTGTTAAAAATTTCGATTCGCTCGGATGGGAAATCGTTCCACTTTTGTAAGACTATATGGCCATTTCATTATACAAGTATTTATTAGGCTGCATACAAACAAATCAGGTGGTTAAAATTCAATCAAATCGGTTCACCCGTTTGAGTGCTACAGGGGAACAGACAGACACACACACACACGTCAAACTTATAACACCCCGTCGTTTTTGCGTCGGGGGTAAAAAAAATACTCCTTTAGAGAATAATACTGTAACTACTACAATTTGCATTATAAGTGCTTAGAAAAATATACCCGCGCATTATATTCACGCATTTTCCCCCAACTATTTTTATCGCGCTCGCAAGAAAAATAACTACTTGTTGAATGGATCCCATAAACCCGAGATAGTACAAAGGAATATGATAAACGTCGACGCATCGGAGCGAAATTGGGGAGATAATAATGGTATCTCGTATCATAGATCTGGAATATATTATGTATCTACATCATAGTACTGTGTAAGCGTGAATAATATAATGTTACAAGTGGAAACCCGCGATTTCGTTCGCGTGGATATTTGTTTTTAAAACTCCCGTGAGAATTAATTTGTTTTTCCTAAGCTCCTTTGAGCTCATACTTTGCTAAAAACTGTTAAAAGTTCACTGGCCGATTTTTAGGTAGATCAAAATGTAAACATCCGCCAGTGAAAGTCCCATCAAAATCGGTCCAGCCTTTCAGAGATTAGCCAGTAATCTTTGAAGTATTTCCTTTCTAACAAAAAAAGAATGAATGAAATCGGGCCACGCGTTAACGAATTACAGCTAAGTACACATTTTAACTTTCATCCCCTCTCCCAAGGGAACCTTGCTGAATTTTGGGATAAATAGTATCCTATATGTTACTCCGTAGTATGAACTTAAATTATGCTGAGTTTCATTTCAATCCATTTAGTAATTTTTACGTGATGAGCGAGCGCACAAACATACAGACAAACAGACAAACAGATAAACAGACAAATAAACAAACAGACAAAAATTTCAAAAATAGCTTTTTTACGTTCTATTACTTATCCCTAACATCCCCCAGTTATTATTTTGCAAAAATCTTTAATGTACAGATACGGCAATTCTACAATTTTTATATTTTTATATATAGAATAGATGACGGTAAAATGGTCGATCAGAATTGAACGGATACGGGATTATTTAAGCGGTAATCATCATCATCATGATCGACCCATTACCGGTCCACTGCAGGGGTTTCCCTTCAGAATGAGAAGGGTTTAGGCCACCATGCTGACTAAGTGCAGATTGGTAGACTTCACACGCCTTTCAGAATATTATGGAGAACTCTCACCATTGCAGCAAGTGATCCTACTAATATTATAAACTAGCGGACCCGGCAAACGTCGTCCTGCCCGCTATTAGCGCCACCTACCGGGTCCAATTTTTCTACTTATAAACCTTCCTCTTGAATCACTCTATCGATTAAAAAAAACCGCATCAAAATCTGTTGCGTAGTTTAAAGATTTAAGCATACATAGGGACATAGGGACATAGGGACAGAGAAAGCGACTTTGTTTTATACTATGTAGTGATGTGAAAGTGTGGATGTTTGGATGTTTGTTACTCAATCACGCAAAAACTACTGAATGGATTTGGCTGAAATTTGGAATGGAGATAGATTATACCCTGGATTTACACATAAGTTACTTTTTATCCCGGAAAATCAAAGAGCTCCCACGGAATTTTTAAAAAACCTATATCCACACGGATAAAGTCGCGGGCATCAGCTAGTAATATAATAAAAAAGTTGAGGTGCGTGCCGGGCATCATACTCGCTCCCCCCAAAAGGGAGGCTTAGGCTATCACCGCTTTGTAAACCGAGTATTACAATAGTAAATAAATAATTTATGTAATATTAAATCTATAATATAATAAAACTGTAACAGATCCAATTCTGTACATTGAAGATATTTTGAAAATTTTTATTGGAGGGCACTCTATAATCGATACTGAAGCCAAAACTGCAATTTGTTTCATTTTTGTCTGTCTGTCTGTCTTTCTGTCTGTCTGTCTGTCTGTCTGTCTGTCTGTCTGTCTGTCTGTCTGTCTGTATCTTAGCCGCGCATCACGCCGAAACTACTGAACGGATTCAAATGAAACTTGGTACGATTTGAGTTTATACTCCGAGGTAGGACATAGGATACTTTTTATCCCGAAATTCAGCACGGTTCCCTTGGGAGAGGGGAAGAAAGTTAAAACGTGTATTTAGCTCTAATTCAATAACGGGTACTTCGATTTAACTCATTCTTTTTTGTTAGAAAGGTAGTACTTTAAGTATTGTCCCGTAAATATTTCAAGGTCATAGGTTTTTTAGTTCAGAAATGACAGACATCTATTGGGTTCAAATAACTTGGGACCCGGATCTTTGAACGTACGGCTTATTTTAAACTGTTATGCATTTAGAGTTATGTTTGTCGATCTGTCTATTTGTTCCAGCTAATTTCCGAAACGGCTGGATCGATTTTGATGGAACTTTCAATGGCAGATAGGTGATGTTATATGGAGTAACTTAGGCTACATTTAGTTTAGGTACAAAAAAGGGTTATGGGATCCAATCCGATCCTGTATAAAACCTATAAACACGCGAACGAAGTCGCGGGGGTCAGCTAGTATTTAATATAATACTTAACATGAGCATAATATCATAAGCAAGTAATAAAGCATGGATTAGATAAACTTGAAGAAAAAAAACTTGGAAATAAAAATAAAGTATATAATAATTAATCTACGTACGAAAACACGTTTTTCTAGGCTAGCTTTTTAATGCGATTATAAGTGATGCAATCTGTTTTGCCAATTGGTAATTATCTACTTTATTACTAAGTACGTGGATTTATTTCGGCCTAAAGATTTTTTTTAAATTTCGTATTAGCTTATTCAATATTCACTAAAGGTTATTTACCAACTATAATTAACTTAGATAGTGTTATTTTAGTTAAATCAAATTACTTAGTTCAGCGAAGATTGAAAACTCCGCAACGAAATTCTCTAATGTAATGTTGTTTAATATATTGATAAAATTTAAACGAAAATTCTTAAAGGATCAAAGTGCTCTCAAAAGAGGCCCTTTAATGATAGTAAGTAAAGCAATAAGATTAATTAATTAAACGAAAAAGAATATATACATTCGTCAAAGTACCTATTGCCATTTCGTTGAATCAGGTTCTTCTACGGATGTTCTCTTTTCTGATATTTTGATCACATAGAGATAAATATTATTACAAGTTTTCTATTCTCTATTCTCATATCATCGGGTGAAATCTACTAGCGTAATATGTTATGCATATGGCATATAAAGGGGTTAGCGTATGATTCGAGTAGTTCATAATATCGCTTAACATCGATTGAGATGACGGCAATTGAGATGCTTTACATCTATGGCTGTAGGTATATCTATTATACATGCTATATATCTATACTACAAACGGATTTTTTCTGGGTTTCGCCCATGTAAAATTTGCTTAAAGCTGTAGGTATATTTTAGGAATGCTCAGTCACTGTCTGAGCGGACGATGGAGAGAACAATGCTTGAAACGACTGATGTACTTAATTGAATCATAAATGAGGAGAACCCTAGAAGAACCTCGATCAGTTGCGAAACTGAATTGGCAATAGGCAGGGCACATAGTTCGAAGAACTGACGTCGGGTCTCAAGATGCTGGAATGGCGAGCCCACCGGAAGGAGCTAGTGTTGTTTGAACTTCAAACTTTTCGTCTTATATCCACATATACCAAACTGTATTACTACCTACTACTGTAGAAAAAGACGATAGACGTAAAAATCAGTCCGCTTCCACTTAGCTGTCTAAAATTTGCCTTGTTAATATCAAACCGTGGCCCTGCTATACATCTTCTCAGGTAAATACCGTAAAGGCAAAGGCAAACGTAAACTTAAATGGAAAGAGATCATGTACCTAACTGTGTACATACTGTTGTATTAAGTATACGTATGTAAGGTTTTCGTAATTGCAACGGAAGGTGACCCTGAGATTAAAGTTCCGTTCCGCACTGGAAATAACCCACCAATTGAATTACATCCAATAATTACTGTAATAGAGGGCGAGGAGCAAGATGGCGGCTCAATTCACTGATGAGTTTCAAAGGTCATGTGTGGCTCAATATTGGAGGGACTATAATTGATAGATATCTCGGTGATGCAATATTATGATAATGCCACAAATAACATGTTTCTTGTAGCGACAACGGACTGGACAAGAGATTGTGTACTTACCTATGTTCGTTTGTTTCAAAAACTTTTGCGAAAAATATTTTGCTTATATAAGGGTTGAATGTCTGTTACCATTTTGTCCGAAAAATTTCTGTGAAAAAAATATATTTTGTTTATAAAATTGGTTGTAATTTCAGAGCTGATTTTTAAACATTCAGTTTTACGAGTAAATGTCTCGACTCTAGTATCATAAGGTCGGATGTATGCATCCGACCAAACTCACTTTTTTACAGAAAAGTGATGAGCATCTTGTCCTCTTTCTGCCAAGCTGACCCCTGTATTTCTATCTCTTTTCGTTGGAAAGATACACATCAGCATAATGTCGGATCTGGAGACAATCTTCAAATGCCGGGAACCATAATTATGTTTTTTGACTTACTTATTTATGCATCAAAGCATTTTTAAAAAAAAGTTGTGTATTTTGAAATCTACTATTATGCTACTAAATTAATTAATTTGTTATAGTAGGCGTTACTGTACTTCCGCATATCTGCTTCTAAAGTTTACATTGATTTTGGTGTGTAAAATGACAACCGACCTTATGCTTTGAAATTTTTGTTTTATTTTTTGAGCTGTGAATCATTTTACAACTTTTTGCTTGTAATATAAATGATTTTACCATAAAATTCATGTAAGTAAGTTAAAATAAAACTTTATGTTTCCGATCACATCAAAGTTTATGTGCTCTATGGGTAAGAGATACGCCTATTCCGCGAAATCTTCGCAAGGAGTTCCGCGCTCTCTTTCTATCTAGCGCGCGGTTATCTATACTAGAGTGAGAGACACCTATGGCCCGCCGCCCGCGCCGCGTCGGTTGTTGTCAAAATGTATTTGAATTTGAATTAGTTCCGTGCGGATTTCCGAGTCACAAGTGTTACGTGTTTATGTTTAAAATACAAAAAAAAACTGTAAACTCCTATTGTTGTGTGTATTAATTGTATTTAAGTACAAGCAGTGATGGAGGTTAAAAACAAAGTAAGTAAAATTTAATTACCTAGTTATGAAGTTACTCGTTTTTTTGGTTTTCATCAGCCTACTCCTACTCGTAAATCCTGTACATATTAAATATTAATCTTAATGTTACAGCAAACGGTGCCATTGTATGAGGAACTTTTAGCAAAACGTAAAAGGCTTTCTGAACTCCGAAACTACAAATTGATGCAATTACGCAATCAAAACAGTAATGAAGGTAAGACAACTTAGTATACGTATTACTAATGACCATGATTGATGATTACCCATTGATTACCAATTTGGTGTCTAATAAAACTCCTAAATAGATGGATTTTGTTTCATTTCTTATCTACCATTTCGACCTTTTACCTGAATATCGCTTATAGTCCAGGAACTTTAGTAATCCGACCTTGCGTTAAATCGGGTAGTTCTGATTTTTTGCAGACTTATTTATGATGTTGGCCCAATGATTAATCCAAGTTTGTGACCTCGAGCGACGAACGCAACTTTGTCAAAAATCGAAAAGACCGCGAAAATTTTTCAGATTTTGGCGATTATAACCCAAAAGGACTAGTTCTTGACACTACCTTTTCAGGGCGTTTTTAAAGTACAATAAAATTGCTACAATTTAAGACCAGAACCAGCTCTGTAGGTACATTACTTACTGAAATTCTTGCGACTTCACTTGCGTGAATTCTTAATCTCATACAAACTTTCATCTCCCATTGTACCAACTTAGGGGTAGTTTTTCCAAAATTAAACATATAATTTTTAATTTTTAACCGAAAATCTAAATACCAATTTTCATGGATATAACTCGATAAATGACGAAAACGTGACGGGGTCTCATTTAAACTTTCATCCCCTACTTAACCCACTTGCGGATAGAATTTTCAAAAATCCTGAAATTTATATTTTTTATTTTTTATCGAAAGCCCAAATACCAATTTTCATGGACGTAACTTGATAAATGACAGACTTTCATACAAACTTTCGTCCTCTATTTAACCCCTTTAGGAGTAGAATTTCTAAATATCCTTTCTTAATGTGCGCCTAAATCTTAAAAGGAAACTACTGTGAAAATTTCAAGCTCCTAGCTTTCAGTTGTTAATGTTGTGCGTTGATGATCAGTTAGTCAGGACAAGCTTCTTGAAGCTAGAAACTTGAAATTTTCACAGTAGCTTCCTTTTATAATATAGGCGTCCACTAGGAAATGATTATTGGAAATTCCACCACTAAGGGGGTTAAATAGGGGATGAAAGTTTGTATGAAAGTGTCATCTTGTCAAGTTACATCCATGAAAATTGGTATTTGGGCTTTCGATAAAAAATAAAAAATATGAATTTCAGGATTTTTGAAAATTCTATCCGCAAGTGGGTTTAGTAGGGGATGAAAGTTTAAATGAGACCCCGTCACGTTTTCGTCATTTATCAAGTTACATCCATGAAAATTGGTATTTAGATTTTCGGTTAAAAATTAAGAATTACGTGTTGAAGGAATTTTGGAAAACTACTCCCAAATTGGTACAATGGGAGATGGAAGATTGTATGAGATTAAGAATTCACGCGAGTGAAGTCGCGAGCATCTCAGCGTAAGTAATGTACCTACAGAGCTGGTTCTGGTTTTAAATTGTAGCAATTTTATTCTACTTTAAAAACACCCTGAAAAGGTATTGTCAAGAACTAGTCCTTTTGGGTTATAATTGCCAAAATCTGAAAAAAATCTGAAATTTTCGCGGTTTTTTCTTTTTTTGACAAAGTTGCGTTCGTCGCTCGAGGTCACAAACTTGGATTATTCATTAAGCAAACATCATAAACAAGTCTGCAAAAAATCAGAACTACCCGATTTAACGCAAGGTACCCCATACTAGCAAATCCTAAAGTTACTGGACTATTATTTATAATCAGTTAAGACGCATTATGAAATATTAATAGATCAGACTTTTATTTTAACAACTCAAACTACTCAAAATTTTGATGCATAAGTCTAGATAATAAGATAAATTTTAACAGTAGTAGTGAAAATTGCGGGCATAAAGTCGGTTTATAACTTATGCATAAAGAATTTGGGAATTTTGACGAATATTACCAGCATACAGTCGCATATCGTCAATTTTGAAGAAATTATGAGTTTATATTTTTTTTATTAATGATAAAATATTTCTAGTAATGGTTAATAATAGGTACAGTTAAGTGTTAAATATTACAAAAACAACTAAAAGTGTATCTCTAGTAGTTTAGAAATTATGACCCGATTTCTCTAGCATTTTTGTTTTGGCTCTCCTGAAAAGTAGCAAAAATCGACATCCGACCTTATGATACTAGTCGAGATGTAACCACGAGGTGCTGTAGTCATAAAGTTTTTAAATTATGTATATTGCATTTCTTATTTTATTATTCGATGGTAAGTTAGGGTTACAACTAAAGTTTCCCTCGGGAAATCAAGACAGAAGTTCTTAGAAAAAAAAGGAGAGTAACTAAAAATACCCTTTTGATCGCTACCAGCTTAGAAGTATTGTTCCCAAAAAACCTTTTATGGACTTAAATATCGTACCGAAAGCTCCTCAAAATAAACGTAACACTTACATTTTCATTTTTCGTATTTCGCCCAATGGCACTTAAAAATATAAGCGCTGGAGGTTTGAGAAAGCCGAAATCTATTGTTCTTTTTAAGGGAGAATGAGCAAAAACAGGCCCTGCTTATTTTAGACGATAATATTTTTCATAATTTAAGTTAGATTTTTCATATAAAAGTTTGTCAAAAAAAAAACTATAATTTAAGAAATATTCAATACAAGCGGACACCCGCGACTTCGTTCGCGTGGATATTGGTTTTTAAAAATTCCGTGGGAATCATTTTGTTTTCCTAAGCTCCTTTGAGCTCCTACCTTGCTAAAAACTGTTAAAAGTTCACTGGCGGATGGTTAGGTAGATCAAAATGTAAACATCCGCCAATAAAAGTCCCATCAAAATCGATCCAGCCTTTCTGAGATTAGCTGGTAATCTTTAAAGTGTCTCTTTTCTAACAAAAAAAGAAAATCTTCAGCTGAAAGGACCCAGCACTATCAATGTTTAATGACCTAGTGAGAGTTGTGACACAAAGACCAGTATTTATTTTAATAAAATATAGATTTTGCAGTAAGTTTCTAAGTAAGCAAAGTACCGGTCTTATAAAGACCTAAAATAAATATACGCTTGTTATAAATAAGTGCTGTTCAGACTAATTAAAACTTCCACTAAGTGCGTTCAAAATCAAAGCAAAGTAACCGTAAATTGTACCTGAAATATATAAATTGCTAATACTGTAATTGCTTCGTTAAAACTTGTTTGCCGTAGGGCCTTGACGGGTTTGGTTCGACGTTAATAGTTTTTGATCACATTTTCGTTATAAAACATGATTTTACAACATTTTTTTCAGTAATATCGACTATGAAAACAATACACCGTGTTATGTTAAACTAGCAGACCCGGCAGACGTCGTCCTGCCCGCTATTAGCGCCACCTACCGGGTCCAATTTTTCTACTTATAAACCTTCCTCTTGAATCACTCTATTATCTAACAAAAAAACCGCATCAAAATCCGTTGCGTAGTTTTAAAGATTTAAGCATACATAGGGACATAGGGATATAGGGACAGAGAAAGCGACTTTGTTTTATACTATGTAGTGATACACAATACACAATGTATGTTAAACCATGCAAACTATACAACTTGTGCTATGCAAAAAACAGTTGCTATTTTAGGTATATTGCGTATGTAGATATTTTTTTTATAATATAAGTCCCTACGCAATTTGAAAAGATAGGTTATATTTCACAATCTAATTAAGATAGTTTATCTCGAACGAATTTCGACCAAGGCGATCAATCTCAACCTAGGCGGAGACTAGCCAAAGAAGATATTATAGTGCACACCGCGCAAGTGTGTGCGCATACATTGGTGCACTCTCTATTTCTTCACTCTCATAGACTTTAAGTGCTCTCCGAGGCACGGGAGTGTATCTGACACCGCCAACTTCCAACTCCGAGCTGGCACTTAAGAATTTCTTCACAGAAAACCCAATAGCCAATAACTTTTGGCCTGTCCCAAGAATCGAATCCAGGACCTCATGATACGCAATCGACCACAAAAACCGATAGACCATCAAGGCATTAATCCAGAGGAGGTGATCGTATAATAATAACATACGCCTATATAAACAAAAGCGTGCGAATTTCATTAGTTCCATTAATTTGATTAGTTTTATGAGTGCAGTGTGGGACAATGCACTCAGAGTAATTGGATAGGTGGAGCTAAGCCGACCTCGCCGCGCATTCATATCCCATCCTCCTATCTTGTTTGATAGCTTTGTGCTTAATACGGTTACTAGTTTTCCTTGATTGCATTTCTCTTTAACTTCTGTTTCCTGTTTATTTTACCATCATTTTTAACCCCCGACGCACCTCTTTGTGCCTGTGTGTGTGTGTGTGTCTGTGTGTGTCTGTGTGTGTGTGTATTTGTGTGTATCTGTCTGTGTATCTGTGTGTTTGTATGTTCCCCCGTAGCGCTCAAACCGGTTTTTCTGTTTGAAAGGTGTGATTTAGTCGGGAGTGTTCTTAGCTATGTTTGATGAAAATCAGTCCAAGATGGCTGCTGCCACAAAATGGCAGATTACATATTTTTTCACAACTCCCTTTCTATGGGTATCCAATGAAAGAGCTTGACTAGTAGAATAGCACTATGCAAATCAAAAATGGCGAATGTCGGGGGTTTTTAAATTTTTAATTTATACCTACTTGTATTATCATTTTTAACGAATTCCCTGGCACAGTTGTGAGCACTATGCATATATAAGTAGGATGTCCTAAGTTCGATTCCCGGCAGGGGCAATTTATAATTTTTAAATTGGCTCTGGTCTGGTCTGGTAACTTTACCCGCAAAGTTGTAGCACCAAGCTATAAGCGTTCCGTTCGCTTTTGTTTTTTAATTTTACAGAGAGATCATTTAAAATAGAGCAAAAGTACCTAAGTATGTATACTTTGTCAGCTAGTTACCTCTTCTGGGATATTTTTTGGATGGAATAGCAGTACCTCAGTGCTAAGAGCCCCGTACATCCCTGTATTATAACAATAATACATTTGCGTTCCTCAATACTTAATTACAATACCATTTTCTATTATGAAGGATGAACATATTCCTATACGCAATAATCTCAAGCTAAATTACACGTTATAGCTGACCCCCGCGACTTCGTTCGCGTGTTTTTCTTTGCTATAAACCTCACGGAGCCCGAGACCTTTCCAACGAATGCAAAACCGTGGAAATCGGTTCGTGCGTTCTGGAGTTATAGCGTCAGGAAGGAAAACCCGACTTATTTTTATATACTTAGTAGATAACAGAAGTGTTCAGAGTTTCATTACGTTTATTACTTTTATTTTCCACTGATGCGGGAATAGTGCACTAAATGTTAATTGGAGTGGCCGTAACTTCCAATACTTATCTAGACACCTAGCTCAATTTCACAAATACGATTTTATATTTTTTATTATATCTTTCTGCAGAATATCATATCTAATTTGTACGATAATTTAATTGTAACTTTTGATTTCTTTGCAAAAAATCCTTTTTTATTCGTTTACAAGTTAGCGATTGACAACGAAGATTTGGAACCATGGTATTCTGGTATCCTGAAAGAGGAATCCGCCGAATACCTATTGATCGATTTACAAATTATGAACTCCGAAACTGCCGGCAATCGGAATCGTAATTAAGAATTTATTTAAGTTTATTCGCCACGTAGCCATTACTTTTAAATAAATCTTGCATCTTATGAAAAATAAAAATGTTTGCATATTTTAATACAAGCGGAAACCCGCGACTCCGTTCGCGTGGATATTGGTTTTTGAAAATCCCGTGAGAATCATTTTGTTTTTCCTAAGCTTTTCCTTTCCTTTGAGCCTTGCTAAAAACTGTTAAAAGTTCACACAAACACAAACGGACAAAAATAGCTTTTTTACGTTCTATTACTTAATTCCTAACATCCCCCAGTCATTATTTTGTAAAAATCTTTAATGTACAGATACGGCAAGTCTACGATTTTATTATATGTACTAGCTGACCCCCGCAACTTCGTTCGCGTGTTTATAGGTTTTATATAGGATCGGATCGGATCCCATATTTCTTTTATGTACCTAAACTAACTTAAAACATCACCTACCTGCCTATGAAAGTTCCATTAAAATCGATCCAGCCGTTTTGAAGATTAGTTGGGACAAATAGACAGACTGACAAACATAAATTTAAATGCACACCAGTTTAAAATAAGCCGTATGTTCAAAGATCCAGGTCCCAAGTTATTTGAACCCAATACTGAGGGTTGTAATGTCTGTCATTCCTGAACTAAAAAACCTATGACCTTGAAATATTTACCAGACAATACTTAGAGTACTACCTTTCTAACAAAAAAAGAATGAGTTAAATCGAACTACGCATTAATGAATTACAGCTAAATACATGTTTTAACTTTCTTCCCTTCTCCCAAGGGAACCGTGCTGAATTTCGGGATAAAAAGTATCCTATGTCCTACCTTGGAGTATAAACTCAAATCGTACCAAGTTTCATTCGAATCCATTCAGTAGTTTCAGCGTGATGCGCGGCCAAGATACAGACAGACAGACAGACAGACAGACAGACAGACAGACAGACAGACAAAAATGAAACAAATTGCAGTTTTGGCTTCAGTATCGATTATAGAGTGCCCTCCAACAAAAATTTTCAAAATATCTTCAATGTACAGAATTGGATCTGTTACAGTTTTATTATATTATAGAAGATAGAATAGATATAGATAGGTTTTCCACTATTTTGTTACAGTGAAACGGTCCTGTTGCTACCACTACCACAAGATATACATAACTGGACTAGATTACACGAAGGAAAAACTTACGAGATAGTGGATGAAGAAAACCGAACGAAAGGGACTTAAATGAGTCATGCATCATCATCATCATCATGATCAACCCATTACCGGCTCACTACAGAGCACGGGTCTCCTCTCAGAGTGAGAAGGGTTTTAGCCATAGTCTAACCACGCTGGCCAAGCGGATTGGCAGACTTCACACACCTTTGAGAACAATATGGAGAACTCTCAGGCGTGCAGGTTTCCTCACGATGTTTTCCTTCACCGTTAAAGCAAGTGATATTTTAAATACTTAAAACGCACATAACTCCGAAAAGTTAGAGGTGCGTGCCCCGATATCGAACCCACGACCTCCGATTAGAAGTCGGTTGTCCTAACCACTAGGCTATCACAGCTTTTTTTTTTTTTTTTTTTTTTTTTTGAGTCATGCAAATAAAAGAAAATGAGTTTCTTATACTTTGAACTTTGTTTTAGAATCTCATCCTCGATTCTGCTGCCAAACGGTCGTAAGTACTATTATAATTCATTTGTAGTAACTCACATTATGTTTTGGTCACTGTAGGTACGCCTGTCTAGTTTCGGACGACCACGCCGCCCACGCCGAGCTTTTGCCTCCGACTTGGATTTAGAGATTTTCCAAAATCCCGCGGGAACGCTTTGTTTTTCCGGGATAAAAGATATCCTATGTCTTTCTCTAGGTACTCAGTTGTACCCATGCAAAAAATCACGTCGACGCTTTAGCGGCGTTATTGAAGAACAAACCAATAAACAAAGCACTTTAAAATACTGGAAGAGGTTCTGAAAACTTTGAATAAAATATTTCCCGAAATCGATACATTGAAGTGAGACACTTAAGCGCAGTATTGGATAATCCTCTTAAGGTGGGTTTACACCAAACGAACAAAGAGCTAGAGCTAGAGCTAGAGCATTCTTTCTTGATCTTTTAGTGTAAACGAAAGCTCGTTGACAGCGTTTACACCAAAATAACAACGAGCAAGAATAAGAACACGAACTAGAACACAAGAACACTTTGAAGAGACCGCTCCGGGGAGCGAGCACGTCCGAACACGTAACAACGCTCTAAGCTGCTGTTCGCCCGCTCCAGCGCTGTTTACATCAAGCGAGCGAGCATTCTTAGAATATTCCATAGAATCTATGCGAGCAACGGTAGAACAACGAAGGAATGTTCTGTCTCTGTTTACACTAATAGAATTTGACGGAGAGGGGATAGAATGAGCATTCGCTCGTTTGGTGTAAATCGGCCTTTACAATATACCTACAGTCGATACAGCGTAAACGGCTTAAAGTTTAGGCAAGTCTCTTTCGCGATGTCAGGAATTGAACGCGATTTCTACTTATCGTTAAATTTTCCATACATCAAAATATATCGTTTTTGAAATCTTTATCTCTTCTAGATTTTGGGAAGACATGTGTTTATATGGATAAACCTCTTACAATATACCTACAGTCGATACGGTGTGAACGGCTTAAAGTTTAGGCAAGTCTCTTTCGCGATGTCGGTATTTGAATGCGATTTCTACTCATGTTATGTGTTTTTTTAATCTTTATCGTTGGCAAACCCCCACTAGGTCGACCGACGACATCAGAAGAGTCGCAGGGGGCCGTTAAATACAAGCGGCATAAGACCGCGGCGTGTGGAAGTCCCTACAAGTGACCTATGTCCAGTAGTGGACGTCTATCGGTTGATGACGACGGCGATGAGATCTGATATTGTTATAGTAAATATTTGTTGAAAAGATGTCCGGAAAATGTAGGTACCAAGAAGAATACGAACGCTCTCTATAGAAGAAAATGTTATGTAAACGCTGCAGTTACGGTAGTTATAGACGTTATAGCCCGTACGCCATGTGACATATAAACGTTGACGGCCTGATAATGAAAACGTTGACCTACATACGTAACGCGAGACATCTTACAGTGTGAGAGCTGGTGGGAGATTCTGCGGAAATTGTTTTACTTTATCATGTATATCAAAATATGTATTTGAAGATTAGACACGCTTGTATAGAAGATATCTATTTAACCTTGACTCAAAGGTGAATGAAAATAAAATATAAAGTTACCTAGTCTAATGTGAGAGTCAAAAAACAGACCTTGGTAATGGCTCGATCACACACCGATTTTTTCAGAATCGTGATTTAATAATGAATCGTTTTTACATGATTGCATTGCATACGAAGCATTGTCATCGTCATCAACCAATAGATGTCCACACATCCTCGAAATAGGTCTTCTGTAGGGAATTGCACACGCCATGGTCTTGTGTCGCTTGTATCCAGTGCGCTTTCCGGTGCGAGGTTGCCACTCTAGCGCCCTGGGAACGCAACGTCTATCGATTCTTCACTCTATGTATCCCGTCCATTGCCACTTCAGTTTTGAAACCCGTTGAGCTATGTTGTTGACTCTGGTTCTTCTAATTCTTATTTGATCGTGTAGAAAAACTCCGAGGATAGCTCTCTCCTTTGCTGTCTGATTGCCTCTGACCTTTCTTATGAGTCAGTAAGATAATCAAATGATATGGTGATTATGGTTTTATATCGCAAAACTTCAACTTTTATAAATTACCTGCTCAAACTTACCCACTAGCTCTTGGACCATCTTACAAGCGCCAACGTTTTCTATAGAAAATCCCACATTTCATTATTACCAACATGAGAGAGAGAGAGAGCGTTCCAACTTTTTCAAATTTTAATGAGAACAATAATAGCTAAGATTCTCGTGCATAATTAAACACGACTTTCATACAAACAAGTCCACGTTTTATTCAAAAGTTATACATGTAATATTTTGTAACACTTACAACACTTATGTAATATTTTTTTACCCGACTACGGCAAAGCCAAAAGGAAGGGTTACTTAATGATTTTAGCAGTCTATGTATGTATGTATGTATGTATGTATGTATGTATGTTTGTGGCCGATTTTGATGAATGAGGTCTCAATTAATTCTTTGTCATGGTCCGGGTGACATAGGCTACATTTTATATACAAAAAAAAATCGAGAAGCGACGTCCGAGCGGTAAAAGTAAAATATTATTTAGTTTCGGATAGACATAATAGATGGCGCCTCTAGCTGCTTGCCCCGCGTTCTGCACACTAAATTATCTATACATATAATAAAATCGTAGAATTGCCGTATCTGTACATTGAAGATTTTTGCAAAATAATAACTGGGGGATGTTAGGGATAAGTAATAGAACGTAAAAAAGCTATTTTTGAAATTTTTGTCTGTATGTCTGTTTGTCTGTTTATCTGTTTGTCTGTTTGTCTGTTTATCTGTTTGTCTGTTTGTCTGTATGTTTGTGCGCGCATCACGTAAAAACTACTGAATGGATTGAAATGAAACTCGGCATGATTTGAGTTAATACTATGGAGTAACATATAGGATACTTTTTATCCCGAAATTCAACACGGTTCCCTTGGGAGAGGGGATGAAAGGCAAAATGTGTACTTAGCTGTAATTCGTTAACGGGTGGTCCGATTTCATTCATTCTTTTTTTGTTAGAAAGTAGATACTTTAAAGACTACTGGCTAATCTCCGAAAGGCTGGACTGATTTTGATGGGACTTTCACTGGCGGATGTTTACATTTTGATGTACCTAAACATGCGCCAGTGAACTTTTAACAGTTTTTAGCAAGGTTTAAGCTCAAAGGAGCATAGGAAAAACAAAATGATTCCCACGGGATTATAAAAATCAATATCCACGCGAACGAAGTCGCGGGTATCCGCTCGTTTTTTAATAAATTACTGAACGTAGTCGGGTTTTAGTTTACGAACTTTATTGCTTTAATGGTGAAGTTTTATAGAAATTCAAAACGACACTCGTACTCTACAATGAAAAGAGAGGTGTAAAATAATAAAGAGCATCATTAAAATATGTAAACTATTAAAATGTATTTTTAAATGAAAGTTTCTTACTCATTAATTTTACAGAATAATGATTTCACATCATTATCGTAAGTATTCATTAATTTTTCTGTTATATTTAAATGATATTTTGTAATACTAATTGCTAGTCATTAAATACGTTCTTATTAAAACAATTTGTTCCAATTAAAATAACAGTATGCAGAAATTGAGATTCACGAATGTGGTATATTATTGCGCGAATTAATAATTCTTGTTTCAAATATTTCGCGCTTAGTTTAATACGCTCCAATACAATTAATTATAAATATAATCTATACTAATAAATAAAATTGAAGTGTCTGTCTGTAATATCGAAATAACTACCTCATATTAAGCTCATATGGTTATTTGAACGCTACCATAACCGAATCACACGTTTTTAAAATTTTTGTCTGTCTGTCTGTCTGTCTGTCTGTCTGTCTGTCTGTCTGTCTGTCTGTTTGAACGGGCTAATCTTCGGAACGGCTGAACCGATTTTGACGGGACCTTCACATACAAGTAGATAATTAACCAGGGAGTAACATAGGCTACTTTTTTAACCGACTTTCAAAAAAGGAGGAGTTGTGTTTTTCTACCTATGTACACCGATATCTCCGAGATTTCTGAACCGATTTGCGTAATTTTTTTTGTAATCGATAGAGAAACATTGCGACCCTGTTCTGTAAAAAATTTGGATTCCAACTCCTCAATCCTGATGCTGTAGGGGACCTAATCCCCAAAACTAATGGGTTTTAGAAACTTTCGGTTATTTAAATTGATATTGGGGGTACCAATTAAAGACTTTATCGTTGAATGAACTCGAGTAGGTACATAATACATATCCAACTCCTCAACCCTGATGCTGTAAGGAATTGTATTCCGAAATCGTGGGGATCCCACGGGATTTTTCCGTTTTGGGGACGGGTTTCTACAGATAGGCTACTTTTTGTTCTGGAAAATCAAAAGTACCCACGGGATTTTTAAAAACCTAAATCCACACGGGCGAAGCCGTGGGTATCATCTAGTGATATTATAAAATTCGTAACAATATTGTTGACTAGGTAACTACTCATTATTTACTAAAGATTTCTTTTCAATTAGATTAGTCTTATTTTGTGGTTTAAAGACGTAATCATATTATATAATGGGGTGTAAGTGGCCCAAATTCCACCTATGTGGCCAAAGTCAACCTCACCTGCACGCGGTGCACCCTGTCAATATGCTAACGAGGCCCTGACGCTCTCAGTCCCCTCTACGGGTCGTTGTGCCTGATACCACACAACTTAATCTGGATGGTATTACCGCTTTGTGGTAGGATTATACCCCGAAGCCGCCACAGTGTAGCTAGCGACCACACTTCAGCCGTAATCTGCCGCAAAGCATCCGTGTGTTCCGGCAGCGAGCTGAAGAGCCAGTTGTGATGGTACGGTGTGATCGTCTATGCTTGTGATTTATAACTAGCTATAATAAGAGAATCTTTAAAAAATGTTTGGCAGAATATAGAGACACTTTGATATCTGGGCTGGCATGTTATTACTGGTACATTCCGTTGGGTGAACGTGTGGACCTCTCAATCCATCTACCAGATTTCGCGGATTTAATTATAGAATTTATATGAAAGATTAACCAATTAATTTTATTCGATTACTCGTAGAGAAGAAACCTCTGAAGACAAAATGGCAAGATTATACGTTCTGGTTAGTGTGGAAGATCGGTTGACACACGCATTTGCCGGTTTTGGCCATCTTCTACCCGACCGTCGTCCCTACTAGCACGGGGACATCCCTACGCTGGTATCCAGCCTTTAAACATTGTTATTTGGGGCACAGATTGACCTTCCTTTTTGCGCTGCGAAGCGATCAATTGCCTGTTGCGGAAAACAGGTTCTTTTATTGAGCTCGTAGGCTCGCCCCTTACCATGGTATTTAATAATTTATATATGTATTTGTTCAGTTAGGGTCTGAATTGGCCAATTCAGTTTCGGAAGGTCAACTGTATAAGACATGGCGTGTTTAGTTGTGCCGGGACGGCGCTGCCGGGGCGTCACCTGATTTCAACCGTGTACCAATTTTCATTAAAACTTGACTTGATAAGTCAAAGGTATCAAACTTTATATTTCCCAATTAAAAATATCAGTGTCTCACAATTTTGCCGAAACAAATGCGCCGCTCTCTCCCGTCCCAAGGTCTGGCTATAAAGACACACAAAGGAGATATGTCCTACCTGAACCCTTTTGTTGTCGGCTGTACCCGTTGCTCGGATGATGCTCGCCTCGTTCGTAATGTAATAATAGAAAGCCGTGGTGGTTCGTTTGTCAGAACGATTGTTTTCAACCCAGAGGCCGGGGTTCGAACCCGGACAAACACCTTTAGCCATTTGAAGTTGTATGTATCTCAATTAATTGAATATTACTTGTTTTGCCGATGAATGATAACACCACGATATTAATGACAGTACTGCGGTAGTTAATGATCTAATTTACATAGCTTTAGTCCTACTTTTATGATTTTGGCCTATCAAAACAGTATTAGCAAGAGTCAGGTTCCATTAGACTGCATTAGTTCGTTAACATCCTATTCGTTGATTTACTGAGGAAAGCTGTAGCTAACAATGTAGATTGGTGCCATACTGAATACTAGCCTAATTTTGACTTTAATGTAGAATTCGTGATTTAGGTTAGTTATATGAGAGAATTTTAATACTGGAGTATTTCAAGTTATTTCGACACACAGATGTTCTCAACCTTATGTTAAACTAAAATTATAGTATGACTGACTGACTCTTAACTTGATTGGGTCTCCACTATTCAAGTTCTAGGAAAGGTATTCTAAATATAATAATGAAAGAAAGTAAAGTATACTCAAATGCCTTTTATTTCACGGTAAGTGTTATTTAATCACTCATACATTTGAGTATTTGAGAAAAAAAAGAAACTGTTTGATTATTTAGACGGAATTTCGAATCTGGTCAGATATTTCGAAATTCTGTCGAGGCTCACTTCCTATGCCATGCTAAGTTCTCGAGAGGAAAAGGAGACCTCAGACAAAAAACCTCTCGCGGCAATGTATTTCTATATGTATAGCTTATGTCTAATACACACATGCTCACAAGGAAAACAAGAAACATCATTATTTATAAGCCTACTTTTTACACGTGACTACATGAGGTTAAGGACACACATTAATGCATATTTTATATATAATTAAACTAAACCAATTATCGAAAATACAAGAACCTAGCTTCACAACCTTTATTTTAATTTAGACCCCTTGATATATATATCGTCTAACTGTATGTCTTGGGATCTGTTCATTTCGTAGCCTGTACAAGGTGATCCCCGTCCCTTACAGTACCGTATACAAAATACGATAATCAGATATAGAATTACAACTCCAACAACAGTTACCAAACCCCATTCTATTATAATATTCTATAATAATCTAAATAATTAGAGTTGTGGAGCTATTTTCGAAGATATAAATAATAATAACAAAATTATAGTAGGTACGTCACCGTATAACTCCCGTCTGCTTACCACACACTTTAATTATATTTAGGTTTAGAATTTAATTACAATTCACAAATATTAAGTCTAAACTTCGTCACTGAAAGCTAGTGCTTGGACTTCGAACTCTGACGAACTGCCCCTTTCTCCACCGGGCATCAGTTTAAAAGCTCTCCTCCATTCCCTCTCATCTTCGTATCTGAAACATTTAAAAAAATCCCCCGGGAGAAACTCGTTTTCTGATTTGCTCGACTCTCGCGCAGCCCATTTCTCATTTGCGGATTCAGGTAGGGTGCTATAGGCCCCTCCCCGTGACGTCATCCTGGAAGTCCCGGTTGGCTAATTTGTTTTAACGCCCCCGCCTTTCCCATCTCGTGACTTCGCTTTTTGTATATTTTTTTTTTTGTTTCACTTACGTACAATTCCTAAGAATCCCTTGCCTTGCGTGCAGTTTTTCTCTCCCCACATGTGTTTGCAATTTTACGCAGTCCCTTGCATTTGTGTAAAGGTTTTAAAATACACTTTACGGCTTTTAGCGAGATTTATGGCGGTTTCGAGAATGCACTCTGTATAAGTTATTGATTCCCTATTTTTAAAGATTTCTCTTATCTTTTGTTTTAGTTCTAAGTTCCTTTTAATTTTTTTTTATTATTCCTGGCTTAAATTTCACACAACTTGTGTAACTTTATTTGAGATTTATGAGGCCCTTTCGTACCCGTTTCTGTTCTAAGAACGAAGTTTCTAATTTTTTATGGAACATAAAATCGTGGGTAAATGTGACCATCTCACACTCCCCCGAAAAAGATTTTTAATACACGTAGTATTTTCTATGTCTACGTCTCTATACTAGTCGTTTCAAAATCTATTTCCTTATTCAAATTCTGTATTCACACGCCACCCCTAAATTTCCCACGTCTAATCTTTTATGTTTCCAAGTATTTGAAATAATCCTACTCGACTCGGTTATCTCTTTGTTTGAATGGCTTAAGCTACCTGTTTTATGACCGTGGCGTCAACATTCCGCGTCTCCTTTAAATATCCTAATATTCCCTATTCTTCTAATTGTTTACATAATAACGAAACAGATGAATGGCATTGTAATTCCCTTTGACCTTATCAGTATGTACGTCAACTAATGTATATACATTGTTGTATGGGACTGCCCCTATTACGTACGGTCCTTCATATAAGCGCATGAATTTCTTCGTCAACTTTTTGTCCGCATCTGACTTCGCAAAAGTCTTAAGCTTCACCAAATCTCCTATTTCGAACTGTATTAATTTATGGTTTTTATTATAATGAATTTCCCTACTTTTGGCCGCCTTAGCTATGTTCTGTCGCGCCCGTTGTCGAATCTGTTCTAATGTCTCTCTTTGTGAATTTTGTCCTTCAGCTATTTCAACGTCGAAATCGGTTGATAACTGAGTCCGTTTTCCCCATACTATCTCGTTTGGTGAATACCCCGTCGTAGTATGTACTACCTGATTGTAACAATCCTCTATATCCGATAATAGATCTACCCATGAACGATGCGATTTGTCGCAATACGTCCTGAATAACCTTCCTAACTCTTTGTTAACTCTCTCTGTTGAATTTGGCCGCGGATTTCTAACGGAAGTATGCGTTATTTCGATACCTAGTTGACGGATACCTGTCTCGAAAACCCTTGAAGTAAAGTTCGCACCTCGGTCTGAGCATAATGTCTTAATCATGACCTGCCTATGGAACTTTTTTATACAAGTTAATGTAGCTTTCCCACTAGCCTGACGTAGCGGGTATAACCTGATCAATTTACTATAAGCGTCCTGTATCACGAATATGTATTTAAAACCAAACCGCCCCGCTGGTAACGGCCCAAAAATATCGCAAAAGACTCGTTCCCCTATTTCCTTCGCTATTACAGTTTTAATCGGTCCCGTGTGCGTCTCTAAAACATGTTTTGACTTTTGACATGTCTCGCAAGCTCTTACAACCTGACCTATTATACGTGACATGTTCGAAAAATAATACCGGCGCTTCATCAGAGCATAGACCTTGTAACGTCCAAAATGACCTACTTCTTCATGTATGCTAACGATTAAGTCCTTCTGAAATTCCTCGGGGACATATAACTTTAACGTATCCCCTTTTTTGTCTGTTCTATAAAGAATCTCCCCTTTAAGTACATAGTACTTTGATTCTGGTGTACCTGTTGTTTGTATGCGTCTAATTATTTCGCTGGCGATCCGGTCGCGTTTTTGATAACTACCTATTTCTCCCCATCGCTCCCGTACTAATCGTCCTAATGATGTTTTGAATAGATTCATCTCAGGTCCCGTTGCCTTGTTAGTCAATACATCGGTGGTTCCCTTTATATGTCGGGACAACACGTCCGCTACAGTGTTTAGTTTACCTTTCACATGCTCAACTGTATAGTTAAACTGCCCTATATAGTGTACCCAACGTATCATTCTAGCGCTCAATAATTTACATGTCTGCAAGAATATCAGACTCTTATGATCAGTCCTTATAACTAAACGTGCTCCTCTCAAGTACGTTTCGAACTTTGATAAACTGAAGATGATTGCCCACAACTCTTGTTCAGTAACAGTCCACTTACGTTCCGTCTCTGTCAATGCTTTACTACAGAACCCTAGTATTTGTTCCTCACCTACATCATTCAGTTGGTAGACATACCCTGAAATTCCTAGATTACTACTATCCGTTTGTAAATAATAAGTTCCCTTCGGGTCTGGGTGTACGAGGAGTATTGTGTCTATAAATAATTTCTTGACTCTTTCGAAACAATCGTTAATTTCTTGTGTCCATGACCATTTTGTATTTTGTTTTAATAGGTCGCACAATGGCCTAACCTCCTCGCTATATTTCGAGATAAACTTTCTAAAATAATTTATTAACCCCAGAAACCCTCGTAATTGTTTTATAGTTCGAGGTATGGGGAAGTCTAAAATGGCCTCTACCCGTTCAGGATCCATACGCACCCCGTTTGTATTCACTATGTGCCCTAACAATTTTACTTCTACACATAAGAATCGGCACTTCTCCAATCTCCCGGTTAAACCTGCGGTTTCTAAGCTTTCTAATACCCGATCTAAATGTTCTAAATGTAGTCTCATGTCCCCTGTGGTGAATATGACAATGTCATCTAGATAGTTTACGCAGAATTCACGTACTTCTTTTAAAATATAATCCATGGCCCTTGAGAAACCTGCTACCGAAGTCTTTAATCCTTGAGGTAAAACACAGTAAGTATATGTTCTTCCCATGAATGAGAACCCCGTGTATTTCCTAGAATCCTTATGCAAAGGTATTTGAAAATAGGCATTATTCAAATCAATTAAACTGATATAATTTACTCCATGGAAGGATTGTAAAATCTCAGATGTGAGTGGCGGTGACCCTGCGTCGCCTAACATCTTTTTATTTAGTTCGCGTGCGTCTAATAAGAGTCTTATTGACCCATCTCGTTTCTTAGTGAACGTGAGTGGGCTGCAGTATGGAGTAACCTCTTGTCTGATCACGCCTAATTTCTCTAACTCTCCTAATTCGTCCTTAACCTGTTCTCTGTACGCTAAAGGTACCGGATAACTGTGTTTTACGAAAGGAGTTTCGTCTACTAGCTCAATAACGTGTTCGTACTTGTTAGTCAAGCCTAACCCTTCCGTAAATACCTTACAATGCTTGTTTAGCACAGGTAATAATAATTCCTTTTGTTTACTACTTAAGTTCGAATTGTCTAATTGGAATTCCTTAACTTTCTCACTATCTGATTCTTTACTTAATACACTCTGCCCTACTGTCCTAGAGTTTTGGTTTAATATCAAATTAATAGTGGCTGCATTCGTCTCTCCCCCTAACCTTTCGATTCTGCAATCTGAGTTCAGTCTAACACAAGCTCTAACTCCCATATGTTCGATAGTCAAAGTGTGTTCACCACTACAGTTTACTATCCCTTTCACTCGTTCTAGCCAATCGTATCCTAGTATCAATGACCTAGGTAAACGCCGCATAATTAGTACAGGTGCTTCAACTAAAGTACTACCTAATTGAAACTCTATTAATACCAATCTATTTGTGCTCTCACTCCGAGAACCGAATGCTCCTTGTATCTGAATTGCTGGAATAGCGATTTCTGGCAATGTTCTATTCTCCTTTAGGATAGAATCGTATAATTCCCTAGTTATCCCGCTAATTTGACTCCCTGTATCTATAAGAGCATTTATACTTCTTCCGTACAACCTCACACATACTTCAGGTAACCTAGGTAAGGAATAATCAATACCTACGTCAACTTGTTCATCTAATTCATGAAACATCGTATACACGTTCAAATCTCTCCTCGCACATGTTTCACACGAAATGCCTATCTCGTTGCATTCTGCTACATTATCGAACTGATTTTCCAATAAGATTCCTATACTCCTAATTTCCCATTGACAACTAGACTCGTCGCTATTTGTTTTGCCCCTTAATAACCTCTTGAGACCCCTCTCACCGATACCTAGACTCTGTCCCGGTTTCCATCCACTATTAGTTAAGATCCTATAGATAATACCTGCCTTCCCGTATTCGGAGGTCTTTCTGTTCCCCGTACTACACAACATTGACTGATTTGACCTCGTTTGTGTGGGGAGACCTAGTTTTTTGAAGGTCCCTCCCCCACATGTTTAGACAAAGTAGGGCCTTCGCCCTCCTTCACAAATGTAATAGCTGGTCTGACCTGTTTAGTTTCGGGTACTGTAGGTCTGTTAAAGTTTGTCCTAGAATTCAACCGACGATAACCCCGACCTCTCGTCGAGTTCCCTCTAGCCCTCCAATTATTTGTTGACATTGTCGCAACAATAGTACGTCTCGACGGATATTCATTGTATCTCCTACCTCTGTAACTTCCGCTACCACTACCTCTCGCAACCGCCCTATGTTTCTCAACTATATTTTGCTCTATATTTCTAAGAAATTTTGCCCCGTTCATGATGTTAACTTCCTCTGTTCTAGTAAACCATAATCGCTGTATATCTATCGTATAATGTCGCATAATAGAATTCACTAAATCTCGCTCGCTAAATGCGATAGTTAGAGACTGCATTGATTCGGCCTGTTCGGCGAAATGCTCAGACATCGTCATTCCGGAATCGCTTGAATATACCGCATTAATCAATCTATATCTTACAGATTCCTGAATCTGCTCGGTCCAATAGTTTCGTCTAAAATCAGCCTCGAAGTCGGCGAACGTGACCCAACCCTTGGAATATAATTCCATGACCTTTCTGGCACTTCCGGAAATGCATCCTAACGCTATGTCGATTTCGCGATCTGACCCATTGACTGCCTTTATATATTTCTTTAATCGTTTTAGGAAAGAGATAGGATTAGTGAGTGGTTTCCCGTCGAAATTTGGTTTAGTCACCGATGGTTGTATGACATATAAATTTCGAGTATCGGAAAGCGCTGTACTCGAACTCGCGGTTTCAAGATAAGATCCTTGTCTATCAACCCTCTCACTTTCGTTTATTACCGTCGTCTCGTGCGAAGAGACACTTGCATTTTCGTTCGAACTAGCGTTTGAATTTAGCTGTTGTAATTTTACTTCGAACTCATTAATCTTTTTCAAAATCAACTCTAAAGTCGCATTCCCTAAGGTTGCCGTTTGCTCACCCAATTCTATTGTATTAACGTCGCCCTGACTCGTACCTACTTGTTTCGTTTTACGTCCCTTCCTACCTGGAGCCATTTTTTTTTGTTTTGTTTTGTATTTGTGCAACTTTCGTAAGACGCCAAGCCGTATTTTAAATAATAGTGTTATACTGATGCAAAACTGCTAACACATGTGGGTATATGAATTCTCTGAGTTAAAAATTATTAAGCTCAAGAAATAAGCAAGGAGTAATATCTCGTTATCTGCAATATCCTCTTTGAAAACCTGTAAATTGTACATTTATTAGACATACAGCTTATTTCTTCTCCCCCTATACATAAAGTAAATGTAAATGTACAACATATATATATATTAACATGCACAATGTGTCCCTCAACCTCTTTTTATTTTATTTTTAAATTTTTCCTCTCATATAACTAATCACGGTTCCTACGTTGTGTTTATTTTTTTTTTGTTAATATAAATCTAGTCATATCGTTATTTCGAATATGTACGTAGATTCTGGTCACTCGGCATCAAAATTCTGTGATGGTACGGTGTGATCGTCTATGCTTGTGATTTATAACTAGCTATAATAAGAGAATCTTTAAAAAATGTTTGGCAGAATATAGAGACACTTTGATATCTGGGCTGGCATGTTATTACTGGTACATTCCGTTGGGTGAACGTGTGGACCTCTCAATCCATCTACCAGATTTCGCGGATTTAATTATAGAATTTATATGAAAGATTAACCAATTAATTTTATTCGATTACTCGTAGAGAAGAAACCTCTGAAGACAAAATGGCAAGATTATACGTTCTGGTTAGTGTGGAAGATCGGTTGACACACGCATTTGCCGGTTTTGGCCATCTTCTACCCGACCGTCGTCCCTACTAGCACGGGGACATCCCTACGCTGGTATCCAGCCTTTAAACATTGTTATTTGGGGCACAGATTGACCTTCCTTTTTGCGCTGCGAAGCGATCAATTGCCTGTTGCGGAAAACAGGTTCTTTTATTGAGCTCGTAGGCTCGCCCCTTACCATGGTATTTAATAATTTATATATGTATTTGTTCAGTTAGGGTCTGAATTGGCCAATTCAGTTTCGGAAGGTCAACTGTATAAGACATGGCGTGTTTAGTTGTGCCGGGACGGCGCTGCCGGGGCGTCACCTGATTTCAACCGTGTACCAATTTTCATTAAAACTTGACTTGATAAGTCAAAGGTATCAAACTTTATATTTCCCAATTAAAAATATCAGTGTCTCACAATTTTGCCGAAACAAATGCGCCGCTCTCTCCCGTCCCAAGGTCTGGCTATAAAGACACACAAAGGAGATATGTCCTACCTGAACCCTTTTGTTGTCGGCTGTACCCGTTGCTCGGATGATGCTCGCCTCGTTCGTAATGTAATAATAGAAAGCCGTGGTGGTTCGTTTGTCAGAACGATTGTTTTCAACCCAGAGGCCGGGGTTCGAACCCGGACAAACACCTTTAGCCATTTGAAGTTGTATGTATCTCAATTAATTGAATATTACTTGTTTTGCCGATGAATGATAACACCACGATATTAATGACAGTACTGCGGTAGTTAATGATCTAATTTACATAGCTTTAGTCCTACTTTTATGATTTTGGCCTATCAAAACAGTATTAGCAAGAGTCAGGTTCCATTAGACTGCATTAGTTCGTTAACATCCTATTCGTTGATTTACTGAGGAAAGCTGTAGCTAACAATGTAGATTGGTGCCATACTGAATACTAGCCTAATTTTGACTTTAATGTAGAATTCGTGATTTAGGTTAGTTATATGAGAGAATTTTAATACTGGAGTATTTCAAGTTATTTCGACACACAGATGTTCTCAACCTTATGTTAAACTAAAATTATAGTATGACTGACTGACTCTTAACTTGATTGGGTCTCCACTATTCAAGTTCTAGGAAAGGTATTCTAAATATAATAATGAAAGAAAGTAAAGTATACTCAAATGCCTTTTATTTCACGGTAAGTGTTATTTAATCACTCATACATTTGAGTATTTGAGAAAAAAAAGAAACTGTTTGATTATTTAGACGGAATTTCGAATCTGGTCAGATATTTCGAAATTCTGTCGAGGCTCACTTCCTATGCCATGCTAAGTTCTCGAGAGGAAAAGGAGACCTCAGACAAAAAACCTCTCGCGGCAATGTATTTCTATATGTATAGCTTATGTCTAATACACACATGCTCACAAGGAAAACAAGAAACATCATTATTTATAAGCCTACTTTTTACACGTGACTACATGAGGTTAAGGACACACATTAATGCATATTTTATATATAATTAAACTAAACCAATTATCGAAAATACAAGAACCTAGCTTCACAACCTTTATTTTAATTTAGACCCCTTGATATATATATCGTCTAACTGTATGTCTTGGGATCTGTTCATTTCGTAGCCTGTACAAGGTGATCCCCGTCCCTTACAGTACCGTATACAAAATACGATAATCAGATATAGAATTACAACTCCAACAACAGTTACCAAACCCCATTCTATTATAATATTCTATAATAATCTAAATAATTAGAGTTGTGGAGCTATTTTCGAAGATATAAATAATAATAACAAAATTATAGTAGGTACGTCACCGTATAACTCCCGTCTGCTTACCACACACTTTAATTATATTTAGGTTTAGAATTTAATTACAATTCACAAATATTAAGTCTAAACTTCGTCACTGAAAGCTAGTGCTTGGACTTCGAACTCTGACGAACTGCCCCTTTCTCCACCGGGCATCAGTTTAAAAGCTCTCCTCCATTCCCTCTCATCTTCGTATCTGAAACATTTAAAAAAATCCCCCGGGAGAAACTCGTTTTCTGATTTGCTCGACTCTCGCGCAGCCCATTTCTCATTTGCGGATTCAGGTAGGGTGCTATAGGCCCCTCCCCGTGACGTCATCCTGGAAGTCCCGGTTGGCTAATTTGTTTTAACGCCCCCGCCTTTCCCATCTCGTGACTTCGCTTTTTGTATATTTTTTTTTTTGTTTCACTTACGTACAATTCCTAAGAATCCCTTGCCTTGCGTGCAGTTTTTCTCTCCCCACATGTGTTTGCAATTTTACGCAGTCCCTTGCATTTGTGTAAAGGTTTTAAAATACACTTTACGGCTTTTAGCGAGATTTATGGCGGTTTCGAGAATGCACTCTGTATAAGTTATTGATTCCCTATTTTTAAAGATTTCTCTTATCTTTTGTTTTAGTTCTAAGTTCCTTTTAATTTTTTTTTATTATTCCTGGCTTAAATTTCACACAACTTGTGTAACTTTATTTGAGATTTATGAGGCCCTTTCGTACCCGTTTCTGTTCTAAGAACGAAGTTTCTAATTTTTTATGGAACATAAAATCGTGGGTAAATGTGACCATCTCACAGTCCCCTTCCTCAAAAGCCGGCAACGCATTAGTGGTTCCTCAGGTGCTGCTAATGTTCATGGGCCGCGGTAATCAAGTAACATCAGGTGACCCGCTTGCTCGGTTGCCCGCTATTCCTATAAAAATATATTGTAAAAAACAATGAGCCCGTTTTGTACATTACGTTAAATACCCATGTTGTACCTAAATGTCGGTATTTTGGCCCAGTCATATGTCATTATCCCGTCATGCCCTTATACCTATACCTAAGCCCGACTAGATTTCAACCCAAGTCAATCAGTTCCGTCGAGTTACATATTCGAGTTGCGATAATTAGCTTCTGGCATTAGAACAGGCACAGTTATTGCTTGATGCTTAGGATATTTCTTTGCGATAAGTAGCTTCTGGCATTTATTCTATAGCTTATCGTACAGCTACGCTCATTGTATAGGCGTAACTAAAGGAACAGAAATTGTACGTTTACTTACGGCTCACGTAATATTATCTACGTGACGCTGTCTCCAACGCTTGGCCTTCTTATAATGTCGCCTACATTTTCATTCTCGTAAAGATAAATATTAATATCGTTTCTATATTTTGACGAAAATATTCAAACAGAGTAAATTGTCACTTATAATAATATTTTCGGGTTTGTTCGGAGCGCCGACTTTGCCTTTTCAGCACGTTTCCAGTTGAACTGTGAATCGGAGACTGAAAATTCCCATACCTACATAACTGCCTTCCTTCTGCCTTCACCTAACATCAGTCGGAACCATTGATATCTATTAGTACAAGACGTATAGTCCAGTATAGTCAGACTTTTAATTCGGTGGAATTCAGACAGTTGTCATTTTATACATAGTGTCAGATTATTGCTGAAAATTGATGTAAATTTTTAGAAATGTTTTACAGATTATTAATTTCAGGTTAGAATTAACTGACATTTGATTCCTTCAGTGGCGCCGAACCGCCATCTTGAATTATTGGTATAAATACGGGCACTTCGAAGCCATGAATTCAGTCTCCTCCAGAGACTCAACCGACTATTAGATGCTTCAGCATCTAGGTCGTGATATTTGATTGAGGGTTATGATAGCAATCACACCCTAATCGAATGAAGTGCTGCCATTTTGGACTTGGCTGAGTGTAATTGATTTAATTAGTATAAAATAGATTTTGAAAAGAGATCTCAGTTAAACTAATCTGTGATTCGATATTAATTAAGTTTGTGCGGGTAATAAATAAAGATATTTTAATAATAGTTTCATTTAGTTTTAATATTAAACCTTATCCTGCTTCTGTAATGATGATGTTTACAATAGGATGAGTTATTTGTATGAAAAACAGGGTTTTTGATTTTACCCTAAACTACTTTAAATCCCTGTCAACATAAAAAAGCCCTAAACCCCCTAATAATATTAATTGTATCGCCCTAAAATTAAAATTGTTAAGAGTGGAAAATGCAAACTAAAAGCAATAGAAAACAATAGAACCACACTGAACATTCAACAAGTGTAAATTGAAAATTTAAAAAACCCCCGACATTCGCCATTTAGTGGCGGCGGCCATCTTGAATTTGCATTAGTGCTATTCTACTAGTCAAGCCCTTTCATTTGATACCCATATCAAGGGAGTTGTGAAAAAATATATCATCCGCCATTTTGTAGCGGCGGCCATCTTGGACCGATTTTCATCAAACATAGCTAAGAACACTCTCGACTAATTCACCTTTCAAACAAAAAAAACCGCATTCAAATCGGTCCACCCGTTTGAGCGCCACAGGGGAACAGACAGACACACACACACACACACACACACACACACACACACACACACACACACACACACACACACACACACACACACACACACACAGACACGTCAAACTTATAACACCCCGTCGTTTTTGCGTCGGGGGTTAAAAATGGAAATCGAATGACATGATCAACAGGAAGTGTTTGTCAGGCATTTGTCATAATTATCTACATGCGGCAGTTGATTTTTATTTATATACATATGTTTTGAATTTATTATCTTTTTTGTGGGAACTGTTTTATCTCTGGTAACATAAACGTCGTAAATCGAGATAAATTATTATCTAGGGAAATATAAAAACTGGAATCGAAAGGGTAAAATTCCGTTTCCGATTCGACGGTATGAATCGGAACAAGAATCGGCTCATTTTGCATAGCCACTTTAGTCTAATGTATCTACCTACTTGTATTGATAGAGGTCAATGAGGGAAATGACATAACGTAAGTAGAATTACGATTCAGACCTGACGGATCGCTTTGGAATGAAAGAAAATAGAAAAGCAGGTATAATTTAAAGATATTTGCATATAATATAATATAAATAGCTAACAGAATTTCGCGGAATGCGTGAGCAGCCTCGAGGATTCCCGGATTTGAACTTCTCATCTTTGTCTCTTAGGATTCGGCGCGTCGCCGCGACATCGGTGTTGCTGCAATGTTACGTACCGTTAAGCCCAAATTAGACGGTGCCCCGTTCATCGTTCATTTATGCGGTGAACGATGTACTATACGATATTTACTATGGCAAAGTGCCTGTGAACGATGAACGGTCAATGTTAAGACGGTTCATGAACCGTCTAATTTGGGCTTTAAACCCAAAATTATATGGTTCATTTTTCGGGATTTTGCTTTCATTTTCGAGGCTACATCGATGTGTCATCGAAAATGAAATGTAAACACCGACCGTTCATCGTTCACAGGCACTGTGCCATAGCAAATATCGTATCGTGCATCGTTCATCGCATAAATGAACGATGAACGGGGCACCGTCTAATTTTGGCTTTATAAACGAGTTAATTTGACTAGACGTTCGTAAAAGATGCAGAACAGTTTGGAAAGATTTACATTTTGATGCGCGCTCTTCTCAGGTTAACTACAAAGTTAATCTTGGTCTCCACTCACGAGTGCCATTAAGCCAAGTCATCAACAAACATTGCGTTTCTTATTATTCATAGGATAATAAGATTGTTATACTAAATTATTCAGAGAACAATAAACATACTTTTCAAGGAGACGTCGGGAAATGTATGAAAATTAGGACATACATTTATTAAGCGCGGAATCACATTTCCTTGGTTTTTGAAAAATCCTTGGAGAACTCTTTGATTTTCTTGGATAAAATATAGCCTGTACATGTAAAATATAGCAATCGCTACGGGCCCCGCGCGAAAGGGCTCCGGCTAGGCTCCGCATATTTAAACCCACTCATCTTTGCCTGAGAGTAATTTTTTGAGTGCAACTTATTAAAACGTGGTATATTGAATTCAGTTGATGACACAAAAACGTGAAACGTTACAACTTTTGCTACTAAGTCAATCCACGTCAGACAGTCGGTAACTGACTGTTTCCTTGAAAGAATTTGCTACTGGTCCCGGGCTTGCTTAATCCGGCACTGCCTGTATCCTTGTTCAGGAGGCAAGCTATCTTTGCAGCAGTACCGAGCACAATACCAGGAGACTTGGGACATGAATTAGGCCTGAAGAGATATGAACTGTCTTCAAACATATATTATGTATCTACCGTACGGGGCTGGGCCATCCTCCATCCACTCTGGGTACACTCTCAATCAAGTTAATTTTCAAACAAACAAAACTAAATCAAAATCGTAACCGTTTGGGAGCTACGATGCCACAGACACACAAATACACAGATATAAATACACAGATAACACAAACTTATAACACCCCTCTATTTGCGTCGGGGGTTATAGGTAAAGCTTGTGATGTCTATTATTACGAATTTTATTCGCTATACGATATCGGTAGTGTAAAGTGAAAACGGCGTAATTCCATTTGATCTGAAGCTTAGATGTCGTATACAGGCTGATTGATCCTAGCCGTCTATAGGTTGGTAGATTACATCGCTACACGCAGGTACTTTGTATGCTATCCGACAGATTCAACTGAAGCTAAATTAAACAAAGACAATCCAGATATAGGCTTCTGTTAAAGGCGGTTTTGATTACACAAGCCCTGAGCTTTGATAATGCTTTTGTGTTCAATTCTCACTCGTTACACAGAACGACTGATATATAGTTTGAGTGGAGTACGAAACTACCAGCCCCCGCACACTGGGCCAGATTTTATATGGTACCATCGCACACTAAGCGCTCGAGCAGCCGCTTTCGATCCACAAGAAAATGTATGAAAAATCTCTTCCGCGACTAGTGGCGGCCACTAGTCGTCGCCACTAGTGGCCCAGTGTGCGGGGGCTGTAACTCTAAAAAATATTGTAAATATTAAAATATTGAAGATGCTCCGGTATCGGAGCGAAACGATCGTCGAGTTTATTTCGTGGTGAATTTGTGTAGTGTTGTGCCTACAAAGTTGTTGTGTTGTTGTAACAACTTTTTGTAACAACTGTTAGCGGATTATTGCAAAGTAATTTTGTCTTTCATTGCAAAACAATAATGTTAAGGTTGTTATTGCTTGTAATTCCTGTAACACTTTCTCGTGTAAGTATTTCATATAGAATCTAATAATCTATCAACACGATAATAAGATAATGTCGCCACGCTGAGATAAATTTTATTCATATTTTACCAAAAGGCAGCGCGCTCGTAAATCCGCTTAGCAGTTTTTTATCCCGAAAATCGTCTGAGGAATCATATTAAGCAGACTTTGTTTTGTCTCGGCGCAAAGATTACCAAGCAAGAAGTGGATTAACGGGGATTTTGGAAAATTTTAGTCTAAAATGCTTATAAAGCTTATCAGATGTTAAGCTTGATGTTTCGATGTGGGCTGTACTGTACATATTCTGGCTAAACCTTTTAATAAAATAAAATTTAAATATGTATAAGTTTATACGTAGGTAGGTAGGTACGTACATACAAAAAATCTGCTGGTTATTAATAATATTCTACAGCGTCCTCCACTCCAAATATTTTTAAATAATGAGATTATAAAAATTACTAATAATTAGCTGATTTTTTGTATAATGAAATGACTACATAGTCCTACAAATTTAGTGGAACGATTTCCCACCCGAGCAAATCTAAATGTTTAACACCTGCGCACTCGAGTAGCTAGTACAAAAAAAATTTATGAAAATCGCTCAAGTCTTTTAGTAGGAGAAGAATTATGAACTGAACACACGCACACCGCAATTTCACATACGTATATAAAGATTAGTATGGATAAACAGACCCCTGTTTGCTATAAAACATTAAACTAGACATGTAAGTAACGAAAATAAAATCCGTGATTTACGAGTATTTTTACGGTTGGCAAAACTTAATGGGCACTAACAGATTCTCTTTACCAACCGTTTTATACTCGCAAAGAAAAGTGAAAATTAAACTTATAATATTTACTCCCTTTGTTCTCAAAGGATTATGCTCGTTTATGTAAATCGTTGAATAAAAACAACTAATTTAACTCTGTAGCGACGTAAATGGTTTATTTATTAGTAGGTGATGTCCGCGACTTCGTCCGCGTGAGTTAAGTTTCGTTAAAAATCGTATAGAAACTCTTTGATTTACCGCAATGGAATGATTCCTATTTACTACGTCCGTATCGAGGATACATATCTCTGCCTTTAGAGTTCGGTTGAGACGTTAAAAGGTTAAAATAGACAGACAGACATAGGCACATTTGCACACTACCTATGTATATCATTAACCCCCGACGACGGGGTGTTACAAGTATGTGTGTGTGTGTGTGTGTGTGGGTATGTATCTGTCTGATTCACCTAGCGTTCAAACGGGTGAACCGATTTGAATGCGGTTTTTTGTGTGAAAGGTGAATTAGTCGGGAGTGTCCTTTGCTATCGGAAAATCGGTCCCAGATGACAGCCACCACAAAATGGCGGATTAAATATTTTTTCACAACTCCCTCAATATGGATATCAAATGAAAGGGCTTGACTAGTAGAATAGCATTATGCAAATCTAAGATGGCCAACACCACAAAATGGCGAATGTCGGGGGTTTTTTAAATTTTTAATTTATACTTGTAATTAGCATACATCTCGATGTTTTATGCATGCGCATAAAACTTCAACTTTGCATTCGACTTCAAGACTCATTGGTATTTCAGAGAGCGACTGAATTAACGAAGCTAAACTGCAACTTTAAAAACGTCAATAACTACTCATACAGTGTTTTTATACACATTTTAGCGAAGACATCTGCTGTGCCAACATGACCGCTACTTTTTGGATAGAAATAGGACGTTATGTCATCTTCCATTACTCCATGGTCCATATTAAATTACATCACATCGACGTGCATCATAGGTACATGTCACGTTATTTAACCTGTAAAATTCTAGAGTCTATGAACAGAATGTACTATACTCTGATTTTTAATTCGGTGGAATTCTGACAGCTGTCATTGTCATTTACAGATGAGTTATTTGTTTGGAAAACAGGGTATCTAACATCTACGAAGTACGATTTTACCCCAAACTACTTTAATTCCCTGTCAACATAAAATGCCCTAAGCCGCGTAATAATGTTAGTCGTTTCGCCCTAAAATAGAAATGGCTAAGAGTGGAAACTAGAAAGCGCACACGAACAGCAATAGAAAACAAAAAAAGCACATTGAAAAAAATTATTCAAAAATGGAAGTCGAATGACATTATCACCGTGAAGTGTCTGTCAGGCATTTGTCATATCTACATGCGGAAGTTGATATTTATTTACCTAAGTTTTGAATTTGTTATCTTTTTTGTGGGAATTGTTTTATCTCTGGTAACATTACGAAACGTCAGAATTCCACGGAATTAAAAAGCAGAGTATATGTGCAAACAGCTCTACTGCATCTTTGAAACCTAAAAGCCGAATGGAAACAGCCCGACTATTGAAGTAGGCAGGCAACCCGATCCGCCAACTTCCTTCGATTTAACAACACGGAAGCGTCTTGTGGAGTGCAAAGACCCGTAATCGATCCCACTGTTTTCACTGGCTTAGTGGTGTGGATTTCATTGTTTAACTATTGGACTGGAAACCCCTCTTAACTGTAATAATATAGTCACACTAATATTATAAAGGCGAAAGTTTGGGTGTATGTTTATTACTCTATAACTTCGCAACTACTGAACCGATTTGGCTGGAATCGAGGTAGATTATGCCCTGACTTAACACATAGCAGACCTGGAAACACAGTTCTCGCGAGATTTTGAAAAAACCGAAATCTACATCTACAGCTATAGCAGCATAAGTAGATTACTATAGCAAACTTCCTTGAAAGTAGGTATATAGGTTGGAAAAGGACCGGGAACGGGAACCAGAAATCCACAATTCCCTCAGGATTTGTGAAATCGAAATTCACGCGGGCGAAGCCGCGGGCAAAAGCTAGTATTTCCATAAAGTATATTTAGTTAGTTGATTAGCTCCAATTTCGCACGGGTGGGGTTGAATTGTTCTATGAACTAAATTTGTATATGTAAAAATAAAAAACTTTAAAAAATCATGAATGTTGATGTCCGTTGAATTTAGAAGTTAAGAGCTAATAGACAAACAAACACTGATCGCAATATACTTAAAACAAAGTCACAAATCATGTGACTTTGTTTTTATATTGTTATGAGCTATCGGTAGTCTACGATATAGAGATACATAAAAAGAGACTTGTCTAGACTTAAGACTAACTGACTGACTGATTGACTAACTCATATTACATCAACTCAGAGCCTAAACCGGTGGAGTTTTGGTTAAAAATAAAGAAACATCACCAAAACTTGGAATGAAAGTTTGTATGGAAGTCAGTAATTTTTTCAAATTATTTGCATGAAAATTAGAATTAGGGCTTTCGGTTAAGTGTTCTGAAAAATGTTTTCACGATTTTGGAAATTCAACCCCGTTAGATATAGGTTGAAAGTTTGTATGAATATCCTTCATTTTTCATGTTTTATCCGTGAAAATTTATTTAGGTATTTTGGTTTTAGGTTAAAAATGAATAAAACTTTTAAACCTAAAGCCATGCGGTCGAAGTCACGAGCATCAGCTAGTATTATATAAAACTAAACCAGCTGTAAAATAAACCATAAAAATAATATTACATTACCTAGCTAAAAGTAATTTTTTTTCTGTACGTAATTTTCACATTTATCACGAAGAAAATAAAAATAACTATTATGTAACTTTTTATTATATTTGAAATTGAATTTAAACTATTTGCCTACAACTAAACATGTTTTGTGCTTGAAATATAAATCAATCGGACAAACCGGCACACAGTCGGTTTTGCTGCGTTATAATTAAAACTAAATAAGTAATATACTCGGAGTTAAATAAGTGTTAAAATAGTTCAACGCTTTAAAGAATTCAATTGGCCGGGTGCATTGAAAAACGTAGTTACGTTTTTCATTCCGCCAATTAACCGCGATTCCTTCCAACTGTAAGGAATCGCGGTTAATTGGCGGAACTTGATACGTATCGATCGGCTGCAACATTTTCATTAGAATTTTTTTAGGAAAGTGTTGTTCCATAAAATCAATCGAACAAACCGGCACACAGTCAGTTTTGCTGCGTAATAATAAAAACTAATTAAGTGTTAAGATAGCTGAACGCTTTAAAGTATTCAATTGGCCGGGCGCAATGAAAAACGTAGTTGTAAGGAATCGCGGTTAATTGGCGGAACTTGATACGTATCGATCGGCTGCAACATTTTCATTAGGAAAATGTTACTAGCGCTTTGTCTATTCGCGGTGGGTATTGTGTTTTCTTTCTACATATTATAAGAGATTTTATTTTAATATAATAAGGAAAGTGTTGTTCTATAAAACTGCCTCGTTGGTCTAGTTATCACGAGGTCCCGGGTTCGATTCACAGGTCGGGCAAATAATTGTTAGGTATTGGGTTTTTCTGTCAAGAAATTCTCAGTACCAGCCCGAAGTTGGAAGCTGGCGGTGTTTCACCCCCGTGCCTCGGAGAGCACGTTAAGCAGTCGGCCCCGGTTATTATCACTGTCATGTGACAATAGTCGTTAAAGTCCGCCAACCCGTTACCCGCATTGGAGCAGCATGGCGGGACTAAGAGAACCCCCTATGAGAGTGGAGGGCTTTGCCCAGCTGTGGGACGTTAAAAGGCTGTAGTGGTGGTTGTTCCATAAAAGCGTCAATAGCGCAACGGTCGTCGGGCGCGGATCAAAAACCGCAAGGTCGTCGGTTCAAATCCCACCCGTTACACTATTGTCGTACCCACTCCTAGCACAAGTTTTCACTTAATTGGAGATGAAAGGAGAATATTAGTCATGTTCAACATGGCTAATATTCTTTAAAAAAAATCACATCCAAATCATGTTGTATGCTTTCCTGTGGGTCTACCATCAACTATAATCGCGACTCAATTAAAGACCTAAACTGAACTGAATCGCTATTTCGTACCATGAACTCTTTTATCCGACCAATAGACGTCATGACGTCATGACGTCATGACGTCTATAATTATAGACGATATTATAGACGAAACAAAAACCTAGTATAAAAATATAGAAACAAAAAGATACTTCATTGTACGAATTCAATGCGATTTATTTTAAGCGCTGATATTGAATAGCATCGGAATTGGATCGTTAGATTAAAGATTGTAGTAGGCCTTCTGTTTCTACATTAGTATAAGAAATTTTATTTTAAGAAAAGTGTTCTTGCATAAAGGCACGTGCAAATCATAAACAATCTTAAACGACTTTTGTTGCATAACGCGTGATATTAAATGTCTTCATACTACTAAAAAATGTTATAAAATCGTGAAAAGTATATTATACATGGTTTAGTACTCACTTTACTCGGGCTGCGGCTGGTAGGTTGAGCTATAACTCAAATGTTATAATATAAATATGTTTTCCTTTATTTTTAGTTTTTTATGACATTACAAACAACGCTCTCATCGCCTAGTTCAAGTGAAAATGTATCATATTTGAAAGGTAAAATAATATTAATAAAGAGGTAAGGTAATTACCTAATCATTTTCACATTTTAAGTTTTCACATTGCTGTTTTACGATACCGACTAACTATTGAGAAACCTGTTAAAGTTTCAGATTAAATAAATTCTATTTACTGACTTCTTTTCAGATTTAGAATTGGATACATTATTTGAACTTCCTCTAACAGACACTTCAGATTCAACGGAGACGAAGAAAGGTAAGTTCATCACTACATAGTATAAAACAAAGTCGCTTTCTCTGTCCCTATATCCCTATGTATGCTTAAATCTTTTAAACTACGCAACGGATTTTGATGCGGTTTTTTTTAATAGATAGAGTGATTCAAGAAGAAGGTTTATAAGTATAAAAATTGGACCCGGTAGATGGCGCTAATAGCGGGCAGGACGACGTCTGCCGGGTCCGCTAGTATTATATATTTGAAGAATAAATATATGTATAATTGAAGAAAACCGACTTCAACATTATACTGAAATAAGTCACACTTACACGTAGTAGATATCTTGAAAACTGCTGGACCGATTTTGACGAAACTTACACTGTGCCAAAGTTGAAGTGAATTTAAGCCAAAATAAATAAAAAATCGGAGAAATTAGTGGAAAAACATACATGCATAGTGAGAATTACGACGTAGAGAGATAAAAAAATAAACGTGATACTATGTGATTATATTATGTATTATATATTTCGAAAACATCGTGAAGGAAAACGTCGTTAGGAAACTCTTACTTGAGAGTTTTCCATAATGTTCTTAAAGGCGTGTGAAGTCTACCAATCCGCATATGCTGGGTTATTCTGTAACTTAGTTAGCAACTGAAAATAGTTGCCAACGAATTAGTTTGATATACATTGCTGCTTTACTGTGGGAAATATAAAGTGTTTTCATAATTTTACACAGTAAAGCAGCAATGTATATCGAACTAATTCGTTGGCAACTATTTTCAGTTGCTAACTAAGTTACAGAATAACCCCCGTGGCCAGCATGGCGTGGTGGACTACGGCCTAAACTCTTCCCATACTGCGAGAAGACTCGTGCCCCGTAGAGGGCTGGCAATGGGTTGATAATGATAATATCTACTATTTCAGATTTAAAGGAATATTATCGATGGTTGTGTAAGTGTATATCACGTACCTTCTTAGCATTTGAAGCATTTGTGCCGGCACAGTGAAAAATATTCTTTCATACATTCTCTATGGACGCGTTCACACCTGTCCATATCAGTGACGACGCAGTGTTTCAGTGTCAATTCATAGAGAATGACATATTTTTCACTGCGCCGGAACTGCGCCGGTCGTGACACTGAGACTGATGCTTCACTGATATGTGTATATGCGAATCCACCTTAACTCATATTTCTAATTTTTGTTACATATACATATAAACAAAACATTTACAAATAAAACTAACGTAAACTCTAAATTCCAACTAATTTATAAAATACGAGCGGATACCCGCGACTTCGTTCGCGTAGATATTGGTTTTTAAAAATCCCGTGGGAAGTTAAAAGGTGTTTGTTTAATAAAAATAGAGCATGTTCCTGGCAGTTTTAACAACCCCCAATTTCGGCAATTTGTTAACTTTTTCACAATGTATTTTACGCGTAAATAAGTTTCATGTTTCGTAACAAGATTCAATTTATAAAAGTAAAATAAACCACTAATTCTAAAAATAGCACCATGCACATGACTAATTAATATTTTCACGTTAGTACATAGTGATATACTTACTCTATACAGAATTTTATTTATTCAGAATTATTATATTCAGAACAAGCGGAAACCTGCGACTTCGTTCGCGTGGATATTGGTTTTTAAACATCCCGTGGGAATCATTTTGTCTTTCCTAAGCTCCTTTGAGCTCATACCTTGCTAAAACTGTTAAAAATTCACTGGCGGATGTTTAGGTAGATCAAAATGTAAACATCCGCCAGTGAAAGTCCCATCAAAATCGATCCAGCTTTTCAGAGATTAGCCGGTAGTCTTTAAAGTATCCTCTTTCTAACAAAAAAAGAATGAATGAAATCGGACCACGCGTTAATGAATTACAGCTAAGTACACATTTTGACTTTCATCCCCTCTCCCTAGGGAATCGTGCTGAATTTGGGGATAAAAAGTATCCTATATGTTACTCCGTAGTATGCACTTAAATCATGCCAAGTTTCATTTCAATCCATTCAGTAGTTTTTGCGTGATGCGCGCACAAACATACAGACAAACAAACAAACAGATAAACAGACAAACAGACAAAAATTTCAAAAATAGCTCTTTTACGTTCCATTACTTATCCCTAACACCCCTCAGTTATTATTTTGCAAAAATCTTTAATGTACAGATACGGCCATTCTTTGATAAATTACTCTCGCCATTCTACGATTTTATTATATACAGTGTGTCCGGGATCGAACTAGCGATATTTTAGGGACATATTCTACAACTCATTACCTCTCTGAAAATACCACTTAATAGGGCCTGCCCCCCTCCCCCTCCCAGGGACAGCCATTTCAATTTGGTGTGCGTTTTTGTGGGTATGTGCGCACAAAAAATGTAATAACTCGAAAGTCTGCTGATGCACAGGTCTTCAAATGACCTTATTCGATTGGATACAATATTCTCCATCACTTAATACCAAACAATAGTGTAAAATGTTAAAATAACTCGATCAAAAATGCTTTGGAATAAAAAGAAATTGGTCAAAAATATTGAAAACTACAAGTTTTTGGTAGATTTTGCAAAAACGAGGTCATTAAGACCACATTATTAAGTATTAAATCGACAGCTTTTGAGATAAGCAACAAAACGACATAAAAAATTTGACTGTAAGTTACTTACTTCTGGAGATATTGGTAATTGTAAGTACTTCCTCCCCAAACATGAATTACGAGTATTGAACCCAAATTTAAGATTCATCATTTTTTTACTACACATAAGGTAAAAAATCTTAACTTTATAATTTAATTTTTGTTAGTTATAAACTCAATAACTCAATAACTCTGATTTGTGTATGTGACACAAATCAGATATCCTAAAAACTAGGTTATTTCCGCCACAAACCGAAATTACCACTTCTGTTCTGTTAGCTAGTTACTTCATGTTGGGAGGATCGTTGGATCATGTCCAAATACAATCTTATTTTATCTCCAATAATTCTTTTCTGGTATTTGGTACCATATAAAATACCTTCTGCTTCATAGGTCCTCATAAAAAGAAGTCCAAAGGTGTAAGGTCTGGAGAATGAGGTGGCCATTCCATTGAATTGCTGCCACGTCCGATCCATGGCGAATAGTTGACATCTAAATGCTTTCTTATGGCTATAATAATACCGAGTAGGAATGTCTTTAAACTTAGCAAACTTCACAAACCTGAATCACAAACAAAAATGAGTAATAACTTAAGTAGCGATCATAACGCCTCCTCGCCAGAAACAACAAAATAAAATTTCAGATATTTCAATTTTTTATACGAATATTTAATCAGTTGAAGTAGGGGTCCGATCCTTAGTTTTAACCTCATTCACTGACTAATCAAAAACAATATTATTATTACCTGATCGCCCGAGGTATGCGATGGAAACCCACATTCGAATAACATAAGAAATTACGCGCTCGCGGTTAAGTTATGTTTAAACAATAATATCTCCAAAAGTAAATAACTTACAGTCAAAATTTTTATGTCGTTTTGTTGTTTATCTCAAAAACTGTCGATTTAATACTTAACAATGTAATCTTAACGACCTCGTTTTTGCAAAATGCAGCAAAAACTTGTAGTTTTCAATATTTTTGAAAAAATAATTTTTTTCCGAAGCATTTTTGATCGAGTTATTTTAACATTTTGTTCTATTGTTTAGTATTTAGTGATGGAGAATATTGTATCCAATCGAATAAGGTCATTTGAAGACCTGTGCATCAGTAGACTTTCGAGTTATTACATTTTTTGTGCGCACATACCCACAAAAACGCACACCAAATTGAAATGGCTGTCCCTGGGAGGGGGAGGGGGGCAGGCCCTAATAAGTGGTATTTTCAGAGAGGTAATGAGTTGTAGAATATGTCCCTAAAATATCGCTAATTCGATCCCGGACACACTGTATATAGAATAGATAGATAAATAATTAATACTAATTTAGTAATAATATTGCTATTTCATTATTCATTTTTATATTATTTTTAGCGAAAAAGGAGCAAAAGTTTTATATTGATAAACATCGTAAGTTACCTATTTGTTTATTTAGGCTGTTATAGTTTATTTTATAGATAATTAAAACGAGACGTAGCAAGTAATATTCTTTGTATTATTTTAAAGGAAAGGAGATGAGTGACGAAGGTAAGAAAAAGTTAAATTCTGAAAGAATTTTTCTAAACTGAAATTAAAAAAATTAAATTGATCTAAGTAAATCTAAGTAAATAAAAAAATATAATACTATTTACTAAAATATATTTCTATTAAGAAATTATAGCACCACTAACTTAGACACAGAAACATAAACTCAGAAGAGTAAATCGCATGCATAAAAAATTGCAAGCAAACATTTTATTTTATTTTCAGAGAAAAATCAAGTGAAATTCTACGAGAATTTACTTCAAAACATCAAGGGATTAAGTAGTAAGTTCATAATTTGTACAATTTGTAACAGTGGATTAAATTCCGCACTTTATATTTTTTTGTAGAGAATATTAGCCTTGCATAGCATGACTATTAAATATATGTATAGAGCAAGAGCCCACGAATGCCAGACCTTCGTTACGTAGTACTATTATATATTCTGTGCCTTCGTTATTTTATAAAAGCTGAAAGTTTCTCTGTGTACATGTCTTCAACACAGGTAAGAACGACCAGCGACTATGAAGTTGGGGTCATGGTAGGTACCGACCATAATCGGCCTGACGGATGTTACTTCCAAAAACCTGGGAGCTTTTATAAAATAACGAAGGCCTGGCCGTCGTGGGATTTTAGGCTAATACTTTCTTTACCTTTTAAAACAGACCCTTGCCCATCTAAATTAAACGAGAAGCTTGTGTAACATAAAAATATTAATAATATTATTTTAATATTATCATTACTTTAATATTTTCAGAGAAAATGTCACGACACAAGAGATGAGAAAGAAGATTAAAACGAATTAATTAATATAACTACTTATTTTATTTTAAAAGACGACGTTTTCTTTTTTATACCTAAAATATTTTACTTTTTATACCATAGACCCACTTAAATTTTATAGCAGGAATATAAAAGAGTGGTTGCAATAAAAGGTGAAGGTTTATCTTCCGATTTACGAGTACGTCACGGGAATCTGATTTCGCGTTTCGAATAAATTGGGATGCTTAGCGGGATAAGCTCGAATTTCTAAGTTGCGTCATTATTTGCGACTCAAGTTTAAGTTGACATACGTGAAACCGGAGTAAATATGGAATTTCGGCCACGGAGGCCAATCTCAACGGAGGCTGAGACTAGCCGACTGCGAGGACTGACAGGAGATATTATAGGGCACAAGTGTGCGCGCAAACACTGTACATGCACTCTCTGTTCCATACCATAATTCGGTAAGACTTATGGTATGGAACAGTGTGCTTAGTCTAAATCGGAGCACTCGAAAACGAACTCGAAAACTATTGATCGATTTCAGAGTAAAATAGACCTAAAATGGCTTGTATTAAGGTTTGAGTTCGCCAATACATTCAGCATTCGAACAATGCTGAATGTATTGGCGAAATCAAACCTTAATACAAGCCATTTTAGGTCTATTTTACTCTGAAATCGATCAATAGTTTTCGAGTTCGTTTTCGAGTGCTCCGATTTAGACTAAGCACACAGTTTTTGGTCCGACCGGGGAATCGAACCTCGGTCGATCGAATCTAACGATCGAGTCGTTAACTCTTCCATACTAAACTACAGATTCACGATATATTATGTACATAGTTACTTTAGTTAGGTAACTCCGGAAAATCAAAAAGTAGGGACATCAGCTAGTAAATTTTATACACACCTATGCCTGCCCTGAAAGTGAAGTCCATTTGTTACTTTTTGACACTTCAATTAATATTCAATCCATTTCAACAAGGGGAACACAGCAAATGCTACAGCAGAAGAAGGGCGTAGGATATATTATATTTTTTGACTCGAAAAAATAAAGGAGTTATACAATAAGTTACAAAATATAATATAAAAAAATACAAAATACAAAATCCACGTTGACGAATTTTCCGGCAATCAATCGGACAATTTCATTTGTAAATAGTAGCTTTTTATAGATGTTTTATTTATAAATAATATATACTTATTATGTACGAAATAAAAAGGATGTGCCACTATAACAAAAACATATTTGCCCAGAAGGATTGGTTGATCCGAAAACATCTGTGACCTTCGCCATAACTCGATTTTTATCCTCGGAATTTTAGGATGTATGAATACTTGATGTTTACTCGTATGTTTGTTAGAAAGAAAATGTAATTTTTAGCTTGAGGGAATGCAAATACATTGCAGCACGTTGGCGGCGGTGTTGACAGACGGACTGTATTTTGACTGCACGACTATGATTTTCACTACTTAACTCGTTATTAACCCCCGACGCAAAAACGACGATAAGTATGACGTGTGTGTGTGTGTGTCTGTCTGTTCCCCTGTAGCGCTCAAACGGGTGAACCGATTTGAATGCGGTTTTTTGTTTGAAAGGTGAATTAGTCGAGAGTGTTGTTAGCTATGTTTGATGAAAATCGATCCACGATGGCCGCCGCTACAAAATGACAGATTACATATTTTTCCACAACTCCCTTAATATGGGTATCAAATGAAAGGGCTTGACTAGTAGAATAGCACTATGCAAATCCAAGATGGCCGCCGCTACAAAATGGCGAATGTCGGGGGTTTTCAAAATTTTTAATTTATACTTGTTAATAACATTTACTTTGGCTTCACCTAGGACTTTCACTGCTTAACTCGTTATTTAATAACATTTAAAACTAACTTTTTATTGTTAAATGAATGAATGTTTAATTATTCATCCATTTAAAAAATTATATTTGAGAAAATCATCCGCAGTCGCCGAGATGACTTAATCAAAGTTTAATCGAGCACAAATTATGTTATGAAACGAATTTCACTTAACGCCCTACCAAAGTGCCCTGTGCCTGCAAAAGTTTGTTCAAAACGCAATAGCTCCCGCAAAAAGGATGTTTTTTAATCAAGGTGAAATAAATATTTGCATGTGGCTCTCTATGGGGACGCAATGCAGGCGAAATGGTGCAACCATTTAACTGTAAGTGAAAAACTGATGCAATTGTACAAATAAAACATGGAGGTGGATATTTTACTGCTACTGAAAACAAACGTTAAGAAATGTTCGTAAAATTTACTGGACATTTTAAAGCGCTGTTTTTCTCTTGAAAAATCCACGTTTAAAATCAAAACTTAAACTAGTTTGCGTTGAATGACGGTCGAAATGTTTGGTAACCTGAGTTTTTTAAAATAGTACGACTTAGGTAGCTACGTTCACAGGCTACGTTGTTCATTTTCCTGTACATCAATCACTACATAGTATAAAACAAAGTCGCTTTCTCTGTCCCTATGTCCCTATGTATGCTTAAATCTTTAAAACTACGCAACGGATTTTGATGCGGTTTTTTTTAATAGATAGAGAGATTTAAGAGTAAGGTTTGTAAGTAGAAAAATTGGACCCGGTAGGTGGCGCTAATAGCGGGCAGGACAACGTCTACCGGGTCCGCTAGTTTCGTGTATAAATGTTATTTCTAAATTTCAAGTGTCACTTTTTTTACCAACGTAAAAAATATTCGACTCGACGCGTACTTACCTACATATAATAGATACTAAGTATAATATTTCGGTTTTTTACAAATCCCGAGGGAACCGTAGATTTTCCGTTCCCGTTCCCGCTCCCTTTTCCAACCTTTATATACCTACTTTCAAGGAAGTTTGCTATAGCTATCTACTTATAGCAGTAGCTGTAGATTGCTATAGCAAATTTCGGTTTTTCCAAAATTCCGCGGGAACTATGAATTTTTCCAGGATAACAAGTAGCCAATGTGTTATAACAGGTTATAAGCTATGTATGTTTTAAACAGTCAAATCAGTTCAGTAGCATTTACGTGAAAGAATAACAAACATACATCCATACATTCATACATCCATACATCCATGTTTACAAACTTTCGCGTTTATAGTATTAGTAAGGATGTCGCAGCCTTTTTGTGTTTGTATCGTTACTATTGCTGTAAAAGCTGTAAAAGCCGCCGTGGGCTATGGCCTGACTCTTCATACACTTCCAATCCAAGCCCAAGGCTTTGTTACAGTGGAGTAGCAACAAAACATCCAATAAAGGCCATTCTCATTCCGTTCGAATCGCAATCGGATTACGCTCCCGATTCAATCTCGCCACTTTACTATGTTCGTGAAATGGGCCTCGAATGAAATGGTTCGAAAATTGACGGTAATTCAATAAAATACTGATTTTGTCTGTGACCAGTGATGATCCGGTTCATTGGCTGTAGTGAAAGTTGCAAAAATGCGCTGGTAGTGTCCATATTAAGGTCACTGACTTTAAGGGCAATCTAGCGTCCATGTTTCGTTCGGTATGGACGTATTTGTCTGAGGCAACGTACGCCCAACAACCGTGAGGCCCGTCCATTTCGACTGTTTTTTTACCCGACTACGGCAAAGCCAAAAGGAAGGGTTATGATTTTAGCAGTCTATGTATGTATGTATGTTTGTGGCCGATTTTTGTATGAGATTCTGTGTATACCACCGTAGCGCCTAAACTACTGGACCGATTTTGATGAATGAGGTGTCTATTGATTCGTTGTTATGGTCCGGTTGTCATAGGCTATATTTTATTTACGAAAAAAAATCGAGAAGTGATCTTCGCGCGGCTTTCTAGATTGTAAAATTAGTTTCGGCATAGGCATAGGTAGCAGATGGCGCCACTAGCTGCTTGCCCCGCGCTTTTGCCCACTAAATTATTAAATTATTAAACGTAGGCGAGTTTTAGTTTACAAACTTTACTTGTTTTTCAACTACAAGTTAGCCCTTGACTGCAATCTAACCTGATGATAAGTGATGATGCAGTCTAAGAATGGAAGCGGGCTAACTTAGAGTAGAAGGGTAAGAACAACGGTAGACTGAGCATTATGCTCGCGAGGCAGCCGTGGGGAAACTTACTTGCAAACTTACAAATCTTTCTAAAGACAATAATTTTCAACCTTATTGTGTTTCGTAATGTTTTTAAAATTTTATGTCTTTAAATAATCTCGTGAGAGCTCTTTGATTGTCCGGGATAAAGAAAATACTGTGTCGCTCTCAAAGATGCAAGCTATCTCCGTACCAAATTTCATCAAAATCTGTTCAGGTAGTTGAGCCGTGAAAATGAACGGACAGACATAATTATTTTCGCATTTATCAATTATAACTTTAGATGCTAGACTTCACAAATTCCAGTTGCTTAACTTATAAACACGATCAAAGTAAATTTAATAGCGAACTTCTAGCAAGCTCGGGCAGCTTGTGAAAACGTTTAATAACTCAAAGTTCATGTCATAAGATATTTTCTTCAAAGGGGCTGCTTTTAGCAAGGTATCTCGTTCCTGGCAGTTGAACCACGCTGAACGCTGCAGCCGTAATTAATATTAATTATCGAAGCAAGAAAATCAAATTCATTTTATAAAAGACACTTTGAATTCTCGGAACTAGCCCTGAGCTTAAATATATTAACTCAAATTACCGCGTGCGTGCGTGCGTGCGTTTGTGTGTGTGTGTCTCTGTGTGTATGTTTGTTACTCTTTAACGCCGATTTACCTGAAATTTAGAATGGAGATAGATTATGCCCAAACTTAACACATAGGCTACTTTTTATCCTGGAAAAATCGACAGTTCCCACGGGATTTTGAAAAAACCGTAATCTATAGCTACAACTATAACATCTATAGGTATTGTAGCAAACTTCCTTGGAAGTAGGTAAGTATAAAAGTTGGAAAAGGGAGCGGGAACGGGAACCGGAACTCTACGATACCTTGGGGATTTGTGAAAAACCGAATTTCACGCGGGCAAAGCCGCGGGCAAAAGCTAGTATTTTATGTTTATAATTAAAACTTCACTCGCTTCAATATTCATATCGTATTTTAATACTTCAGATGCCTTTGTATGAGTAGAAAGCGAGGTGCTTTCTACTTAACAACGTTTGTGCTCTTAACGATACCTACAGAAACATGGTAATTATTCTGTATCAAAGCATTAAGTATAAAGGATTTTGTACTTAGTTGCAAGAGCACATTAAATTAAGTATAACTTTTTTTTAAATGTATTTGAGTTGAACGCTTACCAGAATTGTACGTCTATTTAGTAAAATAAATTAAATAAAATGAAATGAAATGAAAATTTTTTGGTGGTAACCATTTAAATTAAATTCATTTCCTAAATGGATCACCGAAGCTTACCAAAGCCTTCGCAAAGCCTTCTTACGTGCTAAAAAAGTAATTAAACCCGGGAAATGTTAATTTAAAACAGAATCTATACTAATATAATAAAGCGGAAGAGTTTGTTTGTTTGTTTGTTTGAACGCGCTAATCTCTGGAAGTACCGATCGGATTTGAAAAATTCTTTTTGCATTTGGTTGTCCAACTTTTGGGGCAGGTTATAGGCTATTTAATATCCCTAAAATCCTCCCCTAAGGGGGTAAAATGGGGGTAGAAAGTTTGTATGAAAGTCCTATGTTTTTAAAGTTACAGATCTGAAAATCAGCATTTAGATTATTAGTTTTAAATAATAAAACTCTGTATATTTTATTTTGAAAAATCTTCCCTTAAGGGTGGTAAAATAGGGGATGAAAGATTTAATGGGAAGTTTTAATTATAATTTTGCTATTATCAACTTGAAATTTGGAAGGTAGGTTAATTCTAGGGCTTAGATATCAGCCTGGAAAATATTTCACGAAAATCCTCCCCTAAGGGGGTAAAATGGGGGTTGGAAGGTTATGTTTTTGAAGTTACAGATATGAAAATAGGATATGAAATTATAATTTTTAAATGATAAAAATCTGTATAAGTAATTCTGGAAAATCTCCCCTTAAGGGTGGTAAAATAGGGGATGAAATTTTTTATGAAAGTCCTATGTTTTTAAAGTTACAGACCTGAAAATCGACATTTAAATTATGAGTTTTAAATAATAAAACTCTGTAATTATTATTTTGAAAAATCTGCTTTTAAGGGTGGTAAAATAGGGGATGAAAGTTTTAATGGGAACTAAAAACGATTGCAGCATTCTCTGGCGGTCTAACTTGAAGCGATCATAGCGCCCTTTGGCGGCCAAAACTGGAAACTAAAAAACGATCACAGCGCCCTCTGGTAGCCTAAGCCGGAAACTTGAAGCAATAGCAGCACCCCCTAGCAGCCAAAACTGGAAACTAAAAAAAACGATTGCAGCGCCCTCTAGCGGCCAGAACTGGAAGCTAAAAACGATCGCAGCGCCCTCTAGCGGCCAAAACTGGAAACTAAAAAACGGTCTCAGCGCCCTCTGGTGGCCTAAGCCGGAAACTTGAAGCAATAGCAGCGCCCTCGTGCGGTCAAAACTGGAAACTAAAAATGATCGCATCGGCCTAAGCCGGAAACTCGAAGCGATTGCAGTGCCCTCTTATAGTCAAAACTCTTGCGGCCGGAGCTGGAAACTCGAAGCAATTGCAATGACCTCTGACGGTCGCAGGCGGAATCTCGATACGACAGCTGCGCCCTCTGGTGACCGAAGGCAATTAAATAAATACTAAATTAATAACTAAATCAATAAATAAATAACTAAATAAATAAATAAATAATGTAAAGCTATTTAGTTATTAAATAATTATCTAAATGTGAAAGTGCGGATATTTGGATGTTTAGATGTTTGGATGTTTGGATGTTTGTTACTCTATAACGTCGCAACTACTGAACAGATTTGGCTGAAATTTTGAATGAAGATAATGCCCTGACTTAAATCATAGGCAACTTTTTATCCTGAAAAAATCCACAGTTCCCACGGGATTTTGAAAAAACCCAAATCTACAGCTATAGGTAGATCAATATAGCAAACTACCTTGAAAGTAAGTATAAAGATTGGAAAAGGGAGCGGGAACAGGAACCAGAAATCCACGATTCCCTCAGGATTTGTGAAAAACCGAAATTCACGCGGGCGAAGCCGCGGGCAACAGCTAGTATTTTATATTATGATTACGCCGGACAAACTAAGTATTAAGTATGTAAAAACTGACCAAATATTCGTTATTTCGGTTGCGTACAGTACTATATTAGACTTGGTAACTACTACTTTGTATCACTGACTGTGGTGATAATAACCGGTACAAATGGCTTAAATGCTCTCGGAGATACTGAAAGCTATATCCGGTCACCCATCTAGACTTGTGTCAACGTTATTTAATACACAAATATATATCGAATTAAAAATATATACCTAATACTCATCTATACCAATAGGTACATGGACGTACGCTTGTAAACACACTAACGCAACTATAATAGGCATACTTAACGTAAACTATGAGGGTATATAACGAATGTAGCTGCACTATGGATGTAACATCATCATCATCATCATCATCATGATCAACCCATTACCGGCTCACTACTGAGCACGGGTCTCCTCTCAGAGTGAGAAGGGTTTTGGCCATAGTCTACCACGCTGGCCAAGCGGATTGGCAGACTTCACACACCTTTGAGAACGTTATGGAGAACTCTCAGGCATGCAGGTTTCCTCACGATGTTTTCCTTCACCGTTAAAGCAAGTGATATTTAAATACTTAAAACGCTCGTAACTCCGAAAAGTTAGAGGTGCGTGCCTGGGATCGAACCCACGACCTCCAATTAGAAGTCGGTCGTATGGATGTAACGCACTATAGTAAAAGTGTCGTGACGATCAAAGTCCAACACATTTTTCAGCTTAGCTCTCATAGTATCTAGACTCTAGAGTAGAGTGTACCGTGCGATAGAGAACTTCGTTCCAAAACCGGGTAGGTACATGTAAAGTTGATAATACTATACACTACATAAACTAGAGAGCTATGCTCGGAGTTTCTCTACGCGATCAAATCAGAAATGAGGAGATCCGTAGAAGAACCAAAGTCACCGATATAGCTCAACGAATTGCAAAACTGAAGTGGCAATGGGCGGGGCACATAGTCCGAAGAACCGATAGACGTTGGGGTCCCAATGGCGACCTCGCACCGGAAAGCGCAGTGCTGGTAGACCCCCCACTAGGTGGACCGACGACATCAAAAGAGTCGCAGGGAGTCGCTGGATACAGGCGGCACAAGACCGCGCCGTGTGGAAGTCCCTACAGGAGACCTATGTCCAGCAGTGGACGTCTATCGGTTGAGGACGACGACGACGACGACATAAACTAGAAAATGATCTAACAACTAAAACCCAGCGACACGGATAAGGGTTTTATCATCATTAATGAACGTCACGTTCAGACTCGAGCAGACTCGAGCGTGACTAGCCATTAAGTAGCGCTGTGTAACGATCCTCAAAACTTGAAGCGGCTAGGTTTTATGCATAGCTAATTAACTGGGGGCTAGCCGTTATACGAGATTAAACGCATTAAACCTGGATGAATTGTGGTATTAAGCGCAGGCTACATTGGGAGCGAGGCGATACGAAACGAGGTTCATTTCTCTTCGCTCATGTCGCTAGACTATGAGAGCTCACAAGTTCGCATCGCTGGCTTCATTTAGGTCGGTATACTCTGATTTTTAATTGACAGCTGTCATTGTCGTTTACAAATGAGCTATTTGTATGGAAACAGGGTTAACATCTACGAAGTATGATTTTACCCCAAACTACTTTAATTCCTTGTCGACATAAAAAGCCATATGCCGCGTAATAATATTAGTCGTTTCGCCCTAAAATAGAAAACACGAAGAGTGAAAACTAGAAAGTGCACACTAACAGCAATAAAAAACAAAAAAAGCACATTGAAATTTAAAAAAACAAATGGAAATCGAATGACATTATCACCATAAAGTATCTGTCAGGCATTTGTCATATCTACATGCGGTAGTTGATTTTTATTTACATATGTTAGGAATTTTGTATCTTTTTTGTGGGAATTGTTTTATCTCTGGTAACATTACGAAACGTCAGAATCCCACGGAATTAAAAATCAGAGTATAGGTCGCGGTGGGAACCGACGTATCGAAACACGCGGCAGTGACGCCGACGTAAGCGAAGCGTTTCGGTTCGCTTCGCTCCCAATGTGGCCTGCGCTTTACTCTGTTCAAATGTTAACAGGCACGCCTTGACAACTCCCGTTAACTTCACTCACGAATCTAATAACATAATAAAGAAGTTGTGAATTGAGTTAGCAGGAGAACAAAAGGACTATAGAATGATAACACGTAAACAAATTACATGGGTACATATAGATAGACTAGCTAATACCTAGATTGAGACGATCGAATGTGCGGACATCCGGACACGGCTAAAATGAGCGTCCATTTTTTAGTGATTAAATAACAAGCAGAATTTTCGTGAGTAGGTTCGTTTCGACGAGTCGTCCAAGTTTTTTATCTATGAAAACTTGGTCGTCTCGTCGAAACGAACCTACTCACGAAAATTCAGCTTGTTATTAATCACTAAAAAAATTGTTCCAGGGCTGCCGGACTATAAGCTACGCATGTTTGATGTGATAATGATCATTACGTGAAAGTGATTGCTGAAAATATCAAGTGTGTAGTCACGCTTATTAATATTTCCATTAGCAAAAACTTTACAAATGAGTTTCTGAAAATATTAATTAAATTCATATTAAAATTGAAACTGACGCAAATATCAAATGGAAAGACTAGAGAGTAGCTGGTACACTTAATTATGTAGATGACGATCTAAATGTTACGTTGTAAGGTTATATGTATGTAATTAAACTAGTAATAGTTAATTAATTTGTTAATGAAAATTTCTTTACAAGATGGTTATGAGCTAAACTAGAAGACTACAATGTTGAATACGTATTGTCTAAGAGATTCTGACAGTTTGCAAAATTAACTATTCTACTCTTACCGCCACAGTTTGCAGCCGCGCTTTTGATACACAAAACATCTTAAGTACAAGATTTAAAAAGCTCTATGAAACTACGGCACTAATGAAGGTTTCAGTGTTCGGCCGTTCATATGTAACTAAAAAAAATATAAGAGTGTATGTCATAATTTATACTTAGTATATTTTTACATAATACTAGCTGATGTCCTCGACTTCGTCCGCATGGACTCATGTAAATCTCATATACATTTTCAACCCCTATTTAACCCCCTTAATATGAGTTGAATTTTCAAAATCCTTTCTTAGCGGATGTCTACGTCATAATAAGTATCTGCATTGCAAACAGCCCTATCCGTCCAGTGGTTTGAGCTGTTCGTTCGTTGATAGATCAGTCAGTCACCTTTTCCTTTTATATATTTAGATATGTATGGATATAATGTTATATATACATAGTTAAGCACCTACTAAGTACATATACATCATAATTTGTGTTTATATAAAAAATCGTATTTATGTGCTTCTAGGAAGAAAAGAAAAGGGGATATTTTCGTAATTCAATTTGTGCAAAGACCCGCGAAGATCTCGTATTCGTACCACAAAGGATAAACTTTTATCCCGGCATTATCGATATCTTGATAAAACGTAAAAAACGGGTAGCTAGTTTTTTATCACATTTTTTATTTTTATGTTCGTTGTTTCAAAAAAAGCATTAGTTAATTGTTATTTTTATAATAGTCGACGCTTTTTAGAGAATCATCATAAAAACATTAAAGTCAAATTTTCAAAATTTATTTTACTATTTCACCCAATAATATAAATTCGAACAGATATTTAAGATCCAAAAAAGACACTATATAAACTTCTTAGTCTTTAAATATAAACGTGTATAAAGTATACGTATATAAACGTAGATAAAGTTCGTAAACTAAAACCCGACTACGCTTAGTAATTTAATTTAATATAAAATAATAATTTAGTGTGCAGAAAACGCGGGGCAAACAGCTAGTGGCGCCATCTATTATGTCTATCCGAAACTAATTAATATTTTAGTTTAGCCGCTCGGATGTCGCTTCTCGATTTTTTTTTAAATGTAGCCTATGTCACCCGGACCATAACAAAGAATTAATTGACGCCTCATTCATCAAAATTGGCCCTGTTTAGGCGCTACGGTGGAACACACAGAATTTCATACAAAAATCGGACATAAACATATGTACAACAGACTGCTAAAATCACAACCCTTCCTCTTGGCTTTGCCGTAGTCGGGTAAAAAATGCAAAATTACGGAATTGAAATTTTATAGCCAGATAGAGACCTTGTCAGATAGAAGATCTAATGTACATGTCTGATGACTTTATGATATTATGGTTCACTCAAAACTTCCGTATAAAAAAAAATTCGCTTTGTGGTAGGATTCTACCCCGAATCCGCCTGGCTAGCGACTACACTTCAGCCGTAATCTGCCGCAAAGCATCCGATGTGTTCCGGCAGCGAGCTGAAGAGCCAATCCTCAAAAGCCGGCAACGCATTAGTGGTTCCTCAGATGCTGCTAATGTTCATGGGCAGCGGTAATCACTTATCATCAGGTGACCCGCTTGCTTGGTTGCCCGCATTCCTATAAAAAAAATGAAGCAGTGCGGCATAGGCGTTCTTGTGGAGTGTTACACATACAATGTGTAGTAACAGGACTGAGACTATAGGTACAGAAAGAGTCCATTTTACGCAAGATCCGTTCTTTGAGTGTAGCAAAATGGCGGGATTGAATCACAATCGTAATCCGTTTACGACTCGAAGATGAAAGCGAGAGTAGCCTTAATTAAATGTTTTATGGGCTACTACACTGCGGCGAATCCGAATCTTTGTAATAAATGAAACCCGCCAAGTGCGAGTCGGACTCGCGCACAAAGGGTCACGTACCACAATACATCGTTTTTTTTTTTTCAAATAAATTACAAGATATAGGAGCAGCGTTAAAAAACCAGGCGCAAATAGGCCTGATTAATAATTCATCTACAAAGCTACGATTTTTATTATTTTTAGGGTTCCGTACCCAAAGGGTAAAAACGGATTAATGTCACTCGGCTGTTTGTCTGTCTGTCTGTCCATCCGCCGGACACAGGTCTCTAGCTCGTAGACTAAATGAGTTACACACATTGACGTAATAATACTGTTACAAACCTAAAATTTTGGTATTTGGTAAAAAAATTGGAAGCTTGTGAATACCGTAAACACGGTGGAAAAGGTCAGTCAGGTGATGCTGATTTTTCGAAAAAAAAATGTTTGAAAATTTAAATAAATACGTAAAAGCTATTTTAAAGTCTGTTCTAAATAATTTTATTTAGAACAGAATTTAAAATAGCTTTATTATCAAGGCCTAAATAATATCAACTTCTACCACGCGAGTTAATGAAATATTTACTGCCATCAACTTCCTATCTATGATAGCGATACGTATGGTATTTCAAATACAAAATTAGATATGTCAAACAAAAAAAGATTGAATTGAAAACATCATTCACATGTCTTCTTTATATAACGAATTACGCCCAGAAGGGGAAATATGCTTACGGTCTGACGTGATGCGCTCTGAGCAAAAATGATAAATTGCCGTCGCTCGCACCAATCTGAATAACACCAGAGGGAACGAGTAATTTTTTTCCACACGAAGTTTTCGAGCAAGTCATCGTATTTTTTGTTTTGGAAATAATTAAAAAGTTATTTTCACTTAGCTCGCTTAAAAATGTGAGCAAAGGTTAAGTTTCTCACTCGAAAAAAAAAAATTAATAATTTAGAGAACTGGTGATTGCTTTTTCTAACTTGATTGCCTTACGCTGCAATTCCCATTTAAATTTGACCCTTTACCATAAAAAAAAGCTAAGAAATTAAAGCGATTCTATTAGGTTTCCCATGATTCGCATTTGTGCCTGATGAAATAGGTAGGTAATGTCACGCTAAACAGATGAAAATATTTTTATTTAGCAGATCTGCCCAAAGTTCGCGTTTTATTTAAAATAAAAATCTTTTCTTAGTGGGAATCTGCGTTATAAAGAAAACCCACATGAAAATCTTACGTTTTAGACCCACCGGATATTAAAATTAGTCAATGCCTTTTTTATAGATCGACCAGAATCTCATGAAAAATAGGGAAATTAAATTTTGTAGTAAGCAACACTAGGTTAACTCGGCTGCCCTAGTGATAAAAAAAGTAATTACATTCAGAACACCTTACCTGGGATCGTTTCACGAAACGAAAAATCAAGCAACTGCATTTTAAATACAAAAACAAAGTAATCAACATCCAATTACTTTGTTTTTGTGTTGTGCTTGTTGTTTACTTAGTTTTTGCATTTATATTCCGGGTTAGTGTGTGCAGTTACTTTGTTTGGGCAATTTAAATTTCAGTAAACGGTTCAAGTTATTTGAAATATTAAACTGTGGTAAAAAACTACTCGACATAAAACTTTTGTTAATGCAAAAAAGTCAATTTCACAAAAAATGTCAGTTACTTTGTTTATCGCTAGGGCAGCCGTAGTGTTGCTAACTTTGGATTTTCATTTCCCTATTTTTCATGAGATTCTGGTCGATCTATACCTTAGGTTAATATTTTAACAAACTTCAAAATAGAGCGGTTATCTGTGCCACGTCATCTCTGAGTCTATTATTAACTAAATAATTTCAATATTTTTTTACAATTTTAAGGGCCCTATTTCACTACCCTGATAAGTATCGGATAGCTATCTACAACTTTTGTCTTTGCCACTTGACATAAAGTAAGAAAGTGACAGAACTTACGTTACGGCTATCTGAAACTCATCAGAAGGTGGTGAAACAGGCTGCAAGACTACAATCTACTATACAAAAATAAGTCGGGTTTTCCTTCCTGACGCTATAACTCCAGAACGCACGAACCGATTTCCACGGTTTTGCATTCGTTGGAAAGGTCTCGGGCTCCGTGAGGTTTATAGCAAAGAAAAACACGCGAACAAAGTCGCGGGGGTCAGCTAGTTTTTTTATAATAATGCTTAATTATTTTTGAAATCATAAAACAAGAAATAAAAAGTTAAATCCTTGGATATACCTAACTATTTCATAAAGGAATTTGCTTCAGAAATAATGTTTTAATACTTAGCAGTCTCAAACAAGCGCAATACTGGAACCCCCAGCAGTGCGAGTACCGTATCATAATAAACATTTGAATGCAAATTGTGTTTCTTAACCGGGGGGGATGTTTCCATTTTTTGTCTGCTGTGTTTTTATGAGGGTTGTCAGTTGTCGTAAGCATTAAGATCTTAGAGATATCTCTGTCTGGATGCTTTAATATTGCCGGAATTTTATACTGAAAATTTAGAATAATCCGCGCTCTTTGCGGTCCATTTTAAAAGCTAACGTTTCACCGTATCATGTTTTGACAGTCACTGCCAGCTCCAGTGATGAGTTTCGCTAACTGAAAAAGTTAATTTATAAAATAAAAGGTTCGTTGTACTCGTATACTTATTATCTCGTTTTTTTACGTTATGTATGTAATCTATATATATAAAACAAAGTCGTGTTAGTTCGAACACATATAAACATTTTCCCATACAAAATGTTTATTGGTTTGGTAACTGTCAAACATTGAATGCTCATCTCGTCGATACGGTAAATTCTCTCATCCTCTCATCCATACCTATATAATAATTCTTCTTCCGTGTGTTTGTCAGATAACTCCTCCTAAACGGCTGGATCAATTTGGATGAAATTTTGTGTGTATATTTCAATGGGTTCCTGGATAGTTTGAAAACACAATTACCGGGTAGGTACAGGTAACCTACTTTTTTTTTTTTGACGTGGTGGAAAGCTTTATGGCTACCCCCGTTCTTTGGGCAGAACGGGGGTTATGTGGGACTCCCCCTATGGGTATACCCTAACTAAAACCACCACGGCTGTTCCCTCTCGCTGACTGTGCTGGACGCCTGGGGAACCCGTTGTATACGTCCCAGGCGTACAGGTAACCTACTGGGTCTCGGTAGGTGGCGCTGATGTCGGTATGTCCGCTAGTCCGTTATAAATGTAAATAAGTACTGTTTACTACATAAGTGTTTAACTTTTATTTAGTCCTGAGGTACGAGTAAGTCTGGAATGTGCACCTTTTTCAGAATCGCGTAATTCTCCGGTTTGCAACGTTGCGGCTTTACGGGTCTTGCCTTTGCGGCATCCCTAGGTAGGGCGATGATCCTTCTATCTCCCTACAGCATTCTAAGGGCTTACGTATTTCCCTTGTTACCGTACATGCGATGGCTTTGGCTTACCTGAAACAACAAAAAATATCTACGTTAATAAATTTTATTTATTCTTTTATAGACCTATCTATAAAGATTATACCCGATTGGGCATACATGTATGTAAATTTTAACATTTAAACTATCGTGAGTGATATTCATTTTTATTTAATTGAAACACCGGCTTTAACTCACGTGTATTTTGTCGGAGTGTGCCCGACTAGTTTCGAGCCCATCCGGGGCCCTTAGTCATGAGCATGTTCGCGCGGCGCGGCGCAAATCAAACTGCGAGCCGCTCGCGCTGCCGCGCGGAGAGCGCGCTGCGAGGGGGGCTGAGGTTGGGGGGAAGCTGGCTCCGTCACGGCTCGAAACTAGTCGGGCACACTCCGACAAAATACACGTGAGTTAAAGCCGGTGTTTCAATTAAATAAAAACATGTATGTAAATGCGTGAGTCTAGCCTTTTTAGTTTTGAACACATCCGAAGCTCATTTTATCATGATCATGGGACCCAGCGCAGGTCACATTGCATGCAGCAGGAGTCGCAGCCTACATAGGATGCGCTTTCAATAGGACTGAGGTTGGGTGGAGATTGCTGCCTCATAGCATTTATACCCAAAAACATTTAAGTAGGTACCAGTGGTAAATTGACTGCCTCGTTGGTCTAGTGATTAGGATATTCGACTGCAAATCACGAGGTCGGAATTGGATTCTCGGGTCGGACAAATATTTGCTAGGTATTGGGTTTGTCTGTCAAGAAATTCTCAGTGACAGCCCGGAGTTGGGGGCTGCTAGTGTTTCACCCCCGTGCCTCGTAAAGCACGTTAAGCAGTCGGTACCGGTTATTATCACTAATGTGACAATAGTCGTTAAAGCCCGCCAACCCGCCTTGGAGCAGCGTAGCGGGTCTAAGCTCTAAAATCCCTCTCTCTATAAGAAAGGAGGCCTGTGCCCAACACGTTGCAAAACTAACTACATCATTCTTTTTTTTTTTTTTTTTTTTTTTTTTCCCTGGGGAGGAAAAAATCCCTCCGGACTTCTGCCTGTTGGCAGGGCATGTCCGACTTGCACGGACTAAAACAACCTCCCCTTGTCATCTTGATCAGCACGGAACCGCAGTTGCATTACTTCGTGCTGACCACACTAACTACATCATTCTATGATGTCATAAAACAGATAGATGGATATTAAGTTTATAAACTATCAGTTTTACAATGTAGGTTCGAATGAAGTTTCTGATAAACATAAGAAATGTTTGAAAACACAGAACTCGGCAGCGTTATATAAAGCAGCGTAACTGTCTTTTTAGTTTGCTTAATTGCGGAAAACAGATTTAACTTTCAGCTATGTGTTAGTTAGTTAGTTAGCAGTACATGTGTATGTGACTAGCAAAGTTAAACACAAGTTAAATGGTGTAAAACATCGTTGTAGCTCTTAAAGTAAGTACTCATAATACCTACCTAACTTTGTTGCCGCTTATGTGCGTAAACTACTTACGTAGATTTGTTTAATCCGCAGATTACGTAGCTGAATCCGTTTAAGGTACAAATGAAAATTTTGTTTATCAGATTAAGTAGTTAAACTGCTAAGTATTCTTAATTAAAAATCTTAAAAGTAAATAATGTATTTGATGAGATCGAATATAACCAAAAACAAAATCTGAGCATGTTTTCGACATGCGCTAATAATACTATAAAACTAGTAGGGCGCGTGGGTGCGCGGCCCGCAAGCGGACCGCGAGGTTTCGCTTTCGGGTATTTTGGTTTGAGCAGCCTCCACGTATCTCTCCCCTATTCCTAATCCTCGATCATTATCACTCTCCATATTTTTTCTTCGAATCATTCTGCTCATCAAGTAGAACTTAAGGTCTTAATCATCTTTTGGCAAAAACCACTCTTCCATCTTTTATACTTGGTGAGATAGACACCGACGAAATTTGTATAGCCACCATCTTGAATCCGCCATTTTGGTATTTTTTTTTCGCCGTGCCAACTGGATGAGGTTTTGAGTAATTTTTGTTTGAGCACCTCCCACCTATCTACAATACCCTGCCCGGGCTCCTCAACCATCTTCCAAACCCTCAATCATCATGTCTTCCCATATTTTTCTTTGAGAGTTCTCCAAAGAACCTCATCAAAGCCTTGGATAGTTCACAACTTGTAGTCTCTTCAATATTCGCCATACATTTTCTATGGAAAAATAAATTCCGCCATTTTGAATTTTTTTTCTATGCATCGAGTAGATCTTCTGATCCTGATCATCTTTTGCGAAGAAACCACTTTTCCATCTTTTATACCCTCCGAGTTGGACGCCGACGAAATTTGTATAGCGGCCATCTTTTTTTCGCCATTTTGAATTTTTTTTCAACTCTTTGCCAATTGGATGACGTTTCAAGTGACATTTGGTCGAGCACCCCCCACCTATCTTCAATAGCTTAAGCATGCCATTCCCTCGTCTCTGAAATCTTCAATCATCAGCTCTCTCCATATTTTTCCTCTTAATGAATTTTTATCCTCTATACGACACCATTATTGAAAAAAAAAATTTCATACAAAATTGTTCAGGAGAGGCGATGAATGAGTCAGTGAATCAGAACGAACAGCTATATATATATTAATTATAGTAATACTCTAGGATTAGAAAAGAGAGACATCCACGCCCTAGAGTGTTTCTGTAAAGCGCGAAGCCTGAAACTCGCTAAGAAGATCCTAAATAAATCGAGCAGGTGGCGAGCGCAGTGAGCGCATCTATATTTGCTTTTTAATGGATCGTACCCGGCTATATACAGATTCTGTACATTAACCTATTCTGTATTTTAACCTACGAAGTTACATATTAACTTGGACAAATTAATTCACTGGTTAGTGTTAGTGTTATTTGGTCAATTTATACAGCAATCAGTTTTTTAATAGTCCAGTGTTATACTGAGGCTTTGAAGCACTAGGTAGTGTAACTTTTCAAGTAAACGTTAACTATACGTACATAAGTATGAAATTCTATATATACTGATGTTTCATCAAAATTTCATTTCTATACTATGTGGACAGACTCACGCATTGTTAATGTTAACTTGAAAAATAGAAGCTCAGACCTCAGCTTCTTAAAATAATTTAATTCTAACGATGGTAATCCCTCGAGGTTCTATGATCTGGAAATAAGAGAATCAGAATGTTTTGTACACTGTTTATTTCAGTCATGTGGCAGATAATACTCCCCATAATAGTTACGATAGTTACGATAATCGAGGCCCGATACGAGAATGTGCACGTAAAGCAGGACTGGTGGGAAACGGCCGTGTTCTATCAGATCTACGCGAGATCTTTTATGGACAGCGATGGAGACGGTGTTGGGGATCTAAATGGTAAATTAAACAGTATTTAGTCTATTCTCACACTTGGTCTCTGATGAAAATAAAAGTTAAGTTGTTTGGTCTAAGACAAAAATAAAAGTTAATTTGTGTTTGTTGTATTTATATATGGGAACATTTGTGTATAGCGTTCAGTAAAAGTAACTGAAAAATCCGTCGCGTGATTAAAAAAAAATACGACGGAGAAGCTAAATAAAATGTTTCAAAACAAGTTTCCACTTCGACGCGGCCAATCACGTGTCCGTTTTTCCGATTTATTTTTTGATACTTATAATTCGATAGATTTTTTTTTTATAATTTTCTGCCAGGGCTTGGCCTATCACCCGTTTCCGGCTTGACGTTAATGTCTGGGAACAGTGATTATAAAATTAGGCTGTTATTTTAAAAGACTTTTATGAGGTAGGTATCACATCAAGGCTAGAATATCTAAAGGACCTGGGAATAGACGCTGCATGGCTATCGCCGATTTTCAAATCGCCAATGCATGATTTTGGCTACGACGTCTCCGATTATTACGCCATTCAACCGGAATACGGCACAATGGAGGACTTTGAACAACTTCTGAAGAAGGCTAATGAACTAAGTAAGTCCTTCTATACCATAATAGGGTTGACGTGGCTCGGGAAGAGGTAATTGATGTTCGAAGTTTTTTATAAAGGTTATTATGATAAAAAATGTAACATTATTTTATAATTTTGATTTTAGAGTGTTTGTATAAAGTAACCTATTTTGCGGAATTCCAATGATACATCTATTTTCATAAATAGTACCTAAGCAAGAAAGAGAAAAATTATGTGGGAAAATATTAGGCCGGATAGATATTGAACTCTCTATCTTATTGTCTTTTAAAAGAGCAGTTGCCGAGTTTCTTGCTGGTTCTTCTCGCTAGGAACGTCATTCCGAACCAGCGGTAAAGCTTTATTTGTATAATAAAAACTACTACTTATTCCATTTCGTTCCGTTCCATTCCATATCATTCCATTCTATTCAACACACCCGCCCCAACGTTCGAGGCCCGAGCCTCACAGGAGGTGCCGTTAGGAAGACGTTGCCCCCTGATATTCATTGAGCCCTAGGACTCACCCTTCCCCCCAGGCAGAGCTTCGAGCTCAATCCGAAATTAAAAATTTGGTTGTCTGTAAAGTTGATTTACGGACGATAATTGTACGTGATAACGTCATTCGTGAGCAAGCGAGAGCGAGGAATGTGGTAGCGCGCACGGTACGTGACAGATGAGTCATACTTTTTCGCGCATGTAGCTGGCGTTTATCGATTTATAAGACGTTATCATGTCAAAAAGCAAAGGTAGTATAATAGAGTATAGATTGGGAAATCTTATTATTGTGATCGAAGGTTTTAACATGATTAAAATATATGAAAAGTTGAATCTAAACTGCTTCTCTTTGCCAGATATGAAAGTTATATTGGACTTCGTGCCGAACCACACGAGTAATGAGAGTGATTGGTTCATCAAGTCGTCACACAGAGACGAGTATTACAGCGACTGGTACATTTGGGAAAACGGACACCTCGATGCCACGGGACGGAGACGACCGCCAAATAATTGGGTGAGAGATTCATAAAGCATCAAATAATTGGGTGAGAGGTTCATAAGGTATCAAATAATTGGGTGAGAGATTCATAAGGTATTAAATAATTGGATGAGAGATTCATAAGGTATCAAATAATTGGGTAAGAGATTCATAAGGTATCAAATAATTGGGTGAGAGATTTTATAAAGTATCAAATAATTGGGTGAGAGATTCTTATGGTATCAAATAATTAGGTGAAAGATTCATAAGGTATCAAATAATTCGATGAGAGATTCATAAGGTATCAAATAATTGGGTAAGATATTCATTAAGTATAAAAATAATTGGGCAAACTTTGCAGAAACGTAAGTCCAATTAATGCACTACTTTAGTTTACGTTATTCAATCGGGCATAGGCTATGTTTTACCGAGGAAAATATCTTAGTTCCACGGGAAAACAGAAACACTACGTGGGTAATGTTAATTTGAAAATATACATATACGGGTTTGAAGCCGTATATTATAAAGTAGGTGGGTAATGCAAAAGTTGAATCGAGAGAGAGCGAACATAATGCAAACATAATATTACTAGCAGTTGCCCGCGACTTCGTTCGCGTGAATTCATACAAATCTCAAACAAACTTTTATTTTACAACCCTTACAACCCATTTTTCGCATTAAAAAGTAGCCTATGTCCTTTCTCAGGCTCTAGAGTATCAATTTTTTTGAGTAGTGTACCAAATTTCATTTAAATCGGTTCAGTAGTTTTGGCGTGAAAGCGTGACAGACAGACAGACAGACAGACAGAGTTACTTTCGCATTTATAATATTAGTAAGGATTAGTTTAGAACCGTTTGAAGTGGAAATTCTATGTCGGTAAATAGAGACTTTGACGACTTCCCTGGTGCAGTAATGAGCGCTGTGGTCCCCCGAAAGTTTGATTCCCGACAGGGGGAATTTGTAATTTCTAAATTGTGTGGTGTTGTGCCTACATATTTGTCACTGTTAGCGGATTATAGCAAAGCAATTTTGTTTTCATTGTAATTTCTAAATTGTATCTGGTTAGGTCTAGACTTCTAGAGGCTTCCATCGTGGGTATTTACCACCCTACCGTGCCGCCAAGCATTTAAGAGTTCTGGTATGTCTCTGGTCAGGTCTAGACGGACTACGGCCGTGGCTATTTATCACCCTAACAGCAAAATCGAGCCGCCAAGCAATTTAGCGTTCCGATACGTATAGAAACCGATTAGGGTTTGGGTTTAATAAAAAAAACTGCCATATCCGTTCCAAGTTAATCCGCTTCCATCTTAGACTGCATCGTAACTTACTATTTACCATCAGGCAAAATCACAGTCAAGTTTTTTTTTAATTCAACTACAAGTTAGCCCTTGACTGCAATCTCACCTGATGATAAATGATGATGCAGTCTAAGATGGAAACGGGCTAACTTGGAAGAGGTATGCATATACCCCTGATCGGTTTCTACACGGCATCGTACCGGAACGCTAAATCGCTTGGCGGCACGGCTTTGCCGGTAGGGTGGTAACCAGCCACGGCTAAAGCCTCCCACTAGACCAGACCAGACACAATTTAGAAATTATTAAATCCCAAATTGCCCCTGCCGGGAAGCGAACCCGAGACGGGAGTGCTAAAAAAAAAAGAAGCATAATATTATGATTAAAACAAGAACCATTTGTGACTTGGCTCTCACAACATCGAGTATAGCTGAAGAAACGGAAATGAAGTCTGCCACGCGTTAACAAAAAAGCTGGGTAGGTAATATTCAGCGTGACCCAGTAAGTTATGGCTGTAAATAGACTATTTACGGGAACTATTATTGCGTATCATTACGGCAAGCAAGATAAAAGCTGTATTTTAATTTTATTCCGTGACATTACTTTGTCACAACTCATGATAAAGTTCTAGTTTATTAAGGGCCTGTTTCACTACCTTCTGATAAGTTGCGGATAGCCTGAACGTAAGTTTTGTCACTCTTACTTTACGTCAAACTTACTTTATGTCAAGTGACAAAACAACATATTATGTGAATAAGCTATCTAACACTTATCAGAAGGTGGTGAAACAGGCCCATGGTTTATTTTACAATTTAAAATGATTGGAAATTTAAAATGGGTTTATTGTTTATTACAAGTAGGTATAAATTAAAACTTTTAAAAACCCATGACATTCGCCATTTTGTGGCGGCGGCCATTTTGGATTTGCATAGTGCTATTCTACTTGTCGAGCTCTTTCATTTGATACCCATATTAAGGGAGTTGTGAAAAAATATGTAATCCTCCATTTTGTAGCGGCGGCCATCTTGGATCGATTTTCATCAAACATAGCTAACAACACTCTCGACTAATTCACCTTTCAAACAAAAAAACCGCATTCAAATCGGTACACCCGTTTGAGCGCTACAGGGGAACAGACAGACACACACACACACACACACACACACAGACACGTCAAACTTATAACACCCCGTCGTTTTTGCGTCGGGGGTTAAAAATTCGTTGCTATTACAATTTTTATGTTTTTAACCCCCGACGCAAAAACGACGGGGTGTTATAAGTTTGACGTGTTAGAATACTTCGTTTGTACTATTGTGATATCTAATACCATATTTTCAGATAAGTGTCTTCAGAAAAAGTGCATGGCAATACGTTCCGAGCCGCGATCAATACTATTTGCATCAGTTCGGAAGATCTCAGCCAGATTTGAACCTCAGAAACCCAGTTGTTGTTGAAGAATTAAAGGTAAGAATTATAATGTTTATATTTTTGGAAATAATTTTTCTGTACCAAACCCTGTGAGACAAAGAAGACTGAAACAAGTATAAATTAAAAATTTAAAAAACCCCCGACATTCGCCATTTTGTGCTGGCGGCCATCTTGGATTTGCATAGTGCTATTTTACTAGTCAAGCCCTTTCATTTGATACCCATATTGAGGGCGTTGTGATAAAATATGTAATCCGCCATTTTGTAGCGGCGGCCATCTTGGACCGAATTTCATCAAACATAGCTAACAACACTCTCGACTAATTCACCTTTCAAACAAAAAAAAACCGCATTCAAATCGGTCCACCCGTTTGAGCGCCACACGGGAACACACACACACACACACACACATACACACACAGAGAGAGACACGTCAAACTTATAACACCCCGTCGTTTTTGCGTCGGGGGTTAAAAATGTAAATAGTGCATAAAAATATACTTATACCTATAAGAGGTATCGAACCGTGTTGGATTGGTGAGTATGCTGGGTCAGCATACTCAGCAACTGATTATAAGAGTGAAGGAATAGAGAGTGTATCTGTGTGTAGGTACGCACTTGTGGTCTATGTTATCTTGTGCATATAAGTTGGTTATTCTTTGTTTGCGCCGCGGCAGAAATTCAGTTCATCATCATCATCATGATCAACCCATTACCGGCTCACTACAGAGCACGGGTCTCCTCTCAGAGTGAGAAGGGTTTTGGCCATAGTCTACCACGCTGGCCAAGCGGATTGGCAGACTTCACATACCTTTTGAGAACGTTATGGAGAACTCTCAGGCATGCAGGTTTCCTCACGATGTTTTCCTTCACCGTTATGTTTTCCTTCACCGTAATTCAGTTATGAGAATAATATTGTTATAAAAGGATTCAAAATTTTTGAAATCCAGAGGTATGTAGGTTACAAAAATTTTACATGGCAACAACTTCCCGTAAAACTACTAAGCTATCAGAACTTTTTCAGAGTGTACTGAAATATTGGCTCGAAAAAGGCGTAGCTGGTTTGAGAATCAACGCAGCAAACTATCTGTTGGAAACTGATAAAGATGTATTCGGTGGACGGCACCCCGACGAACCGAAGACGGGTCGACCAAACGTCGGACCTGATGACTATGAGTATCTTGACCACGTTTATACTAAAGACCAGGAGGAAACGTACGAGCTGATATCACAGTTCCGTGATGTTTTCGACGCTATAACAATTCGGGATAACCTTACTAGGTGAGACATTTATCTACATACAGTGGATTGAGCTGAGAAAAGTTCAGCGCAACTCGCATTGCACAAATGGTTTTTTTAAGAATTATTGGGCTTGCTTGATAATCCAGCAAGCCAGATCAACATCATTATCAATCCATTACCGGCCCACCACATGGCACGGGTCTCCTCTCAGAATAAGCAGGATTTAGGCCACGCTGACCAAGTGCAGATTAGTGGAATTCACACGACTTTCAGAACATTATGAATAACTCTCAAGCATGCAGGTTTCCTCAGGATGATTTCCTTCAATAAAACGATATTTAAAACTTAAAACGCACATAACTCTGAAAAAATCCTCCGAAAGGGGACCGCACTCTGTCCCTCCAAAATGTAGGCCTAAGTCTTAACCAAGCTATCACGGCTTCTAGGTTATTAAACACCCACATGCCACTTCATTCAGTAAACGATTGATATTTTCAGATCACGCCCAATACTCTGCTTAACATAATATATTCTTAATTCATAATTAATTTATTGCATTAAAATACATCTTATCCATTAAAATCAGACATGATGCTGTTCTAGTAGACATTAATTTATTAATTAACAATAAACGAAGTGCCTCGTTGTTCGGAATAAATTTTTACAGTCTCCTTCTACTGGTGGAAGCCATTACGAAATTAATGGCCAGTACGGATCTTAAAACAAAAGGTCGTAATGGACGTTTTCCCGAACGTTGGTTGGTTACTGTCTCTCGCCCACACAAAACCGTATTGTGGTCTTTATAACAGGAACTGAATTATTTTATCTTCAGTTTTAGATATAAATTTTGTGTACCGCAATACGTAGAAAAATAAATAATTTTTCCTTACTTGCCTGATCTTGGTTCAAGAGAACCTTTTGAAAAAATTCAATGACGAAGTCAATTAAAACTAAGGAGTTAGCTAATTAATATTTTTGAAGGTTCACAATAATTATGCTTAATTGTTATACCTAATCTTTAATTTTTACCATCTAGGTCACCATCCCGAAGGTCCGGAAAAAATTCAGAAGCCATTAATCAACGTCATCATATTTTCGAGTAGTAAATGAGGTTCTAATTTCAGGATAATGATGACAGACGCTTCGACGGGGATCAAAAACTCTGTGAAGTATTACGGGGAGGGCGCCCACTCGGGGGCTCATATCCCATTCAATTTCGCTCTCATAGCAGACCTGACTAAGGAATCGGATGCTAGGGACATCAAATACGCGATCGATAGATGGTTGACCTATAAACCGTTACGGAAGCCGGCGAATTGGATGGTAATGAGAATAGAAATTGGCTGCCGGAATTTTTGATTACGGTCAAGTGCTTAAGAATTTTACCACCACCATCACTACAGCCTTTTTAGGGTTCCGTAGTAAACAAGGAACCCTTATAGTTTCGCCATGTCCGTCCGTCTGTCTGTCCGTCCGTCCTCGGTTAATCTCAGAGACTATTAGTGCTAGAAATCTGTAATTTGGCATGGGTATAAATATTAATCACGCCGACAAAGTGGTGAAATAAAATTTTGATAAATATTTTTTTTTAGGGTAGCTCCCCTACATGTAAAGTGGAGATAAATATTTTTTTTTCTTGTCTACCCCATAGTGTGGGGTATCGTTGAATAGGTCTTTTAAAAATACTGTGGGTGTGGGAACATCATTTTTCGATTTCTAGATCCGTTTGTAAAATATGATGTTTTAAAGTGCTAATTTTTATTAGAGTCAAGTCCCCCCCCCCTCTATCAGACAAATGGCAGTATATAGGAACTTCAAAAAATTCACAGCAGTAGTATATATAATCAATTTTAAAGGAAAACTATCATGGCTTAGTAGGGTTCATTGGTTAAGGAGTTATATAATATGTTTTTCGAGGATTGTGACTACGGAACCCTATACTGCGCGTGGCCCGCCACGCACTTGACCGGTTATTTTACGTCCCACAGCTGAGCACAGGCCTCCTCTCTTATAAGAGGGATTTAGAGCTTAGAACCTCCGCGCTGCTCCAATGCGGGTTGGCGGGCTTTAACGACTATTGTCACATAATAGTGATAATAACCGGGACCGACTGCTTAAAGTGCTCTCCGAGGCACGGGGGTGAAATACCACCAACTACGAACTCCAGGCTGGCACTGAGAATTTCTTGATAGAAAACCTAATAGGTACTTACAAAAAATATAATTTGCCCGACCCGGGAATCGAACCCGAGACCTCGTGATCTGCAGTCGAATATGCCAACCACTAGACTAACGAGGCAGTTATAAGAATTTTACACCGTTAAATAATATTTTTTTTCAAAGGTCAATTTCAAGTAAGTATTAAAGATAAAAGTTTTTAAAAGGAGTAACAGTAATCAAATTCCTACTGCAGTGATAAAAACAATATTTTAGTCTTAAGCTAAGCTCAAAGCTTGAGTTCCACACAAACGCAATTTTTCTTTAATTTAGAGACTAAGGTACATACACGTCAGATCGATATCAAACTTTGAAAATACGAGTATAAGACAAGACACATCGAAGTTTGTAATTGGTTGTGTTGTGAAAATATAAAACTAAAAAGAAAGTAAGTTAAAAGTCTTCAGAGAAAAGTCTTCCAAACAAAAGTCTTTCAAAGATGATTATAATCATCAAAAAAAAAATTTAACTCACTGTATTTCTTTTTCTGTTTTAATTTTTTCGCTTCAAAAATCAACTTCGAACCTCAACATGTCTCACTCCATTATATTGGCGTACTTTGATATCAATGTAACATGTAGTTTCTAAATCAAAGCAAAGCTGCGTTTGCACGGAAGCTGGGTTTACTCGATCTTATGGGAGACTCTTAAAAGCTTGCAACACTGACTTGTCCGCACCAGAAGAACTCCCGATTCTTCTAGTCAGCACCAGACGAAGTTAGTCAACTAAATTACTTAGGAATCTTTTTTCATGTAACGTATGTTAGAAATTATGTAAATAATGATGAATAATGTAAATGAATTGTACACTAATATAGATAATTAACAGAGTGAATGAAATATTATATTAAGGAAACATATTGATTGAATGTATAACATTGTAATAATGCTTAAATCAACCATTCAATCAAATGCATAACCGTAAAATGTATAATTATTTAAGTTGATATAATTATTAAGATCGATAATAATAGTTCCAATTCCGTAAAATGTTTATCAAAGAAGTATTTTTGTTTGCTTAGTTATATTTTAAATAATTAAGATATTCCAATGACGAATTTTGACGAATGAACTAATATCACGACATTGTTATGAAATAGCTTAGTTCGTTCATGACGAGATTATAAAAAGCACGGTATAGTTGAAAAGAGGGAATCAATCTTCCCACGAAAATTGGTGAATAAACTTGTGAAATCAATCTACGTGTTGTTATTCTACGAGGTCTTCCTACACGTATAAATTTTTTTTATCTTTTCAGAGTGGCACCAACGATATAAGCAGGGTGGCTTCGCGGTTCAGACCTGAATTAGTAGACGCATTCAATATGCTCGTGCTTTTACTGCCTGGCATCGCAATCACTTATATGGTAAGAAGAAAAGACATCTCTAGTCACTTCCATGCTATACTTAACTATATTTAGCTATATTCATAGTTCCATATCAATAATTGTAAATGCGAAAGTGCTTTTGTTGGTCTGTGTTCCTATTACCTTCTCACGGCTCAGTCATCGTATCTTCAGAAAACATGGCATATAGATAGATTGCAACCAGGAGACAGACACACAAATTTCTTTTTATTCTGGAAAAAACGGGATTTTTCATTCAATCCAAATCAATTCTTCTTCAAAATTTCTGTATTATAGGTAATAGGTAAAACCTAATAGAAACTTTTATCGCAAAAACTAAATCAAAATAAAATATTAAAGTTAATACGTAACTTTATAAAGAGTGAGTCTTTTATTTGTTACTACGAAATAATGAATAGGTACGACTAACTTATCTCTTGAGAAAAGTTTAACTGTCAATTTGTCAGTACAATTTATAAAGAAATACTTATCGGATTTCTTCTACAAACTTATGTCTATAAACAAATCAATACATTTTTGGGTGTTTGTCAGGGCTAAAAAATAGATGCGACTATCACTCGTATTTAGGTTCTGTTAATAGTATAACCTGCAAATATTACCGCTCCCAATGTCATAATCCTACAAACATAATAATGTTCATTTACAAATGAAGTTAACAGGAGCTACTATTAAGGTAATCTATAAGCATTTTGATGGGTATTGGATAATCATAGTCGTTTCAATCTTTAGACGTATAACCCCCGGCACGTAAGTCGAGCGGTGACCTTCAAGCAGTGTCCTACGAGTGAGCGGGACACAATACGATTGGAGAGCCAATCAGCGCTTACGAGGGATCCGCGAGAGCTAATCAGTGCTTACGAACGATCCCCACGCCCTCCCCGCGATCCCCTCACACGCCGAGATACCTCCTTTTCGACTTCCGCGCATTGAACGTCACCGATCGACTTATTTGCCGTGACTTGTATATTGTTGGATGTATTCCAAGCGCGTCTTAATCCCATTATAAAGAGTGAAGAAAAACATCTTAATTCCATGGTAAACAGAAATCCTACGCGGACGAAGTCGCGGGCTGTTAATTGTTAGTAGGGCACTTGATAGTAGTTTGTCGTATTTATTCCAAGCGCGTCTTAATCCCATTATAAAGAGTGAAGCAAAACATCTTAATTCCATGGTAAACAGAAATCCTACCCGGACGAAGTCGCGGGCTGTTAATTGTAAGTAGGGTACTGTTAATTCGTATTTATTCCAAGTGCGTATTTTTCCCATTATGAAGGGCGAAGAAATAGGTATGGTGAATGGATTCGTGCCGTGGACCGAGACGAAGGACCCGCTCGCCTGCAACACAGACGACCCCGTCAACTTTATAGACGTGTCCCGCGACCCGGTGCGAACCCCCTTCCAGTGGAGCAACGGAAAAAACGCAGGTAACGGGATCATACCCTGTTTTACAGAGTAACAAAACCAAGAGCTAGACCCACTCTAGATGCAGTAACCGAACACTTTCAAAATTATCGCGACTAATATAACTCGTAGCTTATGCGCCGAAATCTGGCCCTTCGCGTATGAGCTGCGAGTTTATTGATACATATATAGTATAACACGTACATGATTGATGAAATTAAACTTAGGGCCTGTTTCACCACCTCCTGATAAGTGTAGGATAGACTAAACGTAAGTTTTATCACTTTTTTACTTTCTTGTCAAGTAAAAAGACAAAATATGTGAATAAGCTATCTGACACTTATCAGAAGGTGGTGGAACAGGCCCTTAGTCTGATACCGGTTCCTCACATAATATAGACCTACATTCGAAAATGAATATGCGATTTTTCTGCAGTTTGACATCAGCAAAACTATAGCAGAGATAAGTAATTATTATCCTAACTAATCACTGCCTATACTGAAACTGCGTATTCTAACGCAAACATTTGACTATTCATGTATCCTTTTTGTTCAGCTGCTACGACTTTGCGGTGGATATGTGCTAACAGCCTTTAAACAGGCGACCCGCATGCTCGGATTTGCTCGCTTTTCGTAACAAAAATTGTGTTGTTTTTACGTTCATTTCCTTACCTGACCATATTATATTAAACAAACGCTAAAGGTATTAAACACGACTTCTTCAAATGGATTAGATACTAGAAACCGCGACGAGGGACCCGGTACTCTGAATTACGGATGACCCCGTCTTATTTGTCGCGTAAACCGGACCGCATCCTTTTTTCCGGAGATGGAACTTTTGTAATGAAATTTCACCTTTTACAAGGGTTTCTATTTAATACACTCTGTTTACAAGGGTCAATTTCTATATTTTTATTCTAACACGAGAAGGTAACAATACCGAATTTCTCTATCCTATTATGTATGTAAACATTACTGAACATACACGTTTTTCATCGGTTGCCTTATAATTACCAAATTACGCATTAGATATTTATGTCGTAGGAATCGTCTTCCGCGCGTCGCGTCATACGCTACTTTATGACGACATGACTAATCCAACATCACAGATATGACAAACAAAAATTGCCAAAATCTATACATCTTCTATCTATATTAAAATCGTAGACTTGCCGTATCTGTACATTAAAGATTTTTGCAAAACAATAACTGGGGGATGTTAGGGACAAGTAATAGAACGTAAAAAAGCTATTTTTGAAATTTTTGTCTATTTGGCTGTTTGTCTGTTTATCTGTTTGTCTGTTTGTCTGTACGTTTGTGCGCGCATCACGCAAAAACTACTGAATGGATTGAAATGAAACTTGGCATGATTTAAGTTCATACTACGGAGTAACATATAGGATACTTTTTATCCCGAAATTCAGCACGGTTCCCTTGGCAGAGGGGATAAAAGTCAAAATGTGTTCTTAGCTGTAATTCATTAACGCGTGGTCCGATTTCATTCATTATTTTTTGTTAGAAAGGAAATACTTTGAAGATTACTGGCTAATCTCTCAAAGGCTGGATCGATTTTGATAGGACTTTCACTGGCGGATGTTTACATTTTGATCTACCTAAACATCCGCCAGTGAATTTTTAACAGTTTTAGCAAGGTATGAGCTCAAAGGAGCTTAGGAAAGACAAAATGATTCCCACGGGATGTTTAAAAACCAATATCCACGCGAACGAAGTCGCAGGTTTCCGCTTGTTCTGAATATAATAATTCTGAATAAATAAAATTCTGTATAGAGTAAGTATATCACTATGTACTAACGTTGAAAATATTAATTAGTCATGTGCATGGTGCTATTTTTAGAATTAGTGGTCTATTTTACTTTTATAAATTTAATCTTGTTACGAAACATGAAACTTATTTACGCGTAAAATACATTGTGAAAAAGTAAACAAATTGCCGAAATTGGGGGTTGTTAAAACTGCCAGGAACATGCTCTATTTTTATTAAACAAACACCTTTTACCTTACCTTTTGTATACTATGGTTTGCCAGTTTTTAGAAAATATTAAATTTATTTTTTATTATATTTAGTTGTTTTTCACAGCGAAAATCGTTTATTTCGTCATATGTCAAAACTCCACCGATATTTATTTCTACTATGGAATTACAGGTTTCTCAGAAGCGGAGAAAACTTGGCTTCCTGTAGCGGAAGGTTATGAGCATATTAACGTGGCCAGTCAGAGGTCATCCGTGCGATCCCACTATCAAGTGTACCGCACGCTGATCAGTCTGCGGATGCGACCGGCGTTCAGACTCGGCCGGTACGAGTCTCTGGCCTTGAATAACGACGTGTTTGCGTTTAAAAGGTATATTTTACAATACGTTATCCACTTAAATTGCCATAACCAGCCATAACCACTCCGCTGAACATATTCACATGTTCAGTAATAGAGATCATCCGTGCGATCCCACTATCAAGTGTACCTACCGCACGCTGATCAGTCTGCGGGTGCGACCGGCGTTCAGACTCGGCCGGTACGAGTCTCTGGCCTTGAATAACGACGTGTTTGCGTTTAAAAGGTATATTTTACAATACGTTATCCACTTGAATTGCCATAATCAGCCATAACCACTCCGCCGAACATATTCACATGTTCAGTAATAGAGGTCATCCGTGCGATCCCACTATCAAGTGTACCGCACGCTGATCAGTCTGCGGATGCGCGCGGCGTTCAGACTCGGCCGGTACGAGTCTCTGGTTTTGAATAACGACGTGTTTGCATTTAAAAGGTATATTCTACAATCAAATGAAAAAGGTCAAATGGCCTTTTGATAATAAATAGGCTTGTACGCATATAATTTATAGAAGATTCTACAACTTTCTCAAAATATTGTAGATGTCTTATTAAATATTAACTTATCAAAAGGTATTTCATAGAGAAGTGGGGAAGGGGCTAGGAGGGTCTGGATCTATATCCTTTTCCAATGGGTTTCATCCTACTATTTTTTTTTTTGGTTTCAAAAATTATCGACACTGGTCTATAATTATTTGGTAGAGGTGTTTTTATTTTAATGTACTCGTTAGTTTTACTCCACTTGTATGTTAAACTTAAAGAATCATGATCATCATCATCACGAAAACTTCTAAATCTTCCAGGTGGTATAACGATGATGCCTACGTCGTTGTCATGAACGTTGGCCGGACTTATCAAGTCGTCAACCTGACAGCCTTCGATCTCATATTTGGACAGCTGGAAGTCGAAGCCAGCAGCGTACTATCTTCGAGAACTTACAGGTATAATTAGCAAACTTCGCAACCTAAATTCAATAAGCTATATTCTAGAAAGTTAAACCGATTTCGGTCCAGCAATCTCAGTGAAATCGGTGTCATTTCCAATCAAAAATATTATGGACAAATTATGCGTGTAACTTCCTACATAAGAATGATAACTAGATGTGTTGTATATTAAAACATTTCTTTTAAATTATGATAGTAGAAAAATCATTAAATCAGTTCATTGTTTTTTGAAATAATCGCGAACATACATACATACACCTACATATTACATACGATACAGCTCGAATATTTTTCTCTTTGAACCTCGGTTGATATTGAATAATCATTGGTGGTTTTCTCGAATTCCTCGCTCGTTCGTACGTTGCTTGGGTTGCCAACAAGAGCTTGAAGCCATTAGTTGTTTAAGCTATAAAATTTATAGGTTTCTGTACACAAAGGGCGCCAACAGGATCCTATTACTAAGTCTCCACTGTCCGTTCGTCCGTCTGTCTGTCTGTCAGATGATGTTTTTAACCCCCGATGCAAAAACGACGGGGTGTTATAAGTTTCACGTGTCTGTGTGTGTGTGTGTGTGTATGTGTGTGTGTGTGGGTGTCTGTCTGTTCCCCTGTGGCGTTCAAACGGGTGGACCGATTTGAATGCGGTTTTTTTGTTTGAAAGGTTAATTAGTCGAAAGTGTTGTTAGCTATGTTTGATGAAAATCGATCCAAGATGGCCGCCACTACAAAATGGCGTATTACTTATTTTTTTTCAACTCCCTTAATATGGGTATCAAATGAAAGAGGGTTTGACTAGTAGAACAGCATTATTGCAAATTCAAGATGGCCGCCGCCATAAAATGGCGAATGTTGGGGGTTTTATAAATTTTTAATTTATACTTGTCATTGCTTCATTTTTTTCCAGCGACAACGTTCATGCAAATTATCTGGACATAGGTGCGGACGAAGCCCTAGTTTTAAGAATGCAAGTGTGAAATCTCGAATATCTTGCGACAGAGGAAAGTTTTTGTGTAAAACAGTAATACTTTTAATCAATTTATGTATAGGTACTATTTTTTCTTAGGACTTAAATAAATCTTTTAGAACTTTAATTCATGTTTTATTTTTAAAAAAACTGGCAGATCCAAATGGTTAGCTATCTATTTAGCTGTTTAGTTTAGATAATGTGATAAAAGTAATTTAGATAAAATATATCACAAACGATATACTGCTACCGACCGCCCTACATTATACTTAATTTTTTAATAGCTGGCGCACACTAGCGGCTTTGCAAGGGATTTTTTAAATAATCAATAACAATGAACCAAAATTATATGATGTTAAAGTTGAAATTTCAATGAAAATGGTCAAAATCAACAGAAATATTACCGAGTTTAGGTAGTTTTATGGTTATCGAAACACGATCACTGAGTCCATATGTATATTTTAGGTATATTACATTATACTTATATATTACGTGTTTACACCATAACAAGTTCAATAGAATATATGATATAGTTTTAGTATGAAACACCGGTCGTAGCGCGTAAGTACGTACGGTGCGTCGGCACAGAAGAAAAACGGCGTCAACAGCGTCGGCACAGAAGAAAAACGGCGTCAACAGCGTCGGCACAGAGGAAAAACGGCGTCAACAGCGTCGGCACAGAGGAAAAACGGCGTCAACAGCGTCGGCACAGAGGAAAAACGGCGTCAACAGCGTCGGCACAGAGGAAAAACGGCGTCAACAGCGTCGGCACAGAGGAAAAACGGCGTCAACAGCGTCGGCACAGAGGAAAAACGGCGTCAACAGCGTCGGCATAGAGGAAAAACGGCGTCAACAGCGTCGGCACAGAGGAAAAACGGCGTCAACAGCGTCGGCACAGAGGAAAAACGGCGTCAACAGCGTCGGCACAGAGAAAAAACGGCGTCAACAGCGTCGGCACAGAGGAAAAACGGCGTCAACAGCGTCGGCACAGAGGAAAAACGGCGTCAACAGCGTCGGCACAGAGGAAAAACGGCGTCAACAGCGTCGAAATAGAGGAAAAACGGCGTCAACAGCGTCGGCACAGAGGAAAAACGGCGTCAACAGCGTCGGCACAGAGGAAAAACGGCGTCAACAGCGTCGAAATAGAGGAAAAACGGCGTCAACAGCGTCGGCACAGAGGAAAAACGCGGTAACAGAATATGCCGGCTGACTGCTATCTAAAGGCGGGTAGTTCCGGCGGCGCCGTTTCACCGGCCGGCCCGCGGAACTAGTTTCTATAAACGTACCTATTTGCATTTCATGCGTTCGGGCAGTTAATTTTAGAATGATCGGTAGGTTAGTATGTAGGTTCGTTTAAGTAAGTAATCGAGATCGCAATGTGTTTAGTATTTAGTTTTTAAGTCATAGTAAGTAGGTCCTAGGTTTAAGAATAGGGATCCTACACCGAGGTAAACACACCAACGATTATCATTAAAATTTCAACTTAAACGTCACGTTACTATGATACTTCCATGCAGCTGTTGATGCATGCTTGCAGCGTGGAGTAACAAACATCCAAACAACGTCACAAACTGTCGCATAGGTAATATTAATATAGAAGCCTTAGATTAAGGATTGGTCTCGAGTAGACCAATTCTTAATCTAAGATAGAAGCAACGATCAAGAGTTTGCTTATTTGAAATTCTTTTCATACATGACGTGAAAAGATGATGATGCGAAAATGATGTTTATTTAGGTGTATCACCTAAATAAACATTTAAATTATAATCAATAATAAATTAGACACGCGTCACGAATTAAACCGGTAAATCATAACGAACATAGAATATAATATTATTATGAACAAAAGCGGTAGTGTGACTGTGAGTTTTGCACTTACACTAATCACACTATCACATCACACTAATATTAAAAAGGTGAAAGTTTGTGTGTGTGTATGTTTGTTACTCTTTAATGCCGCAACTACTAAACCGATTTGGCAGAAATTTTGAGTGGAGATAGATTATGCCCTGATTTAACACAGGTTACTTTTTAGCCTGGAAAAATCCTATCCGAAACCTATAGATACAGCTATAGGTAGATTAACTATAGTAAACATCCTTGAAAGTAGATATAAAGGTTGGAAAAGGGAGCGGGAACGGGAACCGAAAATCCACGAAAGTAGCCTATGTTACTCCTTGGTTAATCCTCTACTTGTCTCTGAAAGTCCCGTCAAAATCGGTTCAGCCGTTCCGAAGATTAGCCCGTTCAAACAGACAGACAGACAGACAAAAATTTTAAAAACGTGTGATTCGGTTATGGTATCGTTCAAATAACCATATGAGCTTAATATGTGGTAGTTATTTCGAAATTACAGACAGACACTTCAATTTTATTTATTAAAGTATAGAGTAAGTATAGAGTATAGATACAAGTGCAATCCGTAATCCGTATCCGTTCACGGATTAATGAAATTTCTACACCTTTTTTGTAGCGTATAGGTACTTATTGAATAAGATATGTGGGTTAGCCCGTTGTACCCACTTGAGATAGGTTTTGATGATGTTTGTTGCTTGTTGGTCGCGAGATAACCGATATTCTCTTTGAGATAGATGTCTTATCACAAATCTCCAGCGAAGGGTTTCTGATATAAGATAATAATATTTTTCATGACATTTATCTCGTTATATAATTTGAATAGCTTATGCAATCAATCTATTGCATAAACCAAGTGCCTGCGCCGATAATCACAGCATTGGAAGACCTCTTATTAGGTCTCCAAGACCTATGTCCTTGGGACCTTGAGCCTTGATCCCTGCCCTCTTCGTCCTATTAGGACCATGTCAAGAAAGTCGCTAGCATCAGCTGAATACTAGTGGCACAAGATCGTGTTCTGTGGCGATCCTTGCCTTGAGATCTATGTGCAGCAGTGGACGCCTATTGATTAAGATAATGATAATGATGCAATGACTCCACCATTTTCTACCAAATTTTTGGGCATAAAGTTGGCGCATTGGTTTAAAACTTCTGATATAGTATAACGTCGTGTAGAGACGTCTACTACACGACAAATTGAGTCAAAAACATTAATGTAGGAAGAAACTCGAACTGGAAAAATAAAATTATCGCCGTAATTAAACGCGCTTAGTGTTAATACATAGATAATTAATTAATTCTTAATAATAATTAATAATAAATAATAATAAATAAAAAATAATTAATAATTTTTAATAATAATTAATACATAGATCTATTTTTATAGCAACGTTTATGTTGCACAACTATAGAAGTTTATATAATTACAATCTCCGTTTTACCAGATATCTCTTGCTGCATGTATATATATGGCTAGCGTCATGCCAACCTGCAAGTCACAGGCAAATGCTAGTATAAAGTTGTTTATAGACGTCAAACAAATTGCAACAGTTCTGATAAATTATGATTCGAGATGACTATCATCGAAAACATGTGTGATAAAGACACTTCACTTTTCAAATCAGTGGCATATAAATCTGCCAGTATTTAGTTTTACTCACCATTCCTTACTAATACCAGAACTACGTATTATAAGATATATCATGTACTAGTAAGATTTGACAAAATGAAGCCATTATTAATTTTGCCAATACTGTCAATATTTTTTCTATTTTGTCAGAGTAATGTAATAAAACAAGAGAGCGAAAGGGAGTTGGAGTGGTGGGAAACAGCTATTGTATATCAAATATATCCACGATCTTTTGTTGATAGTGATGGTGATGGAATTGGTGACATCAAAGGTAGGTTATAAAATTATCTATCTATCTATAAATATAATAAAATCGTAGACTTGCCGTATCTGTACATTAGAGATATTTGCAAAATAATAACTGGGCATCCCCCAGTTAAGGATAAGTAATAGAACGTAAAAAAGCTATTTTTGAAATTTTTGTCTGTTTGTCTGTTTATCTGTATGTTTGTGCGCGCATCACGCAAAAACTACTGAATGGATTGAAATGAAACTTGGAGTAACATATAGGATACTTTTTATCCCCAAATTCAGCACGGTTCCCTTAGGAGAGGGAATGAAACTCAAAATATGTACTCAGCTGTAATTCATTAACGCGTGGTCCGAATTCATACATTCTTTTTTGTTAGAAAGGAAATACTTTAAAGATTACCGGCTAATCTCTGAAAGGCTGGATCAATTTTGATGGGACTTTCACTGGCGGATGTTTACATTTTGATCTATCTATACATCCGCCAGTGAACTTTTAACAGTTTTTAGCAAGGTATGAGCTCAAAGGAGCTCAGGAACGACAAAATGATTACCATGGGATTTTTGAAATCAATATCCACGCGAACGAAGTCGCGGGTATCCACTTGTCATTTAATAAATGTAAAATATCTGAGAATAAAAAGCTTTTCCATGAAAGTTGCGCGCTTGACTGGAATATCTCTCGAACAATAAATATTCAAAATTCAAATAAATAAATATTCAATAGCGAGGAAGTTGATGGCATTATTGGTAGGTACTAGGTATATGATTTTACCAAATCACTACATAATAATATTATAAAGTCCCCCGCCGCCGCGTCTATATTCTGTCTGTTTGTCTGTTCACGATAAACTCAAAAACTACTGAACGGATTTTAATATGGGTCTCACCAGACAGAAAGATTCATGAGGAAGGTTTAGGTACATAATTTGTAAAGGTTTTGTGTAAATTGGTTGAAATATGACGATAATTTTTGAAAATGTCGGAAAAAGCTCCGCCTGGGAGCTTTTATCGAAAACGCTGCCTGATCCTTGTTGATATAATAAAACAGTGGACGTTGGGATAGCAGCGGGTAATTACTACCCATGCGAAGTCGGGGAGGGTCTCTAGTATTTCATATATTGGTTTAATATTATCAGGTATTACTTCAAAATTGGAGTACATAAAAGAACTCGGTGCTGGTGCTATATGGCTTTCCCCAATTTTCCAATCTCCGATGTACGATTTCGGATATGATATTGCCGACTTTTACGCGATCCACGATGAATATGGAACTATGGAAGATTTCGATGAACTCCTGGATAAGGCTAACGAATTAGGTAAACTACAAAAAACACAAATTTCAAAATACTAAAATTAAGCGTTCTTCATCTGTTTCTTTCTCTGTGCAATAAAGTATTCTATAGATATATCTGTACATATATCTATGTATATTAACTGTAGAATAACATTTTTTTATTTTTGTTTTTATTTTCTATGTAATAAATAATATAGAATAATGGTTAAATAACGACATACTCGTACTGTGGCAAAAATAAAGCAACTATGAATTACATAAAAGACGTCAATTGTTTTATGATTTCATAAAATTTTAACCGCAGCTCTACGTTAAATAAATCGCCGGAAGTGTATTTTAGTTTCCTACTATTTATAGTTTTTCACATTATTCAGAAGAATTGAATGTGGTTTTAATTGACGAACCAATTAAGTAAAGTTAACTGTATATTTTTGTGGTCGAAGTTCTGTATTCTCTACTTAACTATACTCGTACCAACATAAGCATAATATCAATTTTATGGTGTTAACATTGATACGAAAATGTTGATTAAAATTTATAATAAATCAGTAAATCTGTCCTACATTATAAGACTAACTAAAACATCTGAATCCCCAAATGAAATATATTATTCTTTAAATTACTTACGTGTACTTAGTACAAGGAATTATAATTAAAAGTTTTACTCAAAATAATAATGTGCTTACTTAATTAAATCAAGAGAAAACTTACTTTGCAGACGTCAAAGTAGTATTAGACCTAGTCCCTAATCATACTTCAAATGAAAGTGTATGGTTTCAAGAAGCTCTCAACGGAAATGAGAAATATTACAATTACTTTGTATGGGAAGATGGAGTCGTTGATGAGAATGGGAACATGCAGCCTCCGAATAACTGGGTAGGTATATCAATGTAAATAATATTATTTAACTCTTTTTCCTATGATAATTAAGTACTTGACTGCATCCTAGTTATGGTTAGTTCCGACTTCCGATGCAACTTGACGAAGGTTATTTTACTCAAAAAAAAGTGTCAATATAATAATTTGGACAGACAATATTGCACAACTCATAGAATGTTTAGCTTAATTAAATCTAGATAACTATGAAATGAAAGCACTAACCAAAACAGTGGAAGAAGATAATAACCAAGAATTTTATTAATTTACAGTTGAGCCATTTTAGAGGTAGCGCTTGGGAATATAGAGACGAGGTTGGAAAATATTACTTACATCAGTTCGTAGTTGGTCAACCGGATTTAAACTATCGTAACCCAGATGTTGTTAATGAAATGAAGGTAAATACAAATGCTCTAAAACTTTTCAAAGATATAGAGAATTATTAAAATTGATAATTTTTAACTTGTAGGATATAATACGTTTTTGGCTAGACAAAGGAGTTGCTGGATTCAGAGTTGATGCAGTAAACTGTCTTTTTGAAGTCGATAAGGAATTATTTGGTGGAAAATATCCCGATGAACCACTATCAGGTAGAACTGATGTTGATCCTGATTCTCACGACTACTTGAATCACATTTACACAAAAGATCAAAATGAAACATATTACATGGTATACGAATTCAGAGATGTGTTTGATGAGATTTTCGAAAAAGATGGGATGCCTAGAGTTATGATGTCCGAAGTTTATGCTTCTATCCAAGATGTTATAAAGTATTTTGGTGAAGGAGATACACAAGGAGCCCAGATGCCTTTCAATTTTGACTTGATTACCGATGTTGATGGCTCGTCTAGTGCTGCTGAAATCAAAAGAGCTATAGACAAGTTTCTTACTTATAAACCTCTTGATAAAGTTGCTAATTGGGTGGTAAGTTTCCAAATTATCTAAACATCTACTATTATATAATATTTAAAAATTTCAACTTGATAGGATTACAAAGCCACTAACTATTCTTTACTCTGGATTCCTTCTTAAATCCTAATCTCACGCAAAACAAAATTTTCTTTAGACTTCGTTTTAGACGTGTTTGATTTTTGTTTGTCTTCAAATTTTTAAATATTTTTAAGGTTGGCAACCATGACCAAAGTAGAATGGCAACACGATATGGAACTTCATTAGTTGATGGTATCAACATGATAGTACTCTTACTTCCTGGAATCGGTGTTACTTATATGGTGAGACAATTTATTTACAATTTTGATTTGATAAATTGGATATTTAATTTCATCATCATCATCATCATGATCAACCCATTACCGGCTCACTACAGAGCACGGGTCTCCTCTCAGAGTGAGAAGGGTTTTGGCCATAGTCTACCACGCTGGCCAAGCGGATTGGCAGACTTCACACACCTTTGAGAACGTTATGGAGAACTCTCAGGCATGCAGGTTTCCTCACGATGTTTTCCTTCACCGTTAAAGCAAGTGATATTTAAATTCTTAAAACGCACATTATCTCCGAAAAGTTAGAGGTGCGTGCCCCGGGATCGAACCCACGACCTCCGATTAGAAGTCGGTCGTCCTAACCACTAGGCCATCACAGCTTATTTAATATTTACTAAATATCAGTCAATTAATTTCATAAGGGTGAAGAAATTGGCATGGTTGATGGATATGTGAGCTGGGAAGACACCGTAGATCCAGCCGGTTGCAACACGAATGATCCTATCAATTATGTCCTCGCCTCTAGAGATCCCGCACGCACACCTTTTCATTGGAATGCAGATAAAAATGCAGGTTGTAAAAGTTAAATATTGGTTAAATTATATTTCTTGTTTAAATAGTATTGACGAGCGGATACCCGCGACTTCGTTCGCGTGTATATCAGTTTTTAAAAATCCCGTGGGAACTTTTTGTTTTTCTTAAGCTCTTTTGAGCTCATACCTTGCTAAAAACTGTTAAAAGTTCACTGGTGGATGTTTAGGTAGATAAAAATGTAAACATCCGCCAGTGAAAGTCTCATCAAAATCGATACAGCCTTTCAGAGATTACCCGGTAATCTTCAAAGTATTTCCTTTCTAACAAAAAAAGAATGAATGAAATCGAACCACGCGTTAATGAATTACAGCTAAGTACACATTTTGACTTTCATTCCCTCTCCCAAGGGAACCGGGCTGAATTTCGGGATACAAAGTATCCTATATGTTACTCCGTAGTATGAACTTAAATCATGCCAAGTTTCATTTAAATCCATTTAGTAGTTTTTGCGTGATGCACGCACAAACATACAGACAAACAGACAAACAGATAAACAGACAAAAATTTTAAAAATAGCTTTTTTACGTTCTATTACTTATCCCTAACATCCCCCAGTTATTATTTTGCAAAAATCTTCAATGTACAGATACGGCAAGTCTACGATTTTATTATAATAATAATATGTATAGATAGAAGATTTGCTAACAAAGAAATAAGTATAAAAGGAAAAAGAAACTGATGTTCTGAGACAATGATTTCTTATCTACAGGTTTTTCTACTGCCGACAAGACCTGGTTACCAGTTGCTGAGGGCTACGAGACGTTGAATGTAGAAGTTCAGCAAAATGCTGAAAGATCTCATTTCAAAGTTTATCAAGCGATAGCTGATCTTCGTACGGAGAATACTTTTAGATATGGTCGATATGACTCTTTGGCTCTCAATAAAGATGTTTTCGCTTTTAAGAGGTAAAGAGATTCTACTATGACTTCTTGAAGTATAAAGAAAATTTTGTTTTGCGTGAGACTAAGATTAAAGAAAGAATCCTGAGTAAAGAATTAACTATTATTTATTCTGAATTCCTTTGGCTATCTAGACAGGCACAGTCCTTGTGGCTTTGTCCCGGAAGTTATCTGTGCTTTTCACCCAAATTGGTTAAGAGATTAAACCATGAAACAGTAACAGACAGACTGACGCTTATGCATAACAAAACAACATTAAAGTATGGTATAGATTATACTATAAAACGCTATCTTGGTGATTATATTTACTGAGCGTTGTATTTTACGTCACTTTTAAGCTTGAATTAAAGTAAGTATCATCATAGTAGCTATTTTATACATTATGATTATTTTTAGATGGTACAAGGAAGACACTTATTTAGTGGTAGTTAACATGCGTGACACGGAATATGTTGTGGACTTGACGTATTTCGAGAATGTAGATGGTGACGCCAGCGTGGTCGTTACAAGCGTCCAGTCTTCAAAGGGCGATGGGTAAATAACAATAAATATGAATGTGTTAAAAAAAGGAATTTTGACATACAGAGCCGACAATACAATATGACTATGAATTTGCAACTTCTCAACAAATGTGATTTGAAGTATCAGATACCTAGTAGTTGCTATGTGATAATAAATTTACAGGGATGTTAACAATTAATTTTATTTAATAAACTAGCTTTTGCCCGCGGCTTCGCCCGCGTGAATTTCGGTTTCTCACAAATCCTGAGGGATAAGTAGATTTCTGGTCCACCCGCCCCCCGCCGCGCGGCGGCGTACCGCGGTATCGCGTACGGCGGGCGCATGGCGCAGGGGCGCGGCGTGGCGCGGCGCGGGGAGTTCCGTGCAGCGCGAGCGTCGCGTCGGCCGTAAAATACCTATCAGGGCGTTTTTTTAACATAGGTACTTACCGATTTCAACACAACTCCTTTTTTAAAAGTCGGTTAAAAAGTAGCCTATGTTACTCCTTGGTTAATTCTCTACTTGTCTGTGAAAGTCCCGTCAAAATCGGTTCAGCCGTTCCGAAGATTAGCCCGTTCAAACAGACAGACAGACAAAAATTTTAAAAACGTGTGATTCGGTTATGGTATCGTTCAAATAACCATATGAGCTTAACATGTGGTAGTTATTTCGAAATTACAGACAGACACTTCAATTTTATTTATTAGTATAGATATACACCTAAATTTTCAGTACATCGCGTTTTTAAATCTTAATATTATATACCTAAAACAAAGTCGGGTTTGTTCGAACACTTATAAATTGAGAACAGGTGGACCGATTTTCATAGTTTTTGATTTGTTGTATATGTCTTCGTCCCGAATAGCAGAATAGTTATAAAAAACATTGGAATATTTATGAAAAAATAAAAACAGTAAAATTAAATAGAGAAAAACATTTTCCCATGCAAAATGTTCATGGGTTTCGTAAACTGTCAATATTCATTCCGTCGCGTCGATCCGGTAAACTCTCTCACCCATACCTATATAATTCTTCTATATGTACGTGTGTTTGTTACCTAACCGCTCCTACCGGCTGGACCGATTTGATGGCATTTTGTGTGTATATTTTGGCCGCCACCACAAAATGGCGAATGGGGTTTTTTAAATTTTTAATTTATATTTGTTCTTTACAGGGAAATCGTGGATGTTTCTGCACTACCACTATCTGGATACGAAAGCGTCGTCCTAAAACTGTTATTATCATAATAAAATAAATTCTACAATTAAACTTATTTTTTATTCTTCATAAAACTGAGAATTAAAAATTATGGTGAACCTAATTTGGACACTTTATGTAACTATTGATTCTAGCTGAAATAATCTTTATTCAACTGATTCTGAAGGTCAGTAAAAAGTATGACGCACTACACTGAACTGAAAGTGGGTATTTAAGATTTTCAGATGTATAATTACTTTCGTTACTATAGCATACCATTTGCTTCAGCGTAATGAGGTACGTTATTGAATTTATTAATTAAAAAAATATATATTTTGTAGACTCTTCTTTACTATTACAAAATTGAGTTTACACTTTGATTGATATTTCGTTGCATTACGCAAATAGAAATACCTAGAGAAGTTTTTTATTCAAATAAAGTATTACAAGTGCTTTTGAGTCGTGAATTGAATCTACCACTGGTTTGGAATGCCGTTCTTACTTCCTACGGATAAGAACCAGCAAGAAACTCGGCGGAATTTTTTTCTTTTTTTTATATAAAAAAATAAATAACAATCTTATGCCGTCTCGCGGATTGCTGAAGCGAGTCAAATCTACGCTTTTTTATTAATTTTATATTCTTCAATAGTATAAAATGCTTTTTTATGAGCACCTACCATAGCACCTATTGCACCTATTGCCAGCAGCCCCAATCCAAGCAAAGCACTTTAAAAGCGGTTAAGCAAAATTATTCAAGAATATACAGCTCTTCCCGTATTACGCTTGGGGAAAAAGTTTGTGAATTGTTAATCAATTTATTCACAGACAGACAGACATTTATGGACAGACGATCTCAAGCGAGTCGCTGGCATCCGCTGGAATCAGGCGGCACAAGATCGTGTGCTGTCGCGATCCTTGCAAGAGACCTATGTCCAGCAGTGGACGTCTATTGGTTGAAACGAACGAACGAATCAATTTATGTGAAAAATACTTTAAACTTAAGATATATTTTTGACCTTGCTGAACTTTTGGTATTTTATAGACTGAATCTAATATTGCTACTCCACGCTCTATTTCTCCTCGTCCAAACGAAGGAACTAGAATGGTGGGAAACAACTATCTTTTACCAAATCTATCCGAGATCATTTAAGGACAGCGATGGTGATGGAATCGGTGACTTGAAAGGTACGTCTCACTGACTATTTACGGAATCTCAGTAATTATTGTAGGTATTTTCAGAGCACACTTGTAAAATGAAGTCGAATATAGTATTGTGATGATGTGAAACCTAGATTTATTTATTTTAACCTACGATTAAAATTGGATTGAGTACACACAGAGAAAACGATCTCTCTCGATGAATTAATTAATTTTCTATTACTTTCAGGCATAACTTCTAAACTGGAATATTTGAAAGAAATTGGAGTAGGAGCGGCATGGCTCTCACCGATATTCAAGTCACCAATGTTAGATTTTGGTTATGACATTTCTGATTTCTATGCTATACAGGAAGAATATGGGACTATGCAAGATTTAGAAGACCTCCTTGCAAAGGCCAAAGAACTAGGTAATCTTATCAAATTTATTCAAAGTGATTTTGTTTCTAAACTAAACCGAATTCATAGTATTTCATTTTATTTAGTTGATATTTTTTTGCAGATATAAAAATAATTCTAGATTTAGTACCTAATCATACCAGTGATAAGAGTGTTTGGTTCCAAGAAGCACTTAAAGGTCATGAAAAGTATTACAACTATTTTATTTGGGAAGATGGAGTAGTAGACGAGAATGGTGTGATGCACCCACCTAACAATTGGGTAATTTAACTGATTTGTACCATCAGTATGATTGGAATTGTATATTTTAACATACCATTTATTTATTATCAAATTTACAGATAAGCCTTTTCTACACTAGCGCTTGGACATACAGAGAAGAAGTAGGCAAATACTATTTCCACCAGTTTGGAGCTTATCAACCTGATCTCAACTACCGAAATCCGGATGTTGTTGAGGAGATGAATAATATAATACGATACTGGCTTGATAAAGGTGTTGCCGGTTTTAGGGTTGATGCTGTTATGTATTTGATTGAAGCAGATAAGAATCTATTTGGTGGAAAATATCCTGACGAGCCCTTAAGCGGCCAAGAGTTAGATAACCCTTGGCATTACGATTATTTAAGCCATATTTACACAAGAGAACAAGACGAACTTTATGACATTATTTACAATTGGAGAGAAACACTTGATGAGTATACAATGAAAGATGGTTTTGAGAGATTAATGATGACTGAAGCGTATACTGTGTCTCCTAAACGTTTAATGAGATATTTTGGTGAGGGAGATCGCAAAGGCGCCCAAATTCCATTTAATTTCGTACTTATTATTGATGTTAATGCTAACTCTACGGCTGCTGAATTTAAATATGCTATAGATAAGTTTATTACATTTAAACCAATAGATAAAAATTCTAACTGGGTGGTAAGTACCTATATTTCATTTAAAATGTTAAAATCTCTAAAATGACCACTAGTTAAACAATAACTGATATCCACGACTTCATTACCATACATAAACCTAGTTTGTTCATCATCATCATCATTATCAAGCCATTGTAGGCCCACTACAGGGCACGGGTGTCCTCGTAGAGTGAGAAAAGCTTAGGCTGTAGTCCACGCTGGCTGAGTGCGGATTAGTAGACTTCGCACGCCTTTGAAAACATTATGGAGAACTCTCAGACGTGCAGGTTGTTTTCCTTCACCGTTAAAGCAAGTGATATTTAATAACTTACATATATAAAACTTATAAAAAAAAAATTGACTGTTCGTTGAGGTGTGACTCGGCGCAAAGATAGGTTTCATGCTGGAGACGAATATAGGATACTTTTCATCCCGGCAAACACTTCACTCGGGACTCCTTTATGAATACCTTTTGAATTCGCGTAGGTTCATCCGATAAGGGGAAAACATGGCACAGAAAGACTAGTACTATCTACCTTTGATATTATAATATGTACATAAAACGATATGGGTTATGTGCGTTTTAAGAAATTAAATATCACTTGCTTTAACGGTGAAGGAAAACAACCTGCACGCCTGAGAGTTCTCCATAATGTTTTCAAAGGCGTGCGAAGTCTACTAATCCGCACTCAGCCAGCGTGGACTACAGCCTAAGCCCTTCTCACTCTACGAGGACACCCGTGCCCTGTAGTGGGCCTACAATGGCTTGATAATGATGATGATGATGAACAAACTAGGTATATGTATGGTAATGAAGTCGTGGGTATCAGTTATTATTTATTATGAAACATTATTTTCTTTTTGATAAAAACAGCAGGAGTCTCAAATAAAATAAATATAAATACAACGTAGTTTCAAGAATCTCGTTGATTGTTTGTTTGATGGAAATTGAGCTTACTCTTTCTAAAATAGATGCTGCAATTTTACTAAACTTAGTTTATCTTGCAATAATTATATTATTCTAGGCAGGCAATCATGATAATCATAGGTCGGCTACAAGATTTAGCCCCAAGATGGCTGACGGGATTAACATGATGTTGTTACTGCTTCCAGGCACTGCAGTCACTTATCAGGTACCTAAGCGGTTTTTAATAATAATAAATAAATAATAAATACTCACACATACACACACGGTCGTCTGTTCTTAAAGTAGGCAACTTAATGCCTGTGTTATAGGTAACAGCCGACTGATAGAAATATTTACATATAAATACATATATATATTTTTAATAAAGGTATACATACATACATAATATTATAAACACACCCAGACTCGGGGCAGGAATCGAACCCGCGACCCCAGAGCGGAAGCCAGGGCCACTGCCAACCGCGCCAACGACAGGCCAGTCAGTTTTTTTCAGTCAGCAGCAGTTTTTTGCTAAGTTAAAGGCACATTAATTATTCATCTGTATTAACGGTAAAAGTAACTCTCTCTATTTCTCTGTTACCTTGTCACGCCTAAATCACTGCACTGAGTGTGACGAAATTCGACAAGGAGATAGCTTGCATTTCGGGCATGACATAATATTATGCTTTGTTTTGTTTTATAAAATAGAGAATGTTTTCACCCCGGTAAAGAGTTTCAACAATTTAACCGACTTCGGTCAATCTCAAAGAAAACGGTGTACCAATCTATACTAATATAATAAAGTGGAAAAGTTTGTTTGTTTGAACGCGCTAATCTCAGGAACTACTGGACCGATTTAAAAAATTCTTTCACCGTTAGATATGTACGTTGATGATGAATGCTATAGGCTATATATGTACCTACCACGGGCGAAGCCGGGGCGGACCGCTAGTCAAAAATATTTGTGATATTTATGGTGAACATTTATGCGTGTACCTTCGTACGTAAGATTTATAACTAGCCGTGTTACACATTTAAACATTCCTTAAAGTATGTAGATTACTATACTGAAATATACATATAATAATCTAAATACTTAGGTTCATTGGTTTTTGAAATAATCGCGAACATACACACATAGGTACATACAAACATACATACACATACGGGTTGAATACAAAACCTCCTTTTTTGTATTCGGTTAAAAACAACTCCATAGAATCTTGACTATGAAGAAACAATAATATTATCCTGCTCAATACCAGGGTGAAGAAATTGGAATGCAAGATGGCTTTGTCTCTTGGGAAGAAACTCAGGACCCCATAGCTTTTAAATGGGAAAATTATCAAGCTGGTGTCTCGCGCGACCCGCAGCGGACGCCTTTCCAATGGAACTCAGGGAAGAATGCTGGTTTTCACCTAATTTCATTATCACTACCTATTATAAAACAAATACTCCGCCGCGTCAGTTTATCTGTCTGTTCGCGATGAACTCAAAAACTACCGCACTTACACACGTTTTCAGCACTACGACTCCCTAGATCCAAGGCAAGGCTAATGCAACAAATATGAAACTCTCAATAGGCATACTTGCGCCGCTTACAGAGTTCAGTTAAAAAAAAATGATATTTATCATATATTATGTATATTGTATTTGAACGATACGAGAGTACGAGATACGAGAGCATGATAAGAGAGTTTCGAAATAATTATGTATTCCACAGTAGTGGAACGTACACGTACGTTCTTCACCTTATTATCCATACTAATATTATAAATGCGAAAGTGTGCCTGGCTGTCTGTCTGCTAGCTTTTCACGGCCCAACACTTTAACCGATTTTGAGCTACCTCTGTACCCAAATTGGGTAGCTTACATCCCGGAGACGAACATAGGCTACTTTTTATCCCGGAAAATTCAAGAGTTCCCACGGGATTCTTAAAGGTCCACCAGTTTAACCCATTTATAAGAATTTTGGTACAGATAGCCGGTGTCCCGGAAATTGACATAGGCAACTTTTATCCCGGAAAAGCAATTAATTCCCACAGGATTTAAAAAACCTAAATCCACGCGGACAAAGTCACGAGTATCATCTAGTAATATTACCTAACTATACTGAATAATTACAGATTTTTTATTAATATAATCTGCATTCCAATTTAGGATTCTCGAGGGGCAATAGAACATGGCTGCCTATAAGCGACACTTATAAAACGCTGAACGTGGAAGTCGAGATGCGAGAGGAGAGATCTCACCTGAAGGTCTACAAGAAATTAGCGAAGCTACGGACGCATCCAGTTTTCAGACACGGTCGCTACGAGTCCGTTGCGCTTAACGACGATGTTTTCGCTTTTAAAAGGTATATTTTTTTATTCAACTACAAGTTAGCCCTTGACTGCAATCTCACCTGAAGGTCTACAAGAAATTTATTCAACTACAAGTTAGCCCTTGACTGCAATCTCACCTGAAGGTCTACAAGAAATTAGCGAAACTACGGACGCATCCAGTTTTCAGACACGGTCGCTACGAGTCCGTTGCGCTTAACGAAGATGTTTTCGCTTTTAAAAGGTTTTTTTTTTTATTCAACTACAAGTTAGCCCTTGACTGCAATCTCACCTGAAGGTCTACAAGAAATTAGCGAAGCTACGGACGCATCCAGTTTTCCGACACGTCGCTACGAGTCCGTTGCTCTTAACGACGATGTATTCGCTTTTAAAACGTATTTTTTTTATTCAACTACAAGTTAGCCCTTGACTGCAATCTCACCTGAAGGTCTACAATAAATTAGCGAAGCACGGACGCATCTAGTTTTCAGACACGGTCTCTACGAGTCCGTTCCTCTTAACGACGATGTATTCGCTTTTAAAAGGTATTTTTTATCCAACTACAAGTTAGCCCTTTGACTGCAATCTCACCTGATGGTAAGTGACCATGCAGTCACTATTTGTATTTGTTGATTGATGAAAATCATGCCTGATGGAAAACAAAAATTATTATCTATGTTGAAACACACTTGCCAAAAATATCTATCTGACTATGTACATATTAGATACTTATGCTTACGAAAAGTGAAACTACCTATGTCCTCTCAAGCGGTCTTTCACTTTTTAGGGTTCCGTACCCAAAGGGTAAAACGGGACCCTACTAAGACTGCGTTGTCCGTCTGTCTGTCTGTCCGTCCGTCTATCCGTCACCAGGTCTCATGAACCGTGAAAGATAGTTGAAATTTTCACAGACGATGTATTTCTGTTTTCGCTATAATAACAAATACTAAAAACACAGAATAAAATAAATATTTAAGGGGGCTCGGCTCCCATACAACAAACGTGATTTTAGCCGTTTTTATAAATAACGGTACGGAACCCTTCGTGCGCGAGTCTTTGGCCGGTTTTTGTAACTTATAAAATAGCCAACTTACAATTTACGTACAATTTACGAGTATGTACTTATTAGAATAATAGTAGAGAAATGAAATATGATTTTAGTTGTTGCATTCTATTTTATCAGCGTGGATGTTTATTTATCTCATACTAGTGGATACTAGTGGATCTATGACTGCGGGATTTTATGAAAATCTCTGTAAATAATTTCAGATGGCACGAAGGTGAAATCTACATGATTGTTATAAATATCAGGGAACAACCCTACACTTTGGATCTGACTTACTTTGAGAACGTTGTCGGAAAATTGGAAATTGTCGTAAACAACGTTGCGTCGCCGAAGGAAATCGGGTACGTAGAATAGCATAGAACTGTGTATTTTTTTTTTTCATAATTAAGGTAAGGTTCATACTTCAGACTGCTTCAGGTGATCAATAAATGTCACAATATTCGTGATAATCAATTGTAGTTCAAAAATAAAGTTCATCAAAATCGGTTCAGTAGTTTTCAGGATATGGACTGTTAAGTGTGTGGTGAAGTCGGTTTGAATTTCAATATTTTAGATTATGACTTGTATTATTATAAACGCGAAACATTAACAGGATTATGTTAATTAGAGGGCTTTGAATATTTTTGCATGTCCTACCTACCAGTTCCCCATTTTCCTACGCATAAATGATACCTGCATAAATCAATAGTTGGCATGAATACAAACAACTATTCTTCTAAGACAAAATCTTCCAAGGTTTTCTTTTCGAGATATAAGGTATCAAAGTTATACCTAACTGGTGGCGTCATCGGTTAACTGAAATTAAACGATACAACGAAAGTACAACTTCGATAGCTTAACTAAAAATCCAATTTTTTTTAATCAAAATTCCGCATTCCGGATTTATTACATAAAATTAAATTCCGCATACGAAAATCAAAAGCCAAAGGTTGTAAAAAAATATGTTTTATTTTTTTAGAATGTTTTGGTTTTGAGGCGTCAGAAAATTTGATACGACTTTTGGTCATTCTCCATTTTAAAAAAAGACTGCTGAAAAGCCGGCTAGCGCAGATTGGTGCGCGCGCATTCGTTCAAACTCGAGCGCATGGTCGCTAACTCAAGCGAAACCACGAGAATCGAAGCGTCGCGTCAGTCGGGTCCTATATGTACGCAGATTCGATCATCATGATCATGATCAACCCATTACCGGCTCATTACAGAGCACGGGTCTCCTCTCAGAGTGAGAAGGGTTTTGGCCATAGTCTACCACGCTGGCCAAGCGGATTGGCAGACTTCACACACCTTTGAGAACGTCAAGGAGAACTCTCAGGCATGCAGGTTTCCTCACGATGTTTTCCTTCACCGTTAAAGCAAGTGATATTTAAATACTTAAAACGCACATAACTCTGAAAAGTTAGAGGTGCGTGCCCCGGGATCGACCCCACGACCTCCGATTAGAAGTCGGTTGTCCTAACCACTAGGCTATCACAGCTTTTTTGATCGATTCGATTCGATCAACTTCTAAAGAATTCTGATGCTTCGATTCGTTTCGATGCGCGATCTCGACTCTGTGCTAGTATGTCCCGAACCTAAGTCCTAACCTTGAGCACACGAGTAGATAAGTACAGAGGGGAAGCTTCTACAAGCGGCCCGCTGTAGGTACACTCACACAAATGCGCACGTTTGTCACCCAACTGAACCGGTTGGGGGACAAGCGGGCGTCCGTGAACCGTTGGTGAGTGTGTTTGTGTGAGTGTACTTACAGCGGGCCGCTTGTAGAAGCTTCCCCTCTGTACTTATCTACTCGTGTAGTAGCTGTCTCAGGTACCGTCTCAGTTAACTTTAGGCCTCTATGTTTATTTTTCTATTCATTTGTTTCAGAGATTTGGTAGAGGCATCATATCTGCAAATAGCGCCTGGTGAATCTTTAGTTTTGAAAATGGTTCAGTGAAAGAGACATGAACAACAAATATACACATTATTATAACTTCACTACCAGCTACATGCCTCCCTAGCTTAGATATCAATAGATAAGAAATCATAATATTTGTTTAATTTTTACTCTTGTAAAAAATAAAGAGTATGCTATTGTAAATATGTATAATTGTATTCGTTCGTTCGTTTCAACCAATAGACGTCCACTGCTGGACATAAGTCTCTTGCAAGGATCGCCACAGCACACGATCTTGTGCCGCCTGATTCCAGAGGCTGCCAGCGACTCGCTTGAGATTGTCTGTCCAACGAGTGGGGGGGTCTACCTGTGCTTCGTTTACTGGTGCGAGGTCGCCATTCAAGCACCTTGGGACCCCAACGTCCATCGGTTCTTCGAGCAATGTGCCCCGCCCATTGCCACTTCAGCTTTGCGACTCGATGAGCTATGTCGGTAACTCTGGTTCTCCTGCGGATCTCCTCATTTCTGATTTGATCCCGCAGGGATACTCCGAGCATAGCTCTCTCCATCGCCCGCTGAGTAACCCTGAGCCTTCTTATGAGGCCCATTGTCATATAATTGTATATTGCTTCTATATCTCAATGGAAATACGACGTTAATAAAAGTTTATTCTCAATATTTTGTTTGTTTGTTAAACAGACCTTTAAAGCTACTAAATACCTAATATGTCAACGGTTACGGAATAAACTGAAAACCGAAAGGTCGTTAGTTCAAATCCTGCTCTTCTTTTCTATTTTCTTACCTATTCTTAGCACAAGTTTAAAATAAAGTTGGAAGGCAAAGGGAAATTTAAGTCATGTATAATATAAATTGTGATATCATTTATTCTTTAAAAAAAGAAAATATTTTGTTATCTGGTATCATTTGCTCCACTAAATAGGTAATAAAGTTTTAATCTTTATTCATATTGATTTAATAACGTCATTAGGGCACAGATGAGGTAAACAAGAGAAATACAGGAAAAATGTCTTTACTGACATTTTCTCTGTTTTAGGAATAAAATAGAAACGTTTTTTGTTCAAATAAACTTTTACAAGTACTTTTGAATCGTCAATTGAATCTACCACTGGTTCGGAATGCCGTTCCCACCGAGAAGAACCAGCAAACAACTCGCCGGTTGCTCTTTTTAACCCCCGACGCAAAAACGACGGGGTGTTATAAGTTTGACGTGTCTGTGTGTGTGTGTGTGTGTCTGTCTGTTCCCCTGTGGCGCTCAAACGGGTGGACCGATTTGAATGCGGTTTTTTTGTTTGAAAGGAGAACTAGTCGAGAGTGTTGTTAGCTATGTTTGATGAAAATCGATCCAAGATGGCCGCCGCTACAAAATGGCGGATTACATATTTTTTCACAACTCCCTTAATATGGGTATCAAATGAAAGGGCTTGACTAGTAGAATATCACTAGTGCAAATCCAAGATGGCCGCCGCCACAAAATGGTGAATGTCGGTGGTTTTTTAAATTTTCAATTTATACTTGTTATGTTATGTTATGCAATTGCCGATTGCCGATTTATCATTTGTATAATCTTCAATTGTATAATATTATGATTTTTTATGACCTATAACTTCACGGTTTTTTTTCAATTACTTCTATTTATTGTTTATTTATATTTATTGTTTTCAGCATAATATAATAATAGGTATATCACAATATCACAATAAAAATATAATAAAGGCGAAAGTTTGTGTGTGTGTGTGTATGTTTGTTTCTCTTTAACGCCGCAACTACTGAACCGATTTGACTGAAATTTTGAATGGAGATAGATTATGCCCTGACTTAACACATAGGTACTTTTTATCCTGGAAAAATCTACGTTCCCACACTGAATTATTATGTAGGTACTAGAACAGACAACGCTAACAAAATCTGTGTACCGCGAGCAGCAGCCCTCCTCCCGCGCGCCCCGCTCCTTGAGACATAGATGGGACTACTACAATACAGAGGCGACACATTGAGTATATTCTACCTATTGAGAAATCGCATCTGAGAGTTTGATTTACAATGTTTATTTTATAGCACTATGTGCCCCCAAACTCGCACTTAAGCAACGTTTATCCGGGACTTGGGTATTCTATTACCTATTAAACCTCGAAAAAATAATAAAACTGCCTCGTTGGTCTACCATTGATATGCTTGACTGCGAATTTTTAGGTCATGGGTTTAATACCTAAGTCAGGTCAAGCCTGGCATTGGAAGTTAGCGGTGCTTTACCCCCGTACCTCGGAGAGCACGTTTAAAGCTGTCGGTTCCTGTACTTATCACTAGTTTGTGATAATAGTTGTTAAAAACATAGCTAATTCATTCCCAACTAATTCACCTTTCAAACAAAAAAACCCGCATTCAAATCGGTTCACCCATTTGAGCGCTAAGGTGGAACAGACAGACACACACACACACACACACACAAACACGTCATACTTATAACACCACATCGTTTTTGTATCGGAGGTTAAAAATAAAGTGTCTCATCTGCGTAGTTTCTTAGTCTATGAATTTCAGCGAAACATGGCAGCAAGTGCGGTGACGTACCGTAAAACGGGGTGAATAGGGACAAATTCCAACTTCACATAATTAAATTACATGTTTTACCAATAATTCAGTGAACTTACGAGTGAAAAGTAACTCCTTGGCCTTTACTTGTATTTCTTGAGTGGTTGGCACAGTATTGCAGTACACACCCAGGCATATTTAATTGATTTTAAATAGATCTCAAACACGTCACGCTCCGACAGGCGCTTCGCGCAGACTAAGTGAGCTAAGGTACGTTTACCATAACTCTTGTTACAAAAAACCAAGTCTCGGCGTCGACTCTATATAATAATTCCTCAAAGCGTTCCCACGGGATTTTGAAAAAACTGAAATCTATAGCTACAGCTATAGGTAGATTACTATAGCAAACTTACTTGAAAGTAGGTATAAAGGTTGGAAAAAGGAGCGGGAACAGAAACTGGAAATCCACGATTCCCTCGGACTTTGTGAAAAATCGAAATTCACGCGGACGAAGCTGCGGGCAGAATGTTTTTATGATAATTTATATTGTAGTTATTAACGTTAATCTTACTCTGGGAGATAAGCATAATGCATTGTAGCACTTTTATGAGTTTTCAATAAAGATTTTTGTTATGCGTTTTTATTAAGATATTCCTTAATATTTGACAATTATTTTCATAACGATAATAACAAATGATACCTACAATCTCGCTTTATCCAATGCGTGCCCATTTTGCCCTTATGCCCATGCCCGCTTTAGGCCACCCCCTTGGGCAAAGCGAGCTTTCGAAAGGGTTTCCAATTTAAGTTCCAGTATTTTTGAGATATATTAAAAATTTATACATTGACTATGAAACTACGATAAATTTATCATCTTAGAGCACTAACAGTTTTTTGCCTTTGTATTTAATACACGTTTTTCTCTCACTTAACCTTAAGGGCACCTTAAGGTTTGGGCCCCCTTCCCCTATCTCAAATGTTTAAGAGATTGATGTATCCAGAGATATTTATCACGATGTTACTATGTAGAGATATTATGATTACTCCAGTAGGTAAGTTCTGCCGTCCTAACGAAGAGTGCAATAAGTCGAGTTTTTGGTCAAATTGACTTAAGACCATATCCGTAATCAGGAAAATGAGCTCTATATTTTCGTCTTAGACGTCTTTTTTGTATCTTCAATAGTTTCGGTTCTGTTGGTTACAATAACTGCAATATCTAATATAACGATGTGTAAGGAGCTAATCATAACCGAAATATCTTGAGTTATGACTTGGATAGCTTTGATATTTTGTAATATTACATAAAATAATCGCAATAAGTCCAGTTATTGCACTTATGACTATAGTACGTTTTATAAATTTTTGGCACATTTACTAGTCATAAGCGCAAGAAGTAAGAGTTATTGCAGTTATCATAAGGAAACTTATTACTTAAAATGTCTAGCTTACTAAATGTATTATACTAAAGTAAAGTTAAAATAAACAAAAAGTTTTTGATTTTGACGATTTTGTGGATGTTGTAAAATTGTCAAATTCGTAGATTTTTACTTTTACAAGCACAAAATTAGAAACACAACCACTTAAAGATTTTGGAAGTCAAAAGTCATTGGCTGAAAGGGGACAATTTTCATTGAAAGTCAAAGAAAAACATGCAGCTGATTGGAGAGAATAAGAATTAGACAAATGAAAATTATCAAAAATAAAAAAAAAAACTAGATATCTATACTAATATAATAAAGCGGAAGAGTTTGTCTGTTTGAACGCGCTAATCTCTGGAAGTACCAGTCGGATTTGAAAAATTATTTTTGCATTTGGTAGTACAGTTTTCCGGAAAGGTTATAGGCTATTTAACATTCCTAAAATCTTCCTCTAAGGGGGTAAAATGGGGGTAGAAAGTTTGTATGAAAGTCCTATGTTTTTAAAGTTACAGACCTGAAATCGGTTAGTTACGGACCTGTATATTTTATTCTGAAAAATCTTCCCTTAAGGGTGGTAAAATAGGGGTTGAAAGTTTTTATGTTAAGTTTTAATTATTGTTATTATCAACTTGTAATTTGGAAGGTAGGTTTATTCTAAGGCTTAGATATCAGCCTAGAAAAGATTTCACGAAAATCCTCCCCTAAGGGGGTAAAATGGGGGTAGGAAGGTTATATGAAAGTTCTATGTTTTTGAAGTTACAGATATGAAAATAGGCATTTAGATTATGAATTTTAAATAATAAAAACTTGTATAAGTTGTTCTGGAAAATCTCTCATTAAGGGTGGTAAAAAAGGGGATGAAAGTTTTTGTGAAGTTTCAATTATTGTTATTATTATCTTGAAATTTGGACGGTAGGTTCTTTCTAGGGCGTAGATATCAGCCTAGAAAATATTATAGTAAATTTCTCCCCTATGTAAAATATATAAGGGGGTAAAATGGGGGTAGGACGGTTATATGAAAGTTCTATGTTTTTGAATTCAGTTACAGATACGAAAATCGTCATGTAAGTTATTAGTTTTAAATAATAAAAACCTATTTAAATTATTTTGGTAAATCTCTTTTATTCTTATTATGTTTTTGCAATCACCTTATATCTAATTAAAATAATTCACTAAGGAAAACCGTACATATGGTTGGAAGAAACTATAGGGCATCATATAGTTTGTGCTACACAAATAAGTAGTATGTAGGTTTACTAACAAAAACTGCAATAAGTAGTGTAGTTATTGCAATTATGATTAGGAATGCTATATCAAAACAATTCATAAGTCCTAATGATAAATACATTATTGCGTTTTTAGTGTGTATATAAACTTATGTACAAATATAATATACTACATAAAATTAAGCATTATTTTATCTGTCGTTCAGTAAAAGTTTCAAACCAATAGCTTTTATAGTTACGAAGATACACACAAAACAAAAATTAAATCTTTAACTGCAAATATCTCGAAAGTATGTTGAATGGAAGCAGGCGTTACTTTGCGGAATTCCATGATATACAATGAATATAAAATTATTTTGCTATAATCCGCTAACAGTGACAAATTTGTAGGCACAACACCACACAATCTTGTAGGCACAACACCACACAAATTCACCACAAAACAAACTCGACGATCGTTTCGCTCCGACACCGGAGCATCTTCAGGAGATGTCGACTTCACAACGGACGATTGCAAAGTGAGTTCGTGTCGAATGAGCGGTCTTATATATACTATCCCCGCTTAGTCATCTACCCTCCTTTCTCTTTCTCTCTGGCCACGCCCCCTAAATATGTTGAGCAACGGTGAAGATGACACATTTATTTGCTCATTCAGCAATTCGACACTTCTACCGCTGTGCCCAACTATTTCCAATTGTTCCAACACGCACAGTCTTAAACTTTTACAGCATGTGTGTAAAATTTCAAATGTATGACCCTCGTCTATCCTATGTCCACTATCCAAAAGATGTTTTGCGAAATGAGATCTTTGAGGCTGGTTGTTTCTAAAGGCAGCCATATGTTCTTTATATCGAGTTACAAAATTGCGCCCAGTTTGACCAACATATATAGCACTACATTCGGGGCACTTGAGTTTGTACACACCTGACTTTTGTCCATTATTTAATTTATCTTTACCATTACAAATTCTTCTGAGCGTATTATTTGTTCTAAAAGCAGCGTGTACATCATGTGATCTAAGAGTCCTAGCAATACGCTCAGATATTGGTCCGAAATAGGTCAAACTGGTTTTATATTTATTTATTTTGTCTGATGGCGCTGGATATAGGTTTTTCTTGACCTGCACTAACTGTTGTTTTCTAAGTATATTATTTACAATATTAGGGTTATACCCATTTGAACGCGCCATGTGATAAATAATATTTAATTCTTTTTTATAATTGTCTTTTGTAAGAGGAACGGACACTAATCTGTGTATATAACTATGAAACGCTGCAAGTTTATGTTGCCAAGGATGGCATGATGATGCGGGTATGGTTGTGTCTGTATATGTAGGCTTGCGGAAGATCTCAAATTGATGTTTATTATTGACACGACTTATAGTTAAGTCGAGAAAATTTAGTGACTTGTTTTGTTCTATTTCCGACTTAAATGTAATTTTGGGGTGTATTTTATTAAGTTGCTCAACAAATACATCCAGTTGTCTCATTGTCCCTGTCCAACATATAATGATGTCATCGACATATCTGTAGTAATATAGAATGTTACTATTTTTTACAATATGTTTGTTTTCAAAATTATCCATAAAAATTTCTGCCATTAATGGACTTAGAGGAGATCCCATTGCTAACCCATCATTTTGTTGGTAGAACTTATCATTGAATTTGAAATAATTTTGTTGCATACATATTTGTGTTAATTCTACCAATTCTAATATTTCACCAGGGTGTAGCCGTTTCATTTCAAGTAATTTAGTCAAAATATCTATGGTCTCTTTAACTGGTACATTAGTGAATAAACTGTCCACATCTAATGATAATAAATTACACCGGACCGGCAGTAACATATCTTTAATTTTATTTACCAACTGAATACTATTTTTCAGTGCAAATGTGGGCTGAAAGGATGTCTTTGATTTTATAATGTTATTTAACTGCTTAGCCAATTCATATGCCGGTGCGCTAACGTACGAAACAACTGGACGTATTGGAATATTTTCTTTGTGGATCTTTGGCAAGCCGTACATAGTTGGCGCATGTGGGTTCATCACAATTACTTTCTGTTTAGATGATGTTTTCGGAAAGATGTACTCAGATTTATTTACAGTTAATCTAATTTTTGCCGCAAATTGTTTAGTTGGATCTGTGGACAACTGAGTGAACTCCTCCCCAGAGATGACATCGTTAACTTTAATTTCATAGTCATTGCGTTTTAAAACCACTACTGCGTTGCCCTTGTCGGCTTTTGAAACTACTAGATTGTTGTCTTTAATAGTTTTTTGCAACGATTTGAATACTCTAATCTCTGGATTAAATACTGTGGGGGTAGGAGTGTTTCTAATTTGATCTGCAATGATATTTTTAACGATGGTATCTTTTTTACTAAGAACGATAGCCAACTCCGCATCTACAGCTAATGTTTCCAAGGTTTTGTTTGTGGTTGTTGTGGACATATTATATTTTAAACCGTTTTCTAAAAGTCTCATTTCGTTTTTTGAAAAAACAGTGTCAGAAAGATTTTTAACGCGAGGGTAAAACACATGATTATGTACGTCTGTCACATTGTCTGTGGTCCTGTTATTAGTTCTAGAAGATTTGGAGGAATTATTGACAAGTGAGTTTAATTTTCTTTGTTGAGTAAGAAATTTTCTGTGTACTTCTAAGGCAGCTAAATCTCTGGCTTTCTGGTCTAAAAGATCGAACTCAATATTATGCAGCTTAAATGTAAGTTCTGAATATAAGATTTTTAAATGAAGTTTTAAATTATCTCTAACAGTAAACCAATGACGTGATTCTTCATTTAGCCAAATTTGTTGAGCTTTTCTAATAGCAATATCAGAGGCTCTACTGCGCGTGTTGGATCTGATGTTAATATAATTGGGAATAACATTTAAATGTTTACATTTTTGATTAAACCAAATATTTTGAACCGCGACACGATGTAACTTTGTTAATTTGATGTAAAGTCTAGCCTGAACGGTCAAGCTCACCGATTTTAAATGTTGAATGGAAGCAGGCGTTACTTTGCGGAATTCCATGATATACAATGAATATAAAATTATTTTGCTATAATCCGCTAACAGTGACAAATTTGTAGGCACAACACCACACAATCTTGTAGGCACAACACCACACAATCTTGTAGGCACAACACCACACAAATTCACCACAAAAACAAACTCGACGATCGTTTCGCTCCGACACCGGAGCATCTTCAGGAGATGTCGACTTCACAACGGACGATTGCAAAGTGAGTTCGTGTCGAATGAGCGGTCTTATATATACTATCCCCGCTTAGTCATCTACCCTCCTTTCTCTTTCTCTCTGGCCACGCCCCCTAAATATGTTGAGCAACGGTGAAGATGACACATTTATTTGCTCATTCAGCAATTCGACACTTCTACCGCTGTGCCCAACTATTTCCAATTGTTCCAACACGCACAGTCTTAAACTTTTACAGCATGTGTGTAAAATTTCAAATGTATGACCCTCGTCTATCCTATGTCCACTATCCAAAAGATGTTTTGCGAAATGAGATCTTTGAGGCTGGTTGTTTCTAAAGGCAGCCATATGTTCTTTATATCGAGTTACAAAATTGCGCCCAGTTTGACCAACATATATAGCACTACATTCGGGGCACTTGAGTTTGTACACACCTGACTTTTGTCCATTATTTAATTTATCTTTACCATTACAAATTCTTCTGAGCGTATTATTTGTTCTAAAAGCAGCGTGTACATCATGTGATCTAAGAGTCCTAGCAATACGCTCAGATATTGGTCCGATATCAGATAGATCACATGATGTACACGCTGCTTTTAGAACAAATAATACGCTCAGAAGAATTTGTAATGGTAAAGATAAATTAAATAATGGACAAAAGTCAGGTGTGTACAAACTCAAGTGCCCCGAATGTAGTGCTATATATGTTGGTCAAACTGGGCGCAATTTTGTAACTCGATATAAAGAACATATGGCTGCCTTTAGAAACAACCAGCCTCAAAGATCTCATTTCGCAAAACATCTTTTGGATAGTGGACATAGGATAGACGAGGGTCATACATTTGAAATTTTACACACATGCTGTAAAAGTTTAAGACTGTGCGTGTTGGAACAATTGGAAATAGTTGGGCACAGCGGTAGAAGTGTCGAATTGCTGAATGAGCAAATAAATGTGTCATCTTCACCGTTGCTCAACATATTTAGGGGGCGTGGCCAGAGAGAAAGAGAAAGGAGGGTAGATGACTAAGCGGGGATAGTATATATAAGACCGCTCATTCGACACGAACTCACTTTGCAATCGTCCGTTGTGAAGTCGACATCTCCTGAAGATGCTCCGGTGTCGGAGCGAAACGATCGTCGAGTTTGTTTTGTGGTGAATTTGTGTGGTGTTGTGCCTACAAGATTGTGTGGTGTTGTGCCTACAAGATTGTGTGGTGTTGTGCCTACAAATTTGTCACTGTTAGCGGATTATAGCAAAATAATTTTATATTCATTGTATATCATGGAATTCCGCAAAGTAACGCCTGCTTCCATTCAACATTTAAAATCGGTGAGCTTGACCGTTCAGGCTAGACTTTACATCAAATTAACAAAGTTACATCGTGTCGCGGTTCAAAATATTTGGTTTAATCAAAAATGTAAACATTTAAATGTTATTCCCAATTATATTAACATCAGATCCAACACGCGCAGTAGAGCCTCTGATATTGCTATTAGAAAAGCTCAACAAATTTGGCTAAATGAAGAATCACGTCATTGGTTTACTGTTAGAGATAATTTAAAACTTCATTTAAAAATCTTATATTCAGAACTTACATTTAAGCTGCATAATATTGAGTTCGATCTTTTAGACCAGAAAGCCAGAGATTTAGCTGCCTTAGAAGTACACAGAAAATTTCTTACTCAACAAAGAAAATTAAACTCACTTGTCAATAATTCCTCCAAATCTTCTAGAACTAATAACAGGACCACAGACAATGTGACAGACGTACATAATCATGTGTTTTACCCTCGCGTTAAAAATCTTTCTGACACTGTTTTTTCAAAAAACGAAATGAGACTTTTAGAAAACGGTTTAAAATATAATATGTCCACAACAACCACAAACAAAACCTTGGAAACATTAGCTGTAGATGCGGAGTTGGCTATCGTTCTTAGTAAAAAAGATACCATCGTTAAAAATATCATTGCAGATCAAATTAGAAACACTCCTACCCCCACAGTATTTAATCCAGAGATTAGAGTATTCAAATCGTTGCAAAAAACTATTAAAGACAACAATCTAGTAGTTTCAAAAGCCGACAAGGGCAACGCAGTAGTGGTTTTAAAACGCAATGACTATGAAATTAAAGTTAACGATGTCATCTCTGGGGAGGAGTTCACTCAGTTGTCCACAGATCCAACTAAACAATTTGCGGCAAAAATTAGATTAACTGTAAATAAATCTGAGTACATCTTTCCGAAAACATCATCTAAACAGAAAGTAATTGTGATGAACCCACATGCGCCAACTATGTACGGCTTGCCAAAGATCCACAAAGAAAATATTCCAATACGTCCAGTTGTTTCGTACGTTAGCGCACCGGCATATGAATTGGCTAAGCAGTTAAATAACATTATAAAATCAAAGACATCCTTTCAGCCCACATTTGCACTGAAAAATAGTATTCAGTTGGTAAATAAAATTAAAGATATGTTACTGCCGGTCCGGTGTAAATTATTATCATTAGATGTGGACAGTTTATTCACTAATGTACCAGTTAAAGAGACCATAGATATTTTGACTAAATTACTTGAAATGAAACGGCTACACCCTGGTGAAATATTAGAATTGGTAGAATTAACACAAATATGTATGCAACAAAATTATTTCAAATTCAATGATAAGTTCTACCAACAAAATGATGGGTTAGCAATGGGATCTCCTCTAAGTCCATTAATGGCAGAAATTTTTATGGATAATTTTGAAAACAAACATATTGTAAAAAATAGTAACATTCTATATTACTACAGATATGTCGATGACATCATTATATGTTGGACAGGGACAATGAGACAACTGGATGTATTTGTTGAGCAACTTAATAAAATACACCCCAAAATTACATTTAAGTCGGAAATAGAACAAAACAAGTCACTAAATTTTCTCGACTTAACTATAAGTCGTGTCAATAATAAACATCAATTTGAGATCTTCCGCAAGCCTACATATACAGACACAACCATACCCGCATCATCATGCCATCCTTGGCAACATAAACTTGCAGCTTTTCATAGTTATATACACAGATTAGTGTCCGTTCCTCTTACAAAAGACAATTATAAAAAAGAATTAAATATTATTTATCACATGGCGCGTTCAAATGGGTATAACCCTAATATTGTAAATAATATACTTAGAAAACAACAGTTAGTGCAGGTCAAGAAAAACCTATATCCAGCGCCATCAGACAAAATAAATAAATATAAAACCAGTTTGACCTATTTCGGACCAATATCTGAGCGTATTGCTAGGACTCTTAGATCACATGATGTACACGCTGCTTTTAGAACAAATAATACGCTCAGAAGAATTTGTAATGGTAAAGATAAATTAAATAATGGACAAAAGTCAGGTGTGTACAAACTCAAGTGCCCCGAATGTAGTGCTATATATGTTGGTCAAACTGGGCGCAATTTTGTAACTCGATATAAAGAACATATGGCTGCCTTTAGAAACAACCAGCCTCAAAGATCTCATTTCGCAAAACATCTTTTGGATAGTGGACATAGGATAGACGAGGGTCATACATTTGAAATTTTACACACATGCTGTAAAAGTTTAAGACTGTGCGTGTTGGAACAATTGGAAATAGTTGGGCACAGCGGTAGAAGTGTCGAATTGCTGAATGAGCAAATAAATGTGTCATCTTCACCGTTGCTCAACATATTTAGGGGGCGTGGCCAGAGAGAAAGAGAAAGGAGGGTAGATGACTAAGCGGGGATAGTATATATAAGACCGCTCATTCGACACGAACTCACTTTGCAATCGTCCGTTGTGAAGTCGACATCTCCTGAAGATGCTCCGGTGTCGGAGCGAAACGATCGTCGAGTTTGTTTTGTGGTGAATTTGTGTGGTGTTGTGCCTACAAGATTGTGTGGTGTTGTGCCTACAAGATTGTGTGGTGTTGTGCCTACAAATTTGTCACTGTTAGCGGATTATAGCAAAATAATTTTATATTCATTGTATATCTCGAAAGTAGTCAAAACCTAGTTATTGCACTCTTCGTTAGGACGGCAGAGTTGCCGTCAAAGTGCTATTTTGCGCTGTTTCGAACTGTAAACATAGAAGTTCAGAATAAATAGCAAATAAACCGGTCAAGTGCGAGTCAGACTCGCGCACTGAAGGTTCCGTAGTCCAGAAGTACAATCTGTTTTTCATTAGTTTGTCATTAAAAGGTAAATTGCTAATTAATCTAGGCCTCTAAATTGTATGAGCACTCATACAACTCAGAGGTCTATCTTAATTGGCTCCACTATGTATGTATGGTGACACCCTTTAATTAAAATAAAAAAGTTAAAATTAAGGTAAAGTTTGGTACTTACAAGTTTTCGTGAAAATCTAAATTTGCCCATATCTTTTTATTGTGTGGACTCAGGACCTTAATATTTATACACCTAATAGGGACCATAAACCTTAGTATTTGGTATAAATTTCAACTTGCTAGGTCCACCCATTCCTGAGAAAATTGGTGGTGACACACGGACAGACGGACAGACAGACGGACAAGAAAGTGATCTTATAAGGGTTCCTTTTTTACCTTATGAGGTACGGAACCCTAAAAAAGGAGGTAGGTATTTATTTCCTACTAGCTGATCCCCGCGACTTCGTCCGCGTGGATATAGGCTTTATATAGGATCGGATTGGATCCCATAATCCTTTTTTGTACCTAAACTAAATGTAGCCTGTTACTCCTTATAACATTGAAAGTTCCATTAAAATCGATCCAGCCGTTTCGGAGATTAGCTGGAACACATAGACAGAACGACAAACATAAATTTAAACGCACGCCAGTTTAAAATAAGCCGTAGGTATGTACAAAGATCCGGGTCCCAAGTCATTGGAATCCAATAAATGTCTGTCATTTCTAAACTAAAACACCTATGACCTTGAAATATTTACGGTACAATACTTAAAGTACTACCTTTCTAACAAAATAAGAATGAGTGAAATCGAACAACGCGTTAATGAATTACAGCTAAATACACGTTTTAACTTTCATCCTCTCTCCCAAGGGAACCGTGCCGAATTTTGGGATAAAAAGTATCCTATGTCCTACCTCGGAGTATAAACTCAAATCGTACCAAGTTTCATTTGAATCCGTTCAGTAGTTTCGGCGTGATGCGCGGCCAAGATACAGACAGACAGACAGACAGACAGAAAGACAGACAGACAGACAAAAATGAAACAAATTGCAGTTTTGGCTTCAGTATCGATTATAGAGTGCCCTGCAATAAAAAAATTCAAAATATCTTCAATGTACAGAATTGGATCTGTTACAGTTTTATTATATTATAGAAGAAGATAGATCACAAAGTGTTTATTTTGGCATGCGTGAATTCTTAGTAAAAAGTGGTGATTGCCATCTACCATATTATATGTTTGTGGTCGCTAGCATGCCAGTGACAGTGACCACTGGATAAATAAAAACCTGCCTAAGTTAATGCACTGAAACAAATAAATTACGTCGAAATATCGGTGCGTGTGTGATTTTGAAACTAAGTGTGATTTTGGAAATTTGTGTACAACTTAGACGTACAAGAGACGCTTTAGGAGGAGATATTCTAATAACTTTCAAAACATTATTGCGTCTAAAGAAATATAGACATTGGAACAATGACAACATGCATGTCACCAGTTAATGTCCTCCTGACCGAATTTCGGCCACGGCGGCCAATCTCAACCGAGGCAGAGACTAGCCATCTGCGCAGGAGATATTATAGTGCACAAGTGTGTGCGCATACACAGGTGCACTCTCTATTCCCTCACTCATAGTCCGATGGGACGCCATGTGCGACACGACCGGAGAGAGATTAGGCGCAGGACCGACGGCTTTACGTGCTCTCCGAGGCACGGGGGTGTATCTAACACCGCCAACTTCCAACTCCGGGCTGGCACTGAGAATTTCTTGACAGAAAAACCCAATACCTCATTTTTTTTTTGGCCCGACCCGGGAATCTAACCCAGGACCTCGTGATCCACAGTCGAACGTGCTAACCACTAGACCAACGAGGCAGTTATGTCACCAGTTATTGGATCAATGACAACATGCCTTTATTCGTGTAAACATCTCTTAAGTGGCATGATTATCTAGATAGTTAGATAAAGTTTTTTTATAAATAAGCGGGTACGCCATAGCACTCTCGATTTCATCCGGCCGCGGCATAATGAGGTAAGGTTACAAATGCATTTCTATTAAATAACTTTGTTTAGCTTTACTGTCATAATGTAATTCAAATAATTCAAATAATGATGATCATTCATCATCATTCCCCTGGCGCATTTTATTTTTAGGCATATTTAGGGTCAGCCTTCCTGATCTAGTATCAGGAGTATCGCCACTTGTTTCTATCTTGAGTCATTGTTGGCGTTATGTCTTTGGAGATGATTCTAGTCCAAGTAGTTGGTAGATGACCTCTGGCTCCCTTCGTCGTTGTCAACCGATTGACGTCCACTGCTGGACATAGGTCTCTTGAAGGGACTTCCACTTGCCACGGTCTTGTGCCGCTTGTATCCAGCGGCTCCCTGCGACTCGTTTGATGTCGTCGGTCCACCTAGTGGGGGGTCTACCAACACTGCGCTTCCCGGTGCGAGGTCGCCACTCCAGCACCTTGGGACCCCAACGTCCATCGGTTCTCCGAACTATGTGCCCCGCCCATTGCCACTTCAGTTTCGCGACCCGTTGAGCTATGTCGGTGACTTTGGTTCTTCTACGGATCTCCTCATTTCTGATTTGATCGCGTAGAGAAACTCCGAGCATAGCTCTCTCCATCGCTCTCTGAGCGACTCTGAGCTTTCTTATGAGGCCCATAGTTAGCGACCATGTCTCGGATCCGTATGTTGGCTCCCTTACCCTCGTCTATATTAATCTCTTCTCACTTTTTAATTACATTCACGGTAATACAACATGTGAACTCTATTTTTCCGACTTCAAAGGATTTCTGAATTTAGGATTTAATATAGATTTAGGAAGAGAACAAATCTAAACCATAGCGACTGTCGATCTGCCAATTATTGTGAATTATTAGTTATGGGTATCAAGTATAGACTTTGTCATTGAACTCTGAGTTTATGAGTTTCCATTTCTCAATCTTGATGCAGCATCAAGTAATTTTTACTTATAATTTCAAATACGATTATTCTAAATACTGTAACAATGAAAACAGCGTAAATATCCACAGTAGGTACATCAAGATAATAGCACCGGCTTAAAAACAATTGCAGACAAGCATTCCAAATAAAAAAAATCCATTGCAATGTTTCACACGTAAAGATTATTCAGTAAGATACTGTAAGTTTTTAGGGTTCCGTAGTAAACAAGGACCCCTTATAGTTTCGCCATGTCCGTCCGTCTGTCTGTCTGTCCGTCCGTCCGTCCGTCCTTCCTCGGTTAATCTCAGAGACTATTAGTGCTAGAAATCTGTAATTTGGCATGGGTATAAATATTAATCACGCCGACAAAGTGGTGAAATAAAATTTTGATAAATATTTTTTAGGGTAGCTCCCCTACATGTAAAGTGGGGATGAATATTTTTTTCTCGTCTACCCCATAGTGTAGGGTATCGTTAAATAGGTCTTTAAAAAGTACTGTGGGTGTGGGAACATCATTTTTCGATTTCTAGATCCGTTTGTAAAATATGATGTTTTAAAGTGCTAATTTTTATTAGAGCCAAATGTCTCCCTCTATCAGCCAAATGGCAATATAGGAACTTGAAAAAATTCACAGCAGTAGTATATATAATCAATTTTAAAGGAAAACTATCATGGCTAAGTAGGGTTCACAGGTTAAGGAGTTATATCTGTTTTTCGAGGATTGTGACTACGGAACCCTACACTGTGCATGGCCCGCCACGCACTTGGCCGGTTTTTATGTTAATCTCTCGTTATAGATTGAATCCGATATTGCTACTCCCCGCAATATTTCTTCTCGTTCAGACGAAGGAATTGCAATGGTGGGAAACTACCATCTTTTACCAGATCTATCCGAGATCATTTCTAGACAGCGATGGTGATGGAATTGGTGATTTGAAAGGTATGCATACTCTTAGTAGAAGATTAAAGATGTTTTTACTTGTATTAAGTCCAAGGAAATAAAGGTTTTAAAATTAGCAATAAAAAAGATAATATCAATTAATAATCTTAAAATATTCAACAACTTACCTCGCTTTGTCTCTTTATTAAACAGTTTATGTAGTCCACATAATTGATGAATAACTATTTATTATTGACGATAAACAAAAAAATTATTTATATGTATAAATGTATGTAATCCAGTCAACTTAATTAAACATAACGATATTATTATTTAAAATTGGATTTATTCCATGACAAAACATTACAAATAACATAAAGTAACTTAAATTTTTATTTTAAAACTAAACTTATAGTAGGTACTCTATATGACATTAACTGTGAGTGACTTATATAACTTAGAATTAAAGAATTAATAAAATAATAATAATAATAATAATGTCCTCCTGACCGAATTTCGGCCACGGCGGCCAATCTCTACCGAGGCAGAGACCAGCCATCTGCGCAGGAGATATTATAGTGCACAAGTGTGTGCGCATACACAGGTGCACTCTCTATTCCCTCACTCTCATAGTCCGATGGGACGCCAATGCGACACGACCGGAGAGAGATTAGGCGCAGGACCGACGGCTTCACGTGCTCTCCGAGGCACGGAGAACACGACAACTAAAAACTAACTAAAAAAACTAACTTAGAATTACTAAATAATTAACTTACAATAAATTAATTAATACACTCAGAACGAGTAGGTACTTTTACGAAATTTGATTTATAAATTACAGAGAGAGAGAGAACAAAATAAATAAAAAAGTTGAATTATTTAATAATTACCAATATTTTGCAGGAATCACATCGAAACTAGAATATTTAAAAGATCTTGGAGTGGGAGCGACATGGCTCTCTCCAATGTTTCAATCACCAATGTACGATTTTGGTTACGATATTGCTGATTTTTATGCTGTTCATGATGAATATGGCACTATGCAAGATTTCGAAGATCTTATTGCAAAGGCTAAGGAATTAGGTAATTTTTATAATTTTATTTTTTATTCAAAGCAAGGAAATTGAGTGCATGTGATACTATAAACAAACTTCAGATTTTCGTACCAATAATTTTGAAATCTCTTTCAGATATAAAAATAGTTCTAGATTTTGTACCTAATCATGGTAGTAACGAAAGTGTTTGGTTTGAAGAGGCACTTCGAGGCCATGCAAAGTACTACGATTACTTTGTGTGGGAAGATGGAGTAGTGGACGAAAATGGCGTGATGCATCCACCCAATAATTGGGTACGTACTTAAGTTTAAATTCATTCCTTGCTTTTTAATGTAGATTTATAAATGAAAACTATTGAAATTGTGTTTTTAATATTGAATGTTTACAGAATAGCGTATTTCGTAAAAGTGCCTGGGAATATAGAGAGGAAGTTGGAAAATACTACCTGCATCAATTCGTAATTGGTCAACCCGATTTTAACTACCGAAATCCAGTTGTTGTTGAGGAGATGAAAAATGTTATAAGATACTGGCTCGACAAAGGCGTTGCCGGTTTTAGGATTGATGCTATTTCACATTTGTTTGAAGTAGACAAGGAACTTTTCGGTGGTAAATTCCCAGATGAGCCTTTAAGCGGCAGGAGCGCAGATGATCCGCTCAGTCATGACTATTTAGACCACATTTATACTGTGAATCAAGACGAAACCTATGATATGGTTTACCAATGGAGAGAAGTGTTTGATGAGTATGAAAAGATTGACGGTTTACAAAGAGTGATAATGACTGAAGCGTATACATCACCTCAACTTACGGTCAAATATTTCGGTGATGGTGAACGTGAAGGAGCTCAAATGCCTTTCAATTTCGTGCTCATTTCTGATGTCAGTGGCGATTCTTCTGCAGCTGACGTAAAATACGCTCTGGACAAGTTTCTTACATTTAAACCAATAGATAAATTAGCTAACTGGGTGGTAAGTACTAATAATGAATTACGATTTAAAAGATTCTTTTCGTAATAGTTTTGGATGCCAAAGATCCGTAAATACCAAATTATTAGTACAATGAATATAAAATTATTTTGCTATAATCCGCTAACAGTGACAAATTTGTAGGCACAACACCACACAATCTTGTAGGCACAACACCACACAATCTTGTAGGTGGTGTTGTGCCTACAAGATTGTGTGGTGTTGTGCCTACAAATTTGTCACTGTTAGCGGATTATAGCAAAATAATTTTATATTCATTGTATATCATGGAATTCCGCAAAGTAACGCCTGCTTCCATTCAACAAATTATTAGTGTCAAGCCTATAAATTGGCTATTGACCAGAGCAGAACAAAAAACATATCTCCTCTCTAGAACCTGTGGGGTTATTCTGTAACTTAGTTACCAACTGAAAAAGGTTGCTAACGAATTAGTTCGATATACATTGCTGCTTTATTGTGTGAAAAATATAAACAGTGATTTCATTTCACATTAAAACAGCAATGTATATCGAACTAATTCATTGGCAACCATTTTGAGTTGGTAACTAAGTTAGAGAATAGCCCCACTGATCCCGGTTCTCTAACTCAGCGGCTATTAAAAAACGAAAGCCACTGAGCTTATTTAACACTAGCTTTTGCCCGCGGCTTCGCCCGCGTGAATTTCGATTTTTCACAAATCCTGAGGGATAAGTAGATTTCTGGTCCACCCGCCCCCCGCCGCGCGGCGGCGTACCGCGGTACCGCGTACAGCGGGCGCAGGGCGCAGGGGCGCGTGGCGCGGCGCGGGGAGCGCGAGCGTCCGCGTCGGCCGTCGCGATCGCGCGCAGCGAAAATACCTATCAGGGCGTTTTTAACATCTGTATTTACCGATTTCAACACAACTCCTTTTTTGAAAGTCGGTTAAAAAAGTAGCCTATGTTACTCCTTGGTTAATCCTCTACTTGTCTGTGAAAGTCCCGTCAAAATCGGTTCAGCCGTTCCGAAGATTAGCCCGTTCAAACAGACAGACAGACAGACAAAAATTTTAAAAACGTGTGATTCGGTTATGGTATCGTTCAAATAACCATATGAGCTTAATATGTGGTAGTTATTTCGAAATTACAGACAGACACTTCAATTTTATTTATTAGTATAGATAATATGTATTTTTTATTCATCGAAGGTTTGCTATGAAATTTTATTTTTATTTCACACAGTAAAGCAGCAATGTATATCAAATTTATATAGTGATGCTCACAAGTTAGAAAAAAAGTCCCTCCGGTGGTTTCTATAATAGTATTCATTGTGCACTATAACTTTTTTTTTATAATTCCAGGCTGGCAATCATGACAATAATAGAGTGGCTTCAAGATTTAGTCCCAAGTTGGTTGACGGAATCAACATGATCGTTTTGCTTCTTCCAGGAATTGCAGTTACTTATATGGTTTGCATTTTTGTATTAGTTATTAATAATAGTATCTTTATAAAGACGACATTCTAATAGGAAATTAAAAAAAACCAACCAAATAGAAGGCAAAATGAAATGTATTCCTACATTTCATTCTGCCTGTCATATTTTTTAATACTTAATATTAATTACACATGAAATATGTAAAAATGTTAGACATAAGTAAATGAATTTACCTATGTATAACATTGGGCACTTTGCCTTTATTAATTTGCTAGGCTACGTCATCAAAATTGATAGGTTAACTACATACACATTTGATTGAAATCAGGGTGAAGAAATTGGAATGAAAGATGGCTTTATCAGTTGGGAAGACACAGTGGATCCAAGTGCCTGCAACACGGATGACCCGATCAATTATATTAAAACCTCGCGTGATCCAGAAAGGACACCTTTTCAGTGGAACTCTGAAAAAAATGCCGGTTAGTTACGTAGGTAGTTAACAAACTGCTAAGATTCAATTAAAGTTTTATCTGCTGCATTCTGACTGAATTTGTATTTGGACTAGTGGACGTTAATAGGATGAAAGTTTGTCTATCTTGTAAAATAATGTCCCATTAATTACCGATATTATCAAATATTATCTGACCAGTGACTAGGTTTCTTTCGTTGTTATTTAAATTTATTTATTTATTTATTTCAAATCACAATAAAAGTACAAAATACAAAAAATACGATGGAACAGTGGTTTCCACACTAAGATTCTCTGTGTCGTGGAAACCACTTACTTTCGTAACTTAAGAAAATTTAAATATTAATTCAATGCTTTTACCAATGGGACATAACACTCTGTACACGAAAAACTTCTAAATGAACACTTCTGAAATGGTGTTTACGATCTCAAGACCAAAACAAATGACACATTTTGCACCAGCTAAGGTGATTTGACCGCTTTTCGGAAGCTTTGGAACGCATGTTGCAACTTGCAATGATTGTGAGGCTCACATGGGCTCAATATTAATTTGTTCATTTCAGGGTTTTCAACAGCTGACAAAACATGGTTGCCGGTAGCCGATGGCTATGAAAAATTGAACGTGGAATACCAGCAATCGATTGAGAGATCTCACTTGAATATTTACAAGAGTTTAGCGAAGTTGAGAACGGAACCCGTCTTCAGACATGGTCGATATGAATCTGTCGCACTTAACTCGGACGTATTCGCTTTTAGAAGGTAGAATGCTATTTTTATTGTACCCATTTATAAGTTTTTACCAGCACCTTCGTCAGGGAATGGTTTTATTAACCCCCGACGCAAAAACGACGGGGTGTTATAAGTTTGACGTGTCTGTGTGTGTGTGTGTGTATGTGTGTGTATGTGTGTGTGTGTGTGTGTGTGTGTCTGTCTGTTCCCCTGTAGCGCTGAAACGGGTGAACCGATTCGAATGCTGTTTTTTTTGTTTGAAAGATGAATTAGTCGAGTGTTGTTAGCTATGTTTGATGAAAATCGATCCAAGATGGCCGCCGCTACAAATAGCGGATTACATATTTTTTCACAACTCCCTTAATATGGGTATCAAATGAATGGACTTGACTAGTAGAATAGCATTATGCAAATCCAAGATGGCTGCCGCCACAAAATGGCGAATGTCGGGGGTTTTTTAAATTTTTAATTTACTCCTCGCTACTTCTATTCGTGTTTTTCCCGGAATCTTTTTAGTAACTGTCGACGTAGCTGGAACTACCTTTTAACATGCATCGTAACTATATCCGTTATGTATCTACCTACATATTACGTTGACCTATTAAAATTTAAGTAGGATACCGATTGTAGCAAAAGGTTGAAGATTTTATTAAATGCAATCTTATTAAAAAATCAATTAAATTGGGTCACTTAACAAAAAGCGTGGGAATGAAATGTCAGATGACGATAGCAAATACTTAAAGAGTTTGTATATGGATTTCTTCTCTGACTAGAGCGCGTTTGGAATCCTCGTAGCTTTAATTTTAAATTAATTAAAATAATTATTATTATAACTTCACTTTTTCCTTAATTTTATTATTTACACCTATTAGTAATTTAAAATTTTATCTGGCATCAATATGCATTAAATACCTAGCCATAATCATCATCATCATCATCATGATCAACCCATTACCGGCTCACTACAGAGCACGGGTCTCCTCTCAGAGTGAGAAGGGTTTTGGCCATAGTCTACCACGCTGGCCAAGCCGGATTTGCAGACTTCACATACCTTTGAGAACGTTATGGAGAACTCTCAGGCATGCAGGTTTCCTCACGATGTTTTCTTTCACCGTTAAAGCAAGTGATATTTAAATACTTAAAACGCACATAACTCCGAAAAGTTAGAGGTGCGTGCCCGGGATCGAACCCACGACCTCCGCTTAGAAGTCGGTCGTCCTAACCACTAGGCTATCACAGCTTTTTAAATAATTTGAAATACCTAGTATCGATATTTAATCAGATGTTAACATTCTCAATACTCTACTGCATTGCAAAACTTTGCACTTAAAATTGTTTTGATATGACTGTCTTATCAAAACTTTATCCTATCTCTATGATCCCATGTGACAGTTTATAATCTGAGTGCCAACTCGACAAGATGTATTCAGTGGGTAAGGGTGTACGCACACGTGCAACTTTTATCGGTGCAACAGTTTAGTTATTAGGGGGGCTATTCTCTAACTCAGTTACCTTTACCTAACTCAGTTACAGTCAACAGTAAAATGATAGCCACCGAAGAAGTTCGATATATATTGCTGCTTTACTGTGTGAAATATAAACGTTGATTTCATTTCACTGCAATAAATTATAAAACAGCAATGTATATCGAACTAATTCGGTGGCTTTCATTTACTGTTGATAACTAAGTTAGAGAATAGCGCCACTGAACCTAAGTTTATGTTATGCGATCGTTAGTCTCATCAATCAGCGAATTATTATAATAATAATACGACCTTCTAATTGTATGTCCTATCTTCTCTATCATACTAATTATTATTTTCACTAGTTTTTTTTCCTTTCTATTATTGTTGTTTGTAATAGGAACTAAACAATATTTTTTGTTAAACAGGTGGCATGAAGGTGAAATTTACTTGGTCGTCATTAATCTCAAAGAGCAATCGCACGACGTAGATCTAACGTACTTCGAAAACGTGTGGGGGCATTTGGAAATTGTGATCAATAGCGTTCAATCGCCTAAGGAAGTTGGGTAAGTGGGGTCTTGGTAAAATAATCTATTGTAACATTGATCAATAATGTAACTATTAGATACAATATCGACCGCTAAAAAGTGTCCGTGAAAAATAAGATTTCCTACCACTACTAACTACTACAACCTTAGCACAGGCACACATACTGGGCACACTCTCATAGGAGAGAGGGATTTAGGCCAGCCGTACACGGACTGCTCGAGCAGTTAACGGCTGACCGACGTACACGGACCGCTCGAGCGGTCGGCGTTGACTGCTTGAGCAGTCGGTTGTTGACTGCTCGAGCTGTCTCTACCAACCGCTCGAGCAGTTGAATTTCTACCGCAGTCTATTCATGGATTCTGACGAGGAAGCACTGCTTTTGCTGCTTCTGCTCAAGCGGAGACGACGGCAACGACGTCAAAGATTTCAAAGATCAGTCGACAAATGAGACGACACAGAGAGACGTGACTAGACGCCGCGAGGCCAGAAGAGAAGGGAGGGGGAGGTCAGAGCTGTCTACTGCTCTAGAGCCGCTGACGGCTCGAGCAGTCAGTGTATGCCTCGCGACTGCTCGCGAGCGGTCGACAGCACGATGGAATTTCATCATGTAGTTGACGGCTTGAAGCGGTCGCGACTGCTCGAGCAGTCGTGTGTACGGCAGCGAATGAATGGCTATAGTTCACCGCGCGGTCGCGGCTTCAAGCAGTCGGTCATAACTGCTTGAAGCAGTCCATGTACGGCTGGCCTTAGAGTTTAGACCCGCCACGCTGCTCCAATGCGGGTAAGCGGGCTTTAACGACTATTGTCACATGATAGTGATAATAACCGGGACCGACTGCTTAACGTGCTCTCCGAGGCACGGGGGTGAGACACCGCCAACTACCAACTCCGGGCTGGTACAGAGAATTTCTTGACAGAAAAACTCAATACCTAACAATTATTTGACCGACCCGGGAATCGAACCCGGGACCTCGTGATCTGCTGTCGAATATGCTAACCACTAGACCAACGAGGCAGTTAAGATTTCCTATTACATTAAAATTCCTCTACATCAGTATTTTTATACCGACCCGGAATTTGAACCCGGTACCTCATGATCTTGAGCTGATCAAGCAAGTCAACGAGGCAGCCACTCGCCTAAACTTGTTAACTGACTCCAGCAATGGCCAAATCCTGCAGCACGTACATTTGTCTTATGTTGTTGTTATGTTTGTTTCAGGGACTTGGTAGAGGCATCGAATTTGCAGCTTTCGGGTGGCGAATCTTTGGTTTTGAAAGTTGTTCAGTAAAAAAACCAGTTAGACAACTGTAAATAATTCATTTGTCAAAATTAAAATATCTTCATGGCCTTTGGTTCTTAACTCTGAATGCATACCTAATAATGTGCCCCGCTTCTAAGCAAGCACTGAAGATTCTCTTCATGAATTATGTACGGCCAAGATCAGAAGGATTACATTAGCACTTTATCATCCGTAGGCATATTTACTCGCAAGATCCTATTAAGTGGGTGTGTATTTACTATTTTTAACCCCCGACGCAAAAACGACGGGGTGTTATAAGTTTGACGTGTCTGTGTGTGTGTGTGTGTGCGTGCGTGCGTGTGTGTGTGTGTGTGTGTGTGTGTGTGTGTGTGTGTGTGTCTGTTCCCCTGTGGCGCTCAAACGCGTGGACCGATTTGAATGCGGTTTTTTTTGTTTGAAAGGTGAATTAGTCGAGAGGGTTGCTAGCTATGTTTGATGAAAATCGGTCCAAGATGGCCGCCGCTACAAAATAGCGGATTACATATTTTTTCACAACTCCCTTAATATGGGTACCAAATGAAAGGGCTTGGCTAGTAGAATAGCACTATTGCAAATCCAAGATGGCCGCCGCCACAAAATGGCGAACGTCAGGGGTTTTTAAATTTTTAATTTATACTTGTCGTAAGCTCGCAATGTAACGAAATCAGCTGACGCCTAAATACCTACAGTTGTTGCCGCGCTCCCGCCGCTCGCCAGGTCAATGCCCCGAGTTTTGACGTTAATAGCCGGATTGAAAATATTAAATAAGTAGGTACTATCCGGGGTATTAAATAGGTACTAAAACGATCCAGGCACATAATTTGTCCGTACTTTTTTCGACCTAAAATTAGGTTAACAGCGTTATTATATCCAGTGTGATAGCTGTCATCCATTTAAGCATACCTACGCACAAAATAGAGCTTACCTTAATGAATTATGCACAACCGACATTCAAAGGATCAAATTTGAATTTGCTAAAGGAGGCCCTTGGCAATTCATATTCTACGTTGACACATTTTATTTAATATATCTGAATTTTATATAATACAAAATATTATGTTTTTGTTGGATTTAGTCTAGGTACGTGAATTGGTTTCATATGCCTATAGACCTATTTTGAATACTGAACCGCAAACGCTTAGTTCTGTATGTACCTATGTTTGTATGTATGTCGCTTGTAATTTGGAGGTTTTGTATACTTAGTTAGTAAAAAAAACCGCGTTCTGCCACAGGGGAACAGACAGACACACACACACACTCACTCACACACACACACACACACACACACACACACACACACACACACACACACACAGACACAGACACGTCAAACTTATAACACCCCGTCGTTTTTGCGTCGGGGGTTAAAAACGACACGTTACGTAACTACTCGTAGTATAAAAAAATAGTTTGGAAGTAGGTATGTATTTTAAATATGTACGTACACGTTTTCTCTAAGTGGGAGGTCCCGGGTTTGATTCCCGGCAGGGGCAATTTGGGATTTTATAATTTCTAAATTGTGTCTGCCGTCTGGTTTGGTCTAGTGGGAGGCTTAAGCCGTGGCTGGTTACCAGTTACCACCCTACCGGCAAAGCCGTGCCGCCAAGCGATTTAGCGTTCCGGTACGATGTCGTGTAGAAACCGATCAGTGGTATTCATACCTCTTCCAAATTAGCCCGCTTCCATCTTAGACTGCATCATCACTTACCATCAGGTACCAATCTCATTGCAGTCAAGGGCTAACTTGTAGTTGAATAAAAAAAAACCTAAGTATAGATCATTAAATATTTTAGAAAAAAATTAAACCGACTTTTGTCCAGCAATCTCCGAAGAATCAGTGTATCAGCGACACTGGCCGAGTATTTGGCTCAAACCCGTGCGAAGTTGTGAACATGCCCTAATAATACATTTCGTATAGGTCGACCAGAATCTCATGAAAAATAGGGAAATTAAATTTTGTAGTAAGCAACACTAGGTTAATTCGGCTGCCCTAGCGATAAACAAAGTAATTACATTCAGAACACCTTACCTGGGATCATTTCACGAAACGAAAAATCAAGCAACTGCATTTTAAATACAAAAACAAAGTAATCAACATCAAATTACTTTGTTTTTATGTTGTGCTTGTTGTTTACTTGGTTTTGCATTTATATTCCGGGTTAGTGTGTGCAGTTACTTTGTTTGGGCAATCCAAATTTCAGTAAACGGTTCAAGTTATTTGAAATATTAAACTGTGGTAAAAAAAACTACTCGACATAAAACTTTTGTTAATGCAAAAAAGTCAATTTCACAAAACATGTCAGTTACTTTGTTTATCGCTAGGGCAGCCGTAGTGTTGCTAACTTTGGAATTTCATTTCCGTATTTTTCATGAGATTCTGGTCAACCTTTATCCACATAATTTGCTCACTAAAAATATCGTTTCAATAACTCAACAAAATGTTATTTTAATTATTCACACAATTTGAATTAATAAAGGTAATGTTTTACAAATGAGAAACATAAGCTTGTCGCACATTGTTTATTATGATAATTTTATTCGCGTTTCAATAGGAGCATACTAATAATGAAAGCCGTGTTTGTATCGACATACACCTACGTATCAAGATACAATTAATAAAAATCATCATCAATTTTATCATTCATGATCAACCCATTACCGGCTCACTGCAGAGCACGGGTCTCCTCTCAGAGTGAGAAGGGTTTTGGTCATAGTCTACCACGCTGGCCAAGCGGATTGGCAGACTTCACACACCTTTGAGAACGTTATGGAGAACTCAGGCATGCAGGTTTCCTCACGATCTTTTCCTTCACCGTTAAAGCAAGTGATATTTAAATACTTCAAACGCACGTAACTCCGAAAAGTTAGAGGTGCGTGCCCGGGATCGAACCCACGACCTCCGATTAGAAGTCGGTCGTCCTAATCACTAGGCTATCACAGCTTATATTTTTTCATTATGGCATTTCTATTTTCTATACATATTTTTACTTTTTTGACTTTATTATGTTCTCTTGCACTGTTAGTATATTATAACACACTTAAATATCATTCTTATGTATGTAGGTACGAAGTTACATGCATAAATGTACCCATTATGTCACTAATATTATGATTAGTAGGTACCTACACCGATTTCTCTGACTCGGTTTCGAGTTGCTCGGTTGCTGGTATGAAGTCGGTTTAAATTTTGTCAAGATTATAGCTTATGTTAACTCTATAATAGTCTACACCTCACACATTGGGTTTGACTTTGAAACCGTATACAAACAGCAGCAAAGCAGCGAAAATTAGCCAATCCGCACGTACTAATTAGGATGGAGCCAGTGTTAGTGCCTCTCTAATTTTAATAATTACCTGGAGAGCCCCGTGATTTCTGAAATTCCCTTTGACACACGAATGCGAAACGGTTCAGTATTTGAATTATAGACGGACCCATAAGTACTTTCTCGTATAAAAAACGAATCAACTTGATGAAACGAGATTACGAGACGCACGCTACGTTATCATATCGCACGTTGAGAATCAAACCGTCACTATCCAAAAAATGGTAAATTTTAGCTATCACCGCCATCTAGTAACACTATGTCATTACAAGTATAAATTAAAAATTAAAAAACCCCCGATATTCGCCATTTTGTGGTGGCAGCCATCTTGGATTTGCATAATTCTATTCTACTAGTCAAGCCCTTTCATTTGATACCCATATTAAGGGAGTTGTGAAAAAATATGTAATCCGCCATTTTGTAGCGGCGGCTATCTTGGACCGATTTTCATCAAACATAGCTAACAACACTCTCGACTAATTCACCTTTCAAACAAAAAAAACCGCATTCAAATCGGTCCGTTTGAGCGCCACAGGGGAACAGACAGACACACACACACACAGACACGTCAAACTTATAACACCCCGTCGTTTTTCGTCGGGGGCTAAAATTATAATGCAAAAACACCTACCTAAAAGCGCATGTTGATGAGCGACTCTTTAGTAGGGCATGTTCAGACAACATTAATAACAAAATTCTATTGTTCAAATAAAGAGCTTAACAAGTGATATTTTTAGTAATCACAGACAGTCATAGTAGAATCAATTTTATTTATTTGTGTGGATGAGAGTGTTAAAAGAGTTTTGAAAGCAATCAATCAAACTATTTGGCTTCGTAAATACAAGCACAAAAGTGTGACAACTTGTTTTAATTATTGCCCGCCATACTATAAATTAATCCGTCACCAGACGCGCGCGCGGCATTCCGGCACATGCCGTTCGCGCTCCTATGAATTATAACTATTCTCACTATTTATTAGAGTTCCACAGTGAAATGTACAGTTCGCAGTACTTGCAGATACTTTCGCTGAAGAGTACATACTAACTATTACCAGGCCTGCCTCACTCTGCTGTGGAATTACCGAACTATTATAAATTTTTGATGATTTTCATGAACTCATTGTATTTGTTTGGAAATATTCGGACTCGAGGATGCTGCAGTAAATTATTATTAACAACCAGCTGGATTTTTTGTATGCAGCTTAGTAAATATTTTTATAATGAAATGGCCACATTGTGGCTAATTCTGTTGTATACAATCTCTAAGCCTAAACTAAAATGACAGGGCTAAATATATTCTTATCTCTTTCACAACGATATCTGCGGAAAAGGATAGCACTATTTTTAAACCTGTCAATTTAGTTTAGTTTAGAGATTGTGTACAACAGAATTAGCCACATTATCTTACAAATTTAGTACCTAGTAGGTAAGTTCACCCCAGCGAATCGAAATGTTTAACACCTGCGCACTATAGCAGCTACCTCCATTGAGAATTTTCACCTACTCACCTACTCACGAAGATTCAGCCTATTATATTAATCACTAAAAAAATTGGCAGTGGCTGCTGGACCATACCTATTAAGTAAAAAAAAATAAGCAAATAAATTTCATTTCATTTTATTTCAAGTAAATTGGTACAACTATCAGATGAGATGAAAGATAAATCTAAAAATGCACCCACTCTACTCTAGCGGCACGCTATGATGGCCGGTTTGACGTTTGTCCGCTCATGAAGTTCCGTATTAATTGATAACGACTTTGAAGGAAATAATTGTATTACTTTATTGACGATAGTGATGTGCAGAGATTCATAAATTTTATCGAATGTAGTTTTAGGTTTAGGACTCAAAATTTATTTATTAAATTGATTTCTTAAATGTATACAAGTGTAGAAAAATCAGTTTGCACCATTTAAGGGGTGAATGTACTTGTGAATATGAACAATTTTCACTATGTGGACAAACCTCTGAAATCGCAAAAAAATATCAATAAATTTTTAAAAATGGAATCTAATACGATCGTCACATAGGATCGCTGGCTAGCACAACTACTACCTCCGGCAAACTCGCGTCAATGCTCAATGCAAAACAAAGCAGTTTCGAATTGACGTTGCTTCGAAAAGTATAAACTGTCAGTGCAATGCGATTGTGATATAGTTTTGACCTGGCTTTGGATTTCAAATATTGATACTGCATTACTGTTGACCCTTGCTCGTTAATTTGGACTCTGTTCAAGCCCTTTGTTGTGGATTTCGTCGATATGACCGAACGTACGCAGAGAACTGTTCTAAATAGTCAGACACGTGAGTTCATAATACGCCTTCGTAACTATTTCGATCGTGAAGCTCAAAATGGAGGGCCAATTTTACCTATAACGTCAGTGGTTGAACGCGTAGCTGATGCGCTTAATATTGGACAACGAACTGTTAGACGGATAACTAAAAAAAAATATGGCGAGACTGGCACAGAAGAAAATAAACTTCACACACCAAAAAAGAGAAAACGAGCAAAACCAGTCGTAGGCATCGATAGCTTTGATGCCGATGCTATCCGAAGACATGTTTACGGCTACTATTTACAGAAGGAGTATCCAAAAAGAAAAAAGTTGGTGCATTCACTGAAGGAAGCTGGATTATTCTTCGGTGGGGAAAGTTCTTTAACGAAGATTTTGAAGACCATTGGATTTCGATACAAAAAATGTAACAAACGCAAAATATTGATGGAAAGATTTGATATAGCGATGGCAAGGTATACTTTTTTACGGCAAGTGAAAGAAATCAAAAATTGGCAAAATGTTGTGTTCTTGGATGAAACATGGCTTAATGCTAACCATACTGTAGGCCGTTCTTGGAACGATGACACAGCAGCATCTACTTCCAAAGTTCCTGTAGGAAAAGGATCGCGATTTATAATTTGTCACGCCGGAACCATCAACGGGTTTGTCGAAGGTTCTCTCATGGCTTTTGCGTCAAAAACCACTGGAGACTATCATGAAGACATGAATGGAGAAAAGTTTACTGAATGGTTTACCTCAATGTTGTGTAGCCTCCCTGAACCATCTATTATAATTATGGACAACGCCCCATACCACTCGATGCAAATTGACAAGCCACCTGCCCAATCCCAAAAGAAAGCTGATATCGTCGCATGGCTTCGTAAAAATGGCGTAGATGCAAACATGAATATGTTAAAAGCGGAATTAGTACGTCTTTTAAAAGAAAACAAACCAACCAAGATCCGATACGTCATTGACGAAATAGCATTAGAACATGGGCACAGAGTTATACGGTTACCGCCTTACCATTGTGAGTATAATGCGATTGAGTTGGTGTGGGCTCAAATTAAGGGATATGCTGCAAGACACAATACAGAACCCCCATTTACCACAAAAAAAATGCTAAAATTATTAGAAGAAGCTTGTGAACATGTGACTAAAGGAGACTGGGAAAAGGTTGTGAATAGAACTGTTAAATTAATAAGGGAAGATTATGAAAGAGATGTGAAAATAGATAATATTATAGAAAACGAACATATAATTATTAATGTATGTGATGATAGCAGTGACGACAGTGAAAATAGTAGTATGGACGAATCTGATTAATTATGGCCTTTTGTGGCACCTTTTTTGGTATCTTTTGTATTCATATGTTTCTTGTGTGCATATAAAGTATGTATATTCATTTTCGTTCAAATATTCAGTTCGTTCAAATAAATTAAATAAACATATACATTTTTGTTTTATTAAACCTATTTAATCAGGTACAAAAACAAAACTTAATTGTTTTTTGTTCGAGAATAAATTGACATTCCACATCACTATTGTAATGTGTCAAACCGGCCATCATAGCGTGCCGCTAGATTAGGTGTATTTCACGACGCTATAATTTTCTTAACAGTCCTCGGAATCATTCTGTGACGGAATCCTTTAAATAATTGATCGACTCCTACATCAACGATTTTCGCCTTTTTTCTTCGTGTTGATAAAAATTAATGGCGTCCCGTCAAGTTTTGTTCGGGATTCATTTTTAGCCTTTCGATTTTGTGTGTCTCTACCCATTTTGTATTTAAAAATACCTAATATAGGTATTAAAAATATAACATGTTTAAACGTTAAAATTTTATAATATAGGATCCCTGTATAAGACGACCTTCACCTAGCTGGTTATTGAATGAAAATTATTTTGCTTAGGTATATCAAATTAAATATGTCAATAAATATATTGCAAATGGGTTCCCTAAAAAATTTCAGTCCAGAAGATGATTAATTACCTAATAATTTAAAAAATAATTTGAAGGGCACGGCCAGGGTATTGAAGATGGGTGGGTGCTCAAACAAATATCACTCGAAACCTCATCCGATTGGCAGTGAGCTGAAAATAAAATCCAAAATGGCGGATTAAAGATGGCGGTAATACAAATTTCGTCGGTGTCTATCTCACTTAGTAAAAAAGATAGAAGAGTGGTTTCTTGGCAAAAGATGATCAAGACCTCAAGATCTACTTGATGAACAGATTATATTTTGTATGTGGGCATTTCTCTACTAACTGGAAACTCGTCCATACAAAGTTGTCCCGACTCTATTTTTTTTGAAAATTAAGAAATGATATATATTTTTCGAGAAGTAGTAATGAAGTAAATACTAATCCCCAAAAAACAATTGAAATTTTGACAAAATTTTTTTTTTGTATGAAAAAAATAATTTTTTCGTATTATTATTTTTCTAAATTTAAATGTTTTCATCTTATTGCACGTTTAATGGACATTATCAGTAAATAAAATAGGTCTTTGTAGCATAAAACAGGTAATTTGTGCTATAAAATTCCAGAGGACTGTTGCCCAGAGGACTGTTTTTTTTACATAAAAAGTGTCATAGAATTAAATCATTTAAGATTTTGTTTAATATTATTGTAAGAAGTGATAATGCTCGCACTGGGTTATTGTTGTATAAAATTATTACAATTGAATCTCTTATAATACTAAAAATACAACTCTCCAGAGGACTGTTAAACAAGCTGCCCAGACACGTGATTCTCTTACACAAACAGAGATAAAACTGAATAAAATGGCCGCGGCACCTTGTACTTTACTTTCGAACGAACTTCACACTGGTTTCATTGCGTTTTACGACATAAATAATCTCAGTAGTGCATAGTAAGCTTTTGACGTGATATTCAAATTGTATTCGGGGAAAAATCAAAAATCGTGCGGACAACATTCGAGTGCCAGTTTGTAGTATCAAAAATAAACCTAGAATTATCATTGTGTTTTCTAAACATGCTATCTGTATCCTATTATTGCTTATATATGTTTAAATTTGTCTATTTTAATAAAGGAAATAAATATTCATCGTAAGAGTTGTCATTCTGGAAATAGGACATAGCCAAGAACTGTATTTTGAGGTTTTCAACTGAATTTGATAGAATATGACAATGTTATATTATTAAATGAACTTGCCTCCTTTAAGATTAGGTAGTGTACTATCATTATTGATATTAAAAATTAGTATTATTATACCCAGTCGGGTAAAAAATGCTTGGTACAACGATTTTCCCGTTAGTAGAGAAACAGCCATGTAAATATAAATTCCGCCATCTTGATTTTTTTTTGTTCATCAAGTAATAATTATACCCCGCTAATCTCTATGGATAAATCCGCTGTTAGCTCATAAACTGGTAGCCAATCAATACTATTTCTGGATACGTTTATTTACGTTCGCCGGACCACAGCTAAGACGTGTTTGTTATTACGTAACACTCATTAGGTGCGACTGGTTTATGTTACTACTACACACGCTACGTATAAATCCTTAACTACGTATCAGAAAGGAAATTGGAAGTCATTAGTTCAGTAAGAAAATATTATGATGGACATCTCCAAACAACAATTATAACGTCCATCCGTCAGATGAGTGTCACGAAATAGTTAGTCCGACAAATGTCGGTGTAGCACCGAATATTTACTACTGTAGACGAATAAAAGGCTCCTAGAACATCCACCATCACCACTACAGCCTTTTTTACGTCCCACTGCTGGGCACAGGCATCCTCTCTCGCATGAGCGAGAGAGGATGCCTGAGAGAGAGCGATTTAGAGCTTAGACCCGCAACGCTGCTCCAGTGCGGGTTGGCGGTCTTTTACGACTATTGTCACATGATAGTGATAATTAATGATAATAACCGGGACCGACTGCTTAACGTGCTCTCCGAGGCACGGGTATGAAACACCGGCAACCACCAACTCCGGGCTGGCACAGATAATTTCTTGATAGAAAAACTCAATATCTAACAATAATTTGCTCGACCCGGGAATCAAACCCGGGACCTCGTGATCTGCAGTCGAACATGCTAAACACTAGACCAACGAGGCCTAGAACATCGGCGAAACTACTATACCAAGTCTCGCTACCGGTCAGCAGTTGTGATGCAGTTGTCTACCGTAATAGAACTACAACCAAATAATGATTGTAATATCTAGGTACATATGGATCTGAGTCAGAAATGTTACTTCTTAATAGTACGTGAACGGTGAGCTAGAAATAATTCTCTCGGAGTTCAGACCACGACTCACGAGACGCGAGAGGCGAGTTGCTCTTGTTTTGGTGTACTTACGTAGGTATACAGCCCTCGCACTGGGCCACTAGTGGCGACGACTAGTGGCCGGCCACAAGTCGCGGAAGAGATTTTTCATACATTTTATATGGTACCACCCGTACACTGAGAGCTCGAGTGGCCGCGTTCGAGCCACAAGAAAATGTATGAAATATACTTCGGCCACTAGGTGGCCCAGTGTGCGGGGGCTGATATTGTAGGTACCTACTATATGAACGGAGTCCCATAAGGATGCTATAGTTCATTCTCGTTCATGATCGAATGATTTCTTAGTAGTTCATAGTACTTGATCATCACATATCTAGTACTTGCGCTTGCTGGGTGAACCCTCACTGAGCCCACATTTCGAAAGCTTCCAGCTTGTTGCTCATAAATCTTGTCTTAATAATGTACCTTCAAACGCATACAATAAAGTGCCCATTTGGAAAGCACTGGACTAACTATGCATAGGCCTCTGAATAATGCGGAACCCAAGCCTTAGCACTATGATTAATAGTTATGCGATTATGAAAAGTGACTCGAACCTTTGATAGAGTGACCTAAGATTTTGAGCGAAAATGACCACAGAATGTATGGCATATAAAGGCTATAATAGTATGCAGCAATTGAGACGTGCAAGGTTCTAGACAATTACTTAGATTAGAACAGACTTCATCAATCAACATGGAGACGTTGGCAAATTAGAAAGAACCATGTTGGCGTCATAGGCGATATTATACGAAGCGATAGATGTAGGTACATCTATCTTCTATCTATATGATCTATCTATTCTATTTATACATACAATAAAATCGTAGACTTGCCGTATCTGTACATTAAAGATTTTTGCAAAATAATAACTGGGGGATGTTAGGGATAAGTAATAGAACGTAAAAAAGCTATTTTTAAAATTTTTGTCTGTATGTTTGTGCGCGCATCACGCAAAAACTACTGAATGGATTGAAATGAAACTTGGTACGATTTAAGTTCATACTACGGAGTAACATATAGGATACTTTTTATCCCGAAATTCAGCACGGTTCCCTTGGGAGAGGGGAAAAAAGTCAAAATGTGTACTTAGCTGTAATTCATTAACGCGTGGTCCGATTTCATTCATTCTTTTTTTGTTAGAAAAGAGATACTTTATAGATTACCCGAGTAATCCCTGAAAGGCTGGATCGATTTTGATGGGACTTTCACTGGCGGATGTTTACATTTTGATCTACCTAAACATCCGCCAGTGAAATTTTAACAGTTTTTAGCAAGATATGAGCTCAAAGGAGCTTAGGAAAAACAAAATGATTCCCACAGGATTTCTAAAAACCAATACCCTTCGATTGCGTCGAAGTCGCGGGTGTCCGCTTGTTATAAATATGTACAATCTATTTTTCTTTAGCTGTCTTAAAAGGTAAACTAACCGCAAAAAACTTCTCAGGGAAACGCGTAAGCGACGCTCTTTCCCCGGTGCTTAAGATGTGTTCTTGTATTTGAATTTTCACTTAAATCATAGTTTCATTGTTAGTTCACGATAAGAACCTCCTATGCGCCGTGCTATGCGCGTCACTTACGCGTTTCTGCGAGAAAGGATTTGATTAACTTTTAATATATAAATAGGATAAGATTACTAACATTAGATTAATGTGTGTTTTTACTAACAACTTTTGTATGTCTTTGTCTGAATTATGACCAATAGGTCGAAATAAATGATTTTTATTTTTATTTTTTATTTAAGACAGCTAAGGAAAAATAGACTGTCTGGTACCTACCTACTTGTAATTACTACAAGCTGTGGTGACGAGGGAATCTCGTTTACTCTATAAGGATTGATATAATGGAATGATGTCCTCACGACCGAATTTCGGCCACGTCAGCCAATCCCAACGGTAACAAGCCAACTACCCAGGAGATTTATGATGGTGCGCAAGTGTGTGCGCAGTCACTGCTGCACTCTCTATTCCCTCATTCTCATAGTCTCAAGGGACGGTAATCAGGCGTAGGCTGTGGTAGACGGTCGACAGTTTCTACGAGTATGTGAACTGCAATAGAAAATAAACGAAAATAATGAAGGTGCAAAATGTGGCCTTATCGCTTAGAAATTATGTTTTCCAGGCAACCACGTAGAGGATATAATGTGAATGAGGAAATGTGAGAGAGTGAGAGAAGGTTAAAGGTGTACGCAAATAAATTAGAAAATTAAAAGTAGTTGTTTTTCTAATTCATAAAAATTCTTACGCATGTTTAGGCACATTCTGTGTTTTAAAGTTCGTCTTCGTAACATTCTTGGCTGAGGTGTCGTGGTGATCGTGAACTGACGCTTAAGTAAAATATTAAAACAAATAGATATTTATTTAGCAAAGTTTGAAAAGTTAAACAAGTGCTTGAACAAAAATATACAACATTAAACATGATAATATTAAAGTTCAAACCGAATTGAACAGACCGTTAACTTTTGATACAATTGGATAAATAAAACTTTTCACTCTCTCTCAATTTGAATGTTGATATAAAGTTTTCATTGTTTTATGCATATTTTTCGTATGATCTCTTCATATTTATTTGAGTTATCTAACTACATACCATTTATACCAGACTGTAACATGGATTTCTACTGTTTATTTATACGAATATTCCAAAACAAACAAAATACTTGTCACCTAATGTCTAAAACTATAAATACTGAATTTACAATTATATATAGGTATATTAATTATTTAATAACAGAATAATCCTTATTTTTAGCAAAGTTAGGTACTTACTTAATTTTAAATAAGCTTTCAATCTTATACCAAGTTTGATTAAAACAAAGTTTATTACGCTTGAATTTCGCTGAATTTATCATTAGGTATGTATATTTCTATTCTACCGAAATCGAAGCAGATCAACAAAACTTCGAGCTCTAAATGGGTATCGATCGACCTTAGCGAAGTTTTATTAGAATATCGGCAAAATAATAATCTACTCAATATTAACTGGGTATTGCGAAAAACAACTCTTGAGAGAGCTTCAAGAACAGTGTTTGTTGTAGGTAGGCTCTTCGTACGTCCACACTTAACCACAGATTAATGGTTAGTAAGTAAGTATTGACATTCTATATATATAGTAAAAATGCAACCATAGGAATCTGCTCATGTATACATTGTAAGAGATGTGGTGCTGGCGAAGGATGTTTCGTATACGAACGAAACGAATACGATCCTGCAACAACTGCACATACAAGTGTAAATTGAAAATTTAAAAAACCCCCGACATTCGCCATTTAGTGGCGGCGGCCATCTTGAATTTGCAATAGTGCTATTCTACTAGTCAAGCCCTTTCATTTGATACCCATATCAAGGGAGTTGTGAAAAAATATATCATCCGCCATTTTGTAGCGGCGGCCATCTTGGACCGATTTTCATCAAACATAGCTAAGAACACTCTCGACTAATTCACCTTTCAAACAAAAAAAACCGCATTCAAATCGGTCCACCCGTTTGAGCGCCACAGGGGAACAGACAGACACACACACACACACACACACACACACACACACACACACACACACACACACACACACACACACACACAGACACGTCAAACTTATAACACCCCGTCGTTTTTGCGTCGGGGGTTAAAAAATGAGACTATCAAGTATTTGCTATCAGCGTGTCCTTCACTACTTCGGTCACATAGCGTGAAGGTAGCCCGACAGCCAGAACAAGCTAATGGTGCTTGGCAAAGTGGAGGGGAAACGAACACGTGGCCGCTTCCCCACACGGTGGTCGGACCAAGTCACCAACCTCACAGGGCTCCAAGTGACCGCAGCCCTGAGGAATGCCGAGGACAGGACGGATTGGAGAAACATCATAAAGACAGTGACCCAGACCCTGGACTAGAGTGGACACGACCTTCAGGAATGAAGAAAACGACCGAGAAGAAATACATTGTAATACAATTTTTAAATCTGTGATTACAATGTATACGAGAGTAGTACGCAAATACTCCTATATACTAAGTAATGGCTTATGTACCTAGTTTGTTCCATAATAATTATACAGTGCTAGTACGCATACAAAGTAATAATAACCAGTAATTATTTATTTTATAGAGGTTTTATGTATTATACAGGAAAAAACAGTCACAGAGAAGAGCGAGTCCAAGAGCTTGGACTCGCTCTTGGACTTGGGGCACTCCGACTCGGATAGCTTAGGTTAGGTTAGACTGTCGACCGAACTACCGTCGCATAGTGGGGGTCTCTTGTATAAATTGGAAAGATGCACGCGCGAAAAATTAGGTCAAATATCTGAAATCAATGTCCGTTTATGTTAACATTCTGGATACTTTTTACTATCCTAAAATAGGCGGCTATGAAGATATAATTATTGACATTTCTGGCAACATTCTATACGTGTAACAAGATACACTTTATGGTGGGCAATATAACACCTAAAAGCCCGTTTTTATTATAACGTAACGATAATGACCAACGGTTTTATAGGCTGTTGGATCTCGTTTATAATATACCACCAACGTGCTTAAAACATTAACTCGTAAATATTTTTATGTAGGAAATGGTGGCGTATACACGGACGTACTAAACAACGATGGTAAAATAATACTAAGTAGGTGCAAAAGTTTGGACATTTTAGAAAAACTTTTCAAAAAAATACTATCCATACTCTACAATAATTATGATTCTGTTCCTTCCTAAAAATTATAAGTGGTTTGCACTGTGTACTTTACAAATAAGCCATCAATGTGTGAACTTTACATTTCCCTAGTCGTAAAGTCCTGATGTGAAAGGTTTCCAACGCCAACCAGCGACCGGTTTAGGTCATGTGGTAACGTCTAGTTCCATAAGTAGGGCAACGCTGATTGGCACTAGTGCAGTTTCGAGTGACGTAATATTATCATCAATGGGTATAGGCTAATTGAAGTTTTGTACTGAGATTGCTCACACCAGCAAGACCTTCATAGTTCAGGTAAATAACACTAACTATTTATTACTCCGTGTATAATTGGCAGTCGCTCCCCAGCTAATCATTGCCCCCGCAACGTAGAACGATAAAGCGAGCTTGTTTTTCCGAGGACGCCATCAAGAGAGATCCTAAAATAGCACAATAAACCTTATAAAAATATAATAAAAGAAACCGCTAATAATCCCCTTAATGTACAAGATCATATTCGAGATTTTGATGTCACAAAGAGTTGTTAAATTTTTTTCATTATCGTAATAATTTTGTTAGGTTGGTACATAATTGAGCTTTTGCGCGCGTATTTTTCATTTTCTTTTTTGTCGTCTTGTACAGTGCATGATGAATAGGTTTTCTCCGCCCTATTGATATGTACCGTCTGTCTCCTAAAGGGGGGAAATATAATTGTATGATGTATTCGTAAAAGCTTTCTAATCAGGAAAGAAATTGTATTGTCCCTACATATATCTTTTTTAACCTATTATTATTCTTAATTGAATAGACATTGTGTTAGGTTATAGGTACTATGTAATTATTAAATGTAAACTGTGATAGCCTAGTGGTTAGGACGACCGACTTCTAATCGGAGGTCGTGGGTTCGATCCCGGGGCACGCACCTCTAACTTTTCGGAGTTATGTGCGTTTTAAGTATTTAAATATCACTTGCTTTAACGGTGAAGGAAAACATCGTGAGGAAACCTGCATGCCTGAAAGTTCTCCATAACGTTCTCAAAGGTGTGTGAAGTCTGCCAATCCGCTTGGCCAGCGCGCCAAAACCCTTCTCACTCTGAGAGGAGACCCGTGCTCTGTAGTGAGCCGGTAATGGGTTGATCATGATGATGATGATGATGATGATATAATTGTTTGAGTATACCGACTATATTGTATACTAGCTGATACCTGCTAGTTGATGTAGAAACTCTATGAAAAGGACTACTTTTGAGAACCCATAGAAGCTTTTTATTAAACTTGATCGCGAATGTCTCACTATTGTTTGCGATATGGTGAACGATGGATGGTGAAGATGATTAAGCGCGTTGGGTTATTTGAGTCATCTGATCTGGATTATAAAATCCAGGATTGTTTAGTACGTTCACAACAGACAACTGTTACATACAAATACAAGTATGCTGGATTGGTCCATACAACTCGACAGTACTTTCATATGCCAATTCGAAGCACCTCACAGAGAGTGCTGTGAGGTGTATCAAATTTGACACTTTCCAAACCGATTTCACACAATCCACATTAGTTCCAAGTACCTGCACTCTCACTTCTCTTAGCAATCAGCGCCAAAATGGCGAATGTCAAATTGCTTTTTTATTATGTTATTTAAAACTTGTAACTCAAGCCTTAAAATAACTTATTTTAGGTTCATTTCACTTTGAAGGTGAATTTATTTTCGAATTTCGCAAACACAAATTCGAATGTCGCAAGTCGCAACACAATGATGTTTCGATATTCGAATTTTAGTAAAGTTTTCGAGGTATGCAAGCGCGGAATAACCATACAGTCCAGCATACAGTGATGGCAGACGTGTATGCGTGTATGCAATTGACGCAATTGCGAAGGATGTCCGTCAAAAAACCAACACAGTTCGGAATATGGCGAATGCAGTCAAAACTATGCATATTCATTTGCGTATGTCATTTGATAGTGGATTCATGTATTAGCATCATTGATTCGAAAATGGAAACACACGAGCGTATACTTATAACCAGTCCCCGGTAATCATGTAAAAGCATTGATTATACAGGTCATAATCCTACTATGAAATCGGGTTCGGGGATGAGTTACAAAGCGGATTAACGCGAAATCACCATAAAGCTAATGGGAAATGTTACCTAGTCGAAAATACATTCGAAATCCCATATACCTGCCGTACTATGATGAACGGGCTAGTTTTAGGTATGACAATTTATAGACGCTATGTCATGCGTTTAGGTCAAACCTTGTTTTTTTCAATGCATATTACTTATTAGTTAACTAGATGATGCCCGCGATTTCGTTCGCATGGATTTAGGTTTCTTAAAATCCTATGGGAACTATTTGCTTTCCCGGGATAAAAGTAGCCTATGTCCTTCCCCGTGATGTAAGCTGCATCTGTACCGAATTTCATCAAAATCTTTTTTAACTTCAAAAATTACGCATTAAATATAGATTTTCCGCCTTCCCGTGGGAACATGTTATTTTTCCGGGATAAAAAGTAGCCTTGAAACGTAGGACGACGTAGACGTACGACTGAAAAGTGTCCTTTCTCAGGCTCTAGAGTATATGTGTACCAAATTTCATTTAAATCGGTTCAGTAGTTTTGGCGTGAAAGCGTAACAGACAGACAACAAACAGAGTTACTTTCGCATTTATAATATTATATAGTAAGGATGTGTATACTTTTTATTTTTATAAATAAATAAAATAAAAAATAACACGATTGAGCCAATGCATTAACAAACGAAATGCATTGAATACCTAGCCTCAATAGTGCAATGGTCATCGAGTGTGGGTCGATTACCGAAAGATTATTATCGGTTCAAACCCCACTCGTTACACTATTGTCGTACCCGCTCCTACCACAAGCTTTCGCTTATTTGGGGGAGGAACGGAAATTTGAGTCATGTTCATCATCACACTAGTAGGTATTATAAAGTTTGTGTGTGTGTGAGTATGTGTTTGTGTATGTTTGTTACTCTTTAACGCCGCAACTACTGAACCGATTTGGCGGAAATTTTGAATGGACATAGATTATGCCCTGACTTAACATAGGCTAAGTACTTCTTATACTGGAAAAATCCACAGTTCCCACGGGGTTTTGAAAAAAAAATCGAAATCTATAGCGAAATATAAATCTATAGGTAGATTACTATAGCAAAATTCCTTGAAATGAGGTATAAAGGTTGGAAAAGGGAGCGGGAACGGGAACCGGAAATCCACGATTCCCTCGGGATTTGTGAAAAACTGAAATTCACGCGGGCGAAGCTGCGGGCTGAAGCTAGTGGATAATATTCTTTAATTAATATAAGTCCGTATAAAATCAGAACTACGATATACGAGTGCTCTAACGAAATACAAACACCATGAAGAGTAGGTGTCAATCTACAACAGACCGCGGTCACAGTACACAGATACAACCAGTAGTGAAACTACGAATCGACGAGACCCCTACCGGGTTTTCGCGTGAATGTCAGTAGCGACTGCTGCTAAATAGTCGCGTCGATGCGCATGTTTGTGTGAGTGAGCCGTTTCGAACGTTTATAGGTAGTTTCACTACTGGTTGTATCTGTGTACTGTGCCGCGGTTGCTCTGTTTCTGTGACCTAAACCATGTGGAAAATGTCAGCGAAAGGTCAACGGCCACAGTGTAATTGCACCGGTGAGTACAACCACCCATTTGTAGCTGTGAAAATTTATCGTTATTTTATTAATTGATACATAGGTGCAGCCGCTTTGCTATGTTAAGTTATATTAAAATGTAGTCGTTTTGAGTAGAATTAATAGCAAGAAATATGATCACAATAATGTTATAGAGACGAAAGTTTGTGTGTGTGTGTAACACATAGGCTACTTTTTATCTTGGAAAAGGGAGTGGGAACGGGAACCGGAAATCCACGAGTCCCTCGGGATTTGTAAAAAAAAGAAAATCACGCGGGCGAAGCCGCGGGCAGAAGCTATTTATTCTTATAGATAAATAACTATATTTAATTATAATTTTCTTGAACTAAATAAACATGATAACTCATTCATTTTTATACGAAAAGTGCCTATTAAAATTCCGTCGAGTTTTGGAACAGTAGCGCTCTCTCGCATTTTGATGCTAAAAACTTTGTTAATTATTAAAAGAACAAAATTTTTGGAATTAATTTCAGAAGAAACATTTTTACATAAATGTTTTCGAAGTTTTTGAATGGACCTTAATTATAGGTACCTTTTTCAAGTGTAACAATACATATTATTTCGATCTGACGGAAGGTGTTTACGGAGCAAATCAACATGTTAATGAAACAAGACAATCTAATCCAAACAAAAACATTTCATGTGAATAATAAGGCCAACTTCCTATCAAAAAGTTTCGGCCATTAAAAGTACTGATATCAAAAATTATGACCAAGTCCTTTGCTAGGCTCGATAAATGAAACCATACAGTTTTAGAAGGTATATCTTCTTCAATCACCCTCAAGCTGTCATACCATTCCTAATGATCCTGTTAAAATATTTTTAAATAATTTATGTCTTAGTAATAACACTATAATATGAAGCTCATTTGGGACTGAGAATAGTTTTATTGTTTTCAACTTGACAACATTTTTGCACTCCTTTGAATTTGTTTAATTTAAAAAATGTTGCCAAGTTGAAAACAATAAAACTATTCTCAGTCCCAAATGAGCTTCATATTATAGTGTTATTACTAAGACATAAATTATTTAAAAATATTTTAACAGGATCATTAGGAATGGTATGACAGCTTGAGGGTGATTGAAGAAGATATACCTTCTAAAACTGTATGGTTTCATTTATCGAGCCTAGCAAAGGACTTGGTCATAATTTTTGATATCAGTACTTTTAATGGCCGAAACTTTTTGATAGGAAGTTGGCCTTATTATTCACATGAAATGTTTTTGTTTGGATCTCACTCCTTTTTTCTAAGTATTTCAAAGTTAATGCAATAAGTATAATGAAGTCTTTTTTCTCTCTTACGCTTCAGTATAATTAGGAATAGAACCCTATCACATTTTACGGTCTGATTAGATGTGGTTTAATCTTCAATACATAGTATAAAACAAAGTCGCTTTCTCTATTCTAATTGGGTGAATTTTTATTTTGTTCGTCTGTCTGTCAAAATCACAGATAACAGAAACTCCACTCCAGAGTATTTCCACTCAGTGGTCAGTTTCAGAACTTAGAACCATACGGCTTAACTAAGAGAAGATTTTGAGTATTTGACTCTCATTAAGTTTAATGAATAGTATTAGATATTAGTGATACCTAGTAGCCGGAACCAACAGGACACCAAAGTCTCCTCCAAACCTCCAAAGTCGGCCACCCATCCATTTCCTGACTTGGGTCAAGGTTGCTTATCAAAATTATTAAGAAAATCGCGCTTCTGGTTTTATTGGCAAAGACGAATCTCAAACTACTGGAAGGAACGGGCTTAGGCACACAGATAGCTATTAATGTGGCGTACGACATCCGCAAAGAAAGGATTTTTGAAAATCCCTTAGGGGGTAATATAGGGGTTTAAAATTTGTGTAGTCCACGCCGATGAAGTCGCGCCCGCGACTTCGATAAAAAAATATACCTCTTGGCGTTTTATTATTTACCTACACTTTACTTTTTATTAGAACTCAAGACCAGTAAGATTGACCCCTTGCTAGAAAACTTAAAAAGTCACATCTCCCTAAATAGTGCACCGATTTCGATGAAACAAGAACCATATATAGCTTCGAATAAAGTAAAATACATTTATTAAAAAAAAATGAAAATTTGTTCAGTATTTTTTGTGTGATGTGGGAACAGACAGATTTTTATATATCTTTGAATTGGTCAGTGTCTGATGCAACTTTTGGACATTTTTCGATTTTTTCCTTCATATACACACTAAGACTCATCTTCTTACCAAATTTCAACATTCCACATACACGGGAAGTGCGTCATAATTTTGATCAGTCAGTGAGTAGGTCTTGTTTTATGTGATTTTCAAACCTCTGTATCTCAGAAACGGTTCAACTTGAAAATTTGAAACTTTCAATTTATCATCATATCCACGAGTTTAACTTATATTTCAAATTTCGTAGGATTACTATCCCGCGAACCAGAGTTATGAGGGGGGTCAAAACAGCTCGAAATGGATCGTGTAAATAACACACTCATGCGACAAGGCCGGAGGAACTTGGCCTGGCGCACTTCGTGCGCCTAGATCTTAAGGTTAGAAAAATGGAAAACAAATAATATAATACTGATATTCTTATTCTGTGGCCGGCCATCATCCAGTTGTGCTTGTGAGGTGTTGGAGATGGATCTACGTAAGCTGTAAAATTATGAACACCTTAACATGTACTTAGAAACGTTTCAGTTTTTAACCCCCGACGCAAAAACGATGGGGTGTTATAAGTTTGACGTGTCTGTGTGTGTGTGTGTCTGTCTGTTCCCCTGTGGCGCTCAAACGGATGGACCGATTTGAATGCGGTTTTTTTGTTTGAAAGGTGAATTAGTGAAGAGTGTCGTTCTTTTATGAAAATCTGTTTATGTTAGTTATTTATCTATGTTTGATGAAAATCGGACCAAGATGGCCGCCGCTACAAAATGGCGGATAACATATTTTATCACAACGACCTCAATATGGGTGTCAAATGAAAGGGCTTGACTAGTAGAATAGCACTATGCAAATCCAAGATGGCCGCCACCACAAAATGGCGAATGTCGCAGGTTTTTTAAATTTTTAATTTATACTTGTTAACTAAACTTTTTAAAATTCAGTTAACTAAGATAAGCACATCACTTGGTTAAAGTAAAGTTATCATTATTAAAATTAAATTCGATCACCAAAGCAATGCTACTTTTTAACCCCCGACGCAAAAACGACGGGGTGTTATAAGTTTGACGTGTCTGTGTGTCTGTGTGTGTGTGTGTGTGTGCGTGTGTGTGTGTGTGTGTGTGGTGTGTGTGTCTGTCTGTTCCCCTGAGGCGCTCAAACGGTTGGACCGATTTGAATGCGGTTTTTTTTGTTTGAAAGGTGAATCAGTCGAGAGTGTTGTTAGCTATGTTTGATGAAAATCAGTCCAAGATGGCCGCCGCTACAAAATGGCGGATTACATATTTTTTCACAACTCCCTTAATATGGGTATTAAATGAAAGGGCTTGACTAGTAGAATAGCACTGTTGCAAATCCAAGATGGCCGCCGTAACAAAATGGCGAATGTCGGGGTTTTTTTAAGTTTTTAATTTATACTTGTCCTTCAAAAAGTCTAAGCTCTCTAACTATTTACTAAATTTTATAGTTTAGTCTTTAAAGTAAACTAATTAGAGAGCATTTAATGAATTAAAGCATCTAAATAGATTTGAATAAAAAATGAGGAAGCGTTAAAAGCAAAATGAACCTGCCATTTTTACTTAAGTGACTCGGGGCATATTTGCATAAAAGGGAATTTGCTTTTTACCTTAGAAAAGAGAACATTTATTCTAGAAAATATTATTTGCCTGATAGCGAGAACGCTTGGAGTCGATATTAGTTTATAAAGAAAGGTTAATTGTGAAACATCTCTGCTTGTGCTACATTTCTTTAGGTACCTAGTAAATAGTTGAGGTCAAAGTGTTCTTTGTGTACCTACGAACTTATTAGGGTTGTCACGAAATTATTACGTATATAAAAATACATCAGATCAGTAAGGGGCATATAATATTAGGTGCCCCTGTATGTTATTGAAACCTTACCAAAAAAACAAAAATTCATTAATAATAAGATATTTTATTAACTACTAGCTGATGCCCGCCAGTCTCCATTTCGTTAGCGTGGATTTAGGTTTTTTATAAATCCCTTGGGAATTCTATGATTTCCCAGGATAAAAAGTATCCAATGTCCTTCTCGAAGTTCTACACTAATCTGTACCAATTTCGTCAATATCGGTTCAGCGGTTTAAACGTGAAAGCGTAATAAACAAACAAACTCATTTTCGCATTTATAATATTAAGTTAGGATGTTAGAATTTTTTTTTATTGTTAAACAGTTTGTTATTTAAAATGGTTATTTTTAAAACCTATTGCATGTATCGCAAGATTTACGACGGCAAATTTCAAGATTGTAGGTCACCATGTACAAAGGTTTTGACGATCCGATTAGATTTCATGTCAGATGTGACTTTAATATGCAAATACGCTCTGATCGTATCTTTTTATACCGGTTAACTAGAAACCTGATTTCTTCACAGCAATTTAGCAGTTTTAACAGATCAGTATTCGATATAAATTTCAGCTTATCGCTGCAAGGAAAAATGCCTTGACACGCGAACAGATGGACAGACGGACAACAAAGTAAATCTATACCTATCTACGGGTCCTGTTTATAGGGTTCCGTACCCGAAGGGTAAAAAATCAGCCAAGTGCGAGTCGGGCCTCGCTCTTTCAGGGTTCCGTACATAATTATGAACAATATAATATTTTGGGTCTAAGAAATATTTAATTTCCGAGCTAGACATCGCAACAAACCGTGAAAGAAAAACCCAAAAAAATGTTCGTTTATTTTGGTCACAGCTTATAAACTATTTAATAAATCGTTGTTTTCAGTATTTGTTGTTTAAATAGAGCATATAGTACATAATATACTGAAATATCATATTCCCAACTAGTTTAGTTTTTGAGATAGCCCCCGTCACAAAAATGGTCTAAAACTGACAACTTTGATGGCCTCCCATTTCCTTATTTTTTGAGATAAAAATTAAAAAAATATATATTTGTACTCTACTTAATGAGCTCTAAACAATGATACCCCACAAGCTAGGGTAAAGAAAAATTTTTTTTTCCGGCTCCTTTTTCATGTATGGGAGCCCCCCTGAAAAATAATTTAATTCAATTTCTAATTCAATATTTGATTTTGGGTTAACGTTTTACACTAAATACCAAAATTTCAGGTTTGTAACTCATTTCGTCTGCGAGCTAGAGACCTGTGACCGGCGGACAGACGGACAGGTTATATCCTATACTAGCGGTCCGCCCCGGCTTCGCCCGTGGACCATAATATATAGCCTATAGCACTCAGGGATCACGTACATATCAAACGGTGAAAGAATTTTTGAAATCGGTCCAGTAGTTCCTAAGATTAGCGCGTTCAAACAAACAAACTCTTCCGCTTTATTATATTAGTATAGAAGTATAGATTAAAAAAGTGGTGATAGCTTAGTGGTGAAGATTTCGGCCTCTATCGACCGAGTACGATCCCCGTCACGCACCTTTAACTTTCCAAGTTATGTGCGTTTTAAAGCAATTAAATATCATTCGCTTTAACAGTGAAGGAAAACGTGAGGAAACCCGCACCCTTGAGATTTCTCAATGTTCTCAAAGGCGTGTGAATTCTATCTATCCACATTTGGCCACCGTGGTGGACTACGGCCTATCTTTCATCCTCAGCCTCAATCTTTCTCATTCTGACAGGTGACCCGTGCCCTGTAGTGAGCCGATCATGAGTTGATAATGATGATGATGATTACCTTAGATACCTTAGATATTACCTTCTGTCGATCAAAGTTATGCCGAGTCGATCAAAGTTAATGCAGCAGCATCCTTGACGTCATACAACACGTCGTTCGTTCGTTCATAGGTCTCTTGCAAGGATCGCCACAGCACACGATCTTGTGCCGCCTGATTCCAGCGGCTACCAGCGACTCGCTTGAGATCGTCTGTCCATCGAGTGGGGGGTCTACCTACGCTTCGTTTGCTGGTGCGAGGTCGCCATTCAAGCACCTTGGGACCCCAACGTCCATCGGTTCATCGGTTCGGGGGTAAGGGAGTGCACCTCCATCTCAGCACTCCAATTGTCAACCTCACCTGCACGTGGTGCCCCCTGCTAATCAACAGACGAGGCTCTGACGACCGACAAATGGTAGTATAACCATTTCATATCGGCTAGACTACAAAAATGACAAGGGCCGATGTCAGGCAGCAGCGACATCGGTACAATAGTCTAGCCCTGCGATCGCCAACCCGCCTGCCCAGCGTGGCGATTATGGGCATATCCTTGCGTGAATAGAAAGATATACAACACGTCAATGTTAATTAATTAAACTGCATAATAGTCTGCGCTACATTATTCCATACGTGTTTCATACGATTGAATCATTGGCTCGGTTACATAGTGCAGACCAGGCCAACTTGTATGCTAGCTTGCACTGTCGTCGTCTCAACCTATAGACGTCCACTGCTGGACATACATAGGTTCGTGCAAGGATCGCCACACTACACGAACTTGTGCAGTTTGTATACATTGGCTGCCAGCGGACTCCCTTGACGTCGTCCATCCACCTCAAAAGACTTCCAACGCTACGTTTTCCAGGATTGCCATTTGAGCACATTGAAACGCCAACATCTGTTGCCACGACCACTCACCTATTGCTACGTCAGTTTCGCGACTCGATAAGCTATGTCGGTGACTTTGGTTCTCCTACGGATCTCCTCAAGTATAATTTGGTCTCGCAGGAATATCCAAGCATAGCTCCCTCCATCGACCGCTGAGTGACACTGAGCCTTCTTATGAAGCCCATAGTGTCTATAGTTAGCAGCTCGCACTGTATGACCAAGCAAACGTTCACTAACCCGTTCACTAAACGTTGACTGACCCGTTGGCACTGTTGGCAGTGCCAACGGGTCAGTGGCACTGTTGACCCTGCCTTCCGCTCCGGGGTTGCGGCTTCGATTGCCGTCTTGAGTCTGGGTGTATTTATGTAAGTGTATGTATAAGTATGTATTATATATGTATTAATTTATACATTTATTAAAAATTTATATATGTATACTAGTGGATCCCGCAGCCTTCGTCCTGCCCGGTGGTGACATACCGACATCAGCATCACCTACCGAGACCCGGTAGGTTACCTATACTTACCCCGTTATTGTTTCCAAATCATCCAGGAACCCATTGAAATATACACAAAATTTCATCCAAATCGGTCCAGCCGTTTAAGAGGAGTTAGATGACAAACACACGTACCTACGGAAGAATTATATAAGTAGGTACAGGCGAGAGAGTTTGCCGTATCGACGGGATGAACAATAAATATTCGACAGTTACGAAACCCATGAACATTTTGTATGGGAAAATATTTTTTAGAAACCCCTTGGGAACTCTTTAATTTTCCGGGATAAAAAGTACCCTATGTTTTTTTTCCAAGGCCTTGTCTACCTCTACACCAAATTTCGTCCAAATCGGTAAAGCCGTTCTTGAGTTATAAATAGTGAAACTAACACGACTTTCTTTTATATATTTATAGATTTAAATATGTAGGTATATCAGTCGGTTGCACACAGACATTAATTGCTTACCTTAGGAACAGACGACAGTGTGTGTATTTAATTATTTATTATTTATTTACTAATAAATAAGTGAATAATGGCATTTGTCAGCATTAATTAACTCCGCGGTTTGTATTGAAGATGGAGCAATTTGCTTAATTGGTATTCGATAATTATGAGCTTGGAAATTGATAATATCTTGTTCTTGACGGTTATTTTTCTGAGAAATAAAACAAGGTAAATAATACCTTTATAGGTAAACCCATCGAATTTCGAAGGTTCGAATTATTTTTTCCTAAGTACCTACCTACCTACTCAATAGTACCTACCACCTACGAGGTTCATTATTAAATACCTACTTATAAAACTTAGTCAAAAATATCATTTTACGTTGTGTTTCTAGATCACGCTAATTTCCAAAACTTACAAAACTACGGCCGCCAAACTTCCACCAAATAACAAGATCCGAGCGAACTATGTACGATCGAAGTTTCGCCCGGTAAGGCCCTGTATCCACCAAAACGAAAATGGACGGAGATTTGCGGAGAGGAGAGGAGAGGTTTCGTGAATACCAATATAATTATTAATATTTATCGTAAAATATTAATAACTATAGGTATTTGTTATTTACAAAAATAATAATATCGTTATTCCGACATCTCACCGGTTCAAGCTGAGAGGAGATGTAGGAGCGAACGAATAACTAATAAGTAGGAATAGAGATATGTTATTTATCCTTGAGGTCAACGTAATGGTGTGTGGCGAACAAAAAACGACGCCAATTTTCAACTGTTAATCGTGTGAAGGTGCGTGTATAATAAATTTATTACGTTACAATTCTATCACCTCAATAATGAAAACATCTCCGCTTTGCTCTGCTTCAGTGTACTGGCACCCTAATGTAGTAATACCACCCCCGCCAGTTTTTTTGAATATAAAACGGTGACAGAAATGAAAATGAAACATCAGACTGTGTTATTTTAGAATAGAAAAGTTTTTTATTCAAAATATAAACTTTTACAAGTACTTTTTAATAGTCAATTGAATCTACCACTGGTTCGGAATGCCGTTCCAACCGAGAAGAACTAGCAAGAAACTCGGCGGTTGCTCTTTTTTAAATTAACAATATCAATATAACAATTTGCGAAATGAAAACTGTGTTTTTCCTAACTGCGCGACGGCAAAGGCGTAAATGTTTTTCGTATACATATTCAAGCGTAGTTATACCTATATAACCTATATATATAGTTATACCTATATTATAGTATGTATGCCCAACGGCTGGGTGGATTTTAATCAACATGTCTATTGATTCATCTAAACCGTGTGTTGGTTATGTTTTTAGTTTTCTTTTTCTGTAGTCAGGTTTTTTATTTTTTTTATTTTTTATTTTTCGCTTTTGTGAATAACATGGAACAATAAAAAATAACACTTTTTAACAGACTCATATAATATAACAGACAAGGAAAATTGAATGCTATATAAAACATATTGATCTTAGTTTACATCTACAATGTTTATAATATGCATGCAATCTTTACGTAAGGATGTAATATTATAGTGAATTATTTATGGTGGTAGAGTTTTGATTTTGAATGATTGCAAATGATGAGGGCAATTTGGGATTTAATAATTTCTATATTGTCTCTGGTCCGCAGGTCTGGTGTGAGGTTTTAGCCGTGTCTAGTTACCTGGTAGGGTGGTAACAAAGCCGAGACGCCAAGCGATTTAGTGTTCCGGTACGATGCCGCGTATCTAGAAACTGCTAAGGAGTGTGGGTTTTATCATCACTTATCGATTCGTAAGCACTTGTAAAGGTCCGAAAGTCGTTTGTGGGAATGGGCGTAATGTTCTATAACAAAATTCCACAAGCAATCATAGACTTGCCTTTACACAAGTTTAAGAACTCTGTTAAAAGTATGCTCATAAAAAAAGCTTATTATACAATTGAAGATTATATAAACGATAAAAAAGCATGAATTTAACTCGTTCCAGCAATACGCGAGACGGCATTTCAATCATGTACTTACATAAATCGTTATATTGTTATTTTTAAAAAGAGCAACCACCGAGTCTCTTACTGGTTCTTCTCGGTTGGAACGGCATTCCGAACCAGTGGTAGATTCAATTGACGATTCAAAAGTACTTGTAAAAGATTATTTGAATAAAAAACTTTTCTATTCTATTCTATTCAACTTCGCCGCTACCTATCTTTCAATAACCTACTTAATCCTTACCAATCAGGTTTCCGGCCAGGGCACAGCACTGTCACAGCGCTCACCAAGATATGTGATGACATTCGCTACGGCCTCGACAACCAACTTGTGACAATTATTGTTCTTTTAGACTTTAGTAATGCCTTTAACTCGGTTGATTTGGATATAATGTTGGCCACGCTTAAGTCTGTTAATATATCGCAAGAAGTGGTGGACTGGTTCCATTCTTATTTATGGAATCGTCAGCAATGTGTCCGCATTGATAATAATGTTTCCTCCGTTTCCTCTCTCCGTGCCGGTGTACCTCAAGGAGGTGTCCTTTCGCCACTTTTATTTGCTATTGTTATTAATTCTATCTCCCATTCCCTCTCTTCATCCTTCCACCTTTACGCTGATGACCTGCAAATATACATATCGGTACCAGCGGATGAAGTTATGACAGGTATTAGTAAAATTAATTCTGACTTATGTAAAATTAGTACTTGGAGTAAATCGCACGGTCTGACTTTAAATGCTAGTAAGACACAGGCTGCTATCATTGGTAACCCCAGGCAAACTTGTAAGATCGACTTCAATACCGCTGGTTCAATCGTGCTAAATAATTCGACCATACCGTTCAGTGCGACTGTCAAGAACCTCGGCTTGTTTATTGACTCCTCATTCTCCTGGATCCCGCAAACTAATTATGTAAGTAGACGCCTCTTCGCCGCTGTCGGCTCTCTTAAAAGATGGAAGAATCTCCTCCCAATCAAAACAAAAATATCTTTGGCTGAAACTCTGCTCTTATCCATATTGGACTATGCCGACAGCAGCTACACAGATCTGAATGAGGAGCTCCTAAACAAGTTGGAGCGGTTGCAAAACCTTTGCATTCGATTTATTTATGGACTAAAGAAATTTGACCACATCACCGAATACCGTACGCGTCTTAAGTGGTTGACAATTAGACGGCGTCGGGATTTCCACGCACTCACCTTACTCTTCTCTATCCTCTATGCTCCCCACACTCCTTCGTACCTTAAAGATCGCTTCATTTTTCTTGGTGCTGACGATCGCGACAGGAAGTTGCGCTCATCCACAGATAACAAACTCCGAACCCCACGTAACTGCACAAAATTCTACGGGAAATCTTTTACAGTATATGTTGTACAACTGTGGAATGCTCTGCCCAAAAATATTCGGGACTCGAAATCCTTGCCCATTTTTAAAAATCGTCTTAAAGAACTATACTTATCGATGCCATAATATCATAGGTATAATATGTATGTCTATTATAATATATGTAGGTATGTAGTTGTATATATATATATATTTATATTATGGATTGTATATATATTATAGTTATTATTATATATATATTATAGTTTATATATGTATGATAGTTATTTATGTATTACTGAAATAGTTAGGTACTTATTAATTAATTATATTATATTATATTATACTACTTCATTTTTCTGTAAATGCGTGTAAGTACTATCCAACACACCTAGTTTCTGCTTTCACCAAAGGTTGCCTGGTAGAGATTGCTGTGAGCAATAAGGCCGCCTTTGCATACAATTATTCTTTTAGTTTTAGTTTCTTTGTCATGTTATGTAATATTTTTTGTGTGCAATAAAGTATTTCTATCTATCTATCTATCTATTCTATCATCAGGTGAGATCACAGTAAAGGGCTAGCTTGTAGATGAATATTGGAAAAAACGTGATTTATAAACTAATAATACTTTACATAGTAAATTAACTACTTATGCTACTTTCAAAAGACACGACAATGTAAGCAGAAGCATACCTAACAATCTGTCCAGGCTTGTACAATTTAAAATGTCAAAATTACGAAATTTTCAATCTGAGAGAATATACCTTCTGTTTAATAAAATACCTTCCCCATGTAGACGAAGCTGACGTAGCGGCTTACCTGCTGACAAAAAACAAACGAATAAATGAAATACTCAAAGAAATGGTCTTAGCAATACATGGATGGATGGATTGGAGAAAATGGATGAGATAACTTTAGGATTTCGTAGGTGGAAACATCTAACAGCATTAGATGAAGAACTCTGCTTTTTTCGAGTGTCCACTAGCAAGTAACTTCCTCAATTTCTTGCAGAAATCAATGTCAGACTAGGTGAAACTTGCGGAAATTGTATTGCTGCAAGTATTTACACAATAAGTAAGTAATTTACCAGTGCTGACTTCTAAAAGTTTTATTTAGTAGGAACTTGACATAAGAGTATGATGATGAAATAAATAAATAAATAAATAATTAAATGCAATTGCAAACGTCTTTCGCAATCACCGAGAAACTATAGTAGGTATATTTAATGATTTTAATTAGATATTTACGACTTTTTATTAAAATTCCTTTTATTTATAATCGTACATTTAACATAACATAAGACAATAATATAAAGACCACAAATTATTTAAATAAAGGGCATATTTTTTTTAAAGTTTGGAAATAATAATATAATATTCATAGGAAAAAAAATTGCGCTTAACGCTATAAGATATTATGATACGTTGAGATTTATATGTTATAATACCTATTATACATTATATTATTATGTTATAGATAGATCGTAAAATTTCCCAGATCATGAATCGCCCAGATTTTTCATGAAATGGTTTCATGAAAAGATACGCTTGGCCATTCAAAGGCCGGCCGTGCGTTTAGTTAGCCATATGGGCAGACGATTTTTATCGCTGATCTGACCAAGGCATTTAATTATGTACACAACAATAGTAGTGTAATATTTCGTGAAAATGTATGGCCGGTCACTTTATGTCATAACATACCTACCTACATACTTACACGGTATAATTTGTTGAAGTATACAATTAACCAAGCTATTTTAGTTATTAGAGTAAACATATTATAAATAAAGTAATAATGTATAATAAATCCGGGGATAATAAATTCTTATATAATAAATCCGAGAGGTAGCGCTACAGTTGAGCAAGTCATTTTATATCGACTGAAAATCGTAACAATAATAGTTTTCCCCTAACACATAACAAATCCAAACGCCGACAATGGTGAAATTAAAAGATACAGCCTGAAAAAGTTATTGTATTGTCACAGATAACTTTATGACAAGGGAATAAGGTTCATAATTGCTTCCCCACCGCTTGTTTGTGATCTGACGTTCTGGTTTTGATTGAATGTCGTAGATCGGTGATCGGTCGTCGATTATGAATCTTATTCCAGTGTGACCATTTGTGATGAATTCTGAATTTGAATTCTGAAAAGATTTCTGCCATTTGGCTCCGAAATAACTCTGGCAGAATAAACTGACGATTTAAGAAAGTGGCACAAGGAAATGTGCCACAATCTGCCACTTTCTTAAATCGTCAGTTTATTCTGCCAGAGTGATTTCGGAGCCAAATGGCAGAAATCTGCCACAAATGGTCACACTGTCTTATTCCCTTGTTCTCCGTAATAATACAATGACTTTTTCATGCTGTATCTTGTAGCTCCACCGCGGGTGCGATGACAGACGCTCTTTTTACTGATATCTGAACATTAAACAAATGTTTGAAATATAATTCATTCATTACAAAATCACTGGAAAAATTGCAGCGCTACCTCCCGGGCTATAATAAACATGCATTGTTTGCATGAACAGGCCACCTCCCGTATAAGGCGAGAACTGCACGCCTTATGTAGCGCACATTTCTATGAATAAAGCTTGTGAGACAAGCTAGGCCCTTATCATTTACAACAAGTATAAATTAAAAATTTTAAAAACCCCCGACATTCGCCATTTTGTGGCAGCGGCCATCTTGGATTTGCAATAGTGCTATTCCACTAGTCAAGCCCTTTCATTTGATACCCATATTAAGGGAGTTGTGAAAAAATATGTACCTAATCCGCTATTTTGTAGCGGCGGCCATCTTGGGCCGATTTTCTTCAAACATAGCTAACAACACTCTCGACTTATTCACCTTCCAAACAAAAAAAACCGCATTCAAATCGATTCACCCGTTTGAACGCCACAGGGGAAGAGACAGACACACACACACACACACACACACAGACACGTCAAACTTATAACACCCCGTCGTTTTTGCGTCGGGGGTTAAAAACAAATCAGTACACCTAACTTGTATATACTTTGACTGGTGGACCCGGCAGACGTCGTCCTGCCCGGTGACATACAGATAGCAGCGCCACCTACCGAGACCCGGTCGGTTACCTATACCTACTCGGTAGTTGTGTTTTCAAACCATACAGGAACGCATTGAAATATACACAAAAAAATTCATCCAAATCGGTCCAGCCGCTTAGGAGGAGTTAGGTGACAAATACACGTACAGAAGAATTATATACATAGGTACGGGTGAGAGAGTTTACTATTATGAGATTATTATTATTATGAGTAGTCGGGTTTTAGTTGACGAACTTTATCTCTTGTCTTAAAATCGTAAAACTTTCAAAGCTAGATGTAAAGCCTAAATTATTCCACCTCTACTACCTATAAATAGCACAAAAGCTACCGTCTATCGTGTAAAACTACGCATACCTAACTAAAAATCTACAAAGTAAATCGGACTTACATTATTACAAAGGCCACACTATCCAATTCATTTCCTTTTGCCTGCATTACGAGAACGCTATCTAGTAATTAAGCACCGCTGTAAGGGACTAAATCAAGAGTGATTTACTTACCTTCTGGTTTTCTAAATAAATAATGAGAGCAGCAATTCTTGTTATATTTTAGTCGCTTATAACTTATTTACTTACCAAGACAATTACGTATGCAATCATTTCTTGATTATAAGGCACATATAAACATAATATCGTTTTTAACCCCCGACGCAAAAACGACGGGGTGTTATAAGTTTGACATGGCTGTCTGTCTGTTCCCTGAATGCGGTTTTTTTCGTTTGAAAGGTGAATTAGTCCCGAGTGTTGTTAGCTATGTTTAATGAAAATCGATCCAAGACGGCCGCCGCTTCAAATACGCCGCCGGATTACATATTTTATCACAACTCCCTCAATATGGGTATCAAATGAAAAGGCTTCACTAGTAGAATGCAAATCTAAGATGGCCGCCGCCACGAAATGGCGAATGTTTTTTAAATTTTTAATTTATTCTTGTAACTAACATATCGAAGCCTTTCGTTTCTGTGGTAGGTACTTTTAAGAATAAGATTAAGAGACTCGTAAGATTTTGATGACTGAGGATCTTGGGTGTTCCTCCCAGTCCAAGCTGCATAGAACGCTTATTATAGTTTATTAATTATTCGTAATTTATTTTTAACATACTCTAGTTACATTATATTTCTGTGGTCCGTGGCTAGATGAATTGGACAATTTTATTGTTTTTGAACGTCAATTTTTTACGTACTTACATAACATAGCAGTGATATAATGTTGATAATTACTTACGAGAATTTAAACTAAAACTACGAGGGTTCCAAACACACCGTCTGAAAAAAGCCCACACCACAACAAACTCGACTTCTTTACTCGACTTCTTTACTCGACTTTTATCTTCGCCTTATTTTTCTGCATACCTACTGTATTTAAAAAGGGTCAGTTCTAGGCCGTAAAGCGAGAAAATTCAGCCGGTTTTCATTAAATCAATAGGCTTAGTACGAGTTTTCATATTTAGACATCATTGATAAAGTTCGAGTATCGAAACATTTTCTTGTAAGTAAATTGTTTTAAGGTGTGAGTTCGCCAATACATCTACAGACAGCACGACAAGGCGAAACATTGCTTCATAAAAATCGCTATTAAGCGGATGAGATCTATGGTTTTAGACCCATGAGGATTACTTGTACATATAGTAACGCACGCTTTCACTCGTCCACTTACCCTACAAAGGATTCTTGTGTGTGTGACAGGCTGTACGAATACGGCTGTAATTTTAACCTTCTGTAGGTTTTAACTTGACAGCGAGTTAATCACGAACGCTGCGCCCGTCATGTATCGCCAAACAGACTTAATAATTTTAATAGCCTCTTTCAAGACCCATTCAAGATCATGCCTTAAAGACATGCCTAACTACAGTAATTAATGTACGACTCTAAAATAAGAGATTTGACGTCCATTTTACGCTAACGCTATGGTATTTCTATAGTCGAAGTCTATTAAAGTTATCGTGATTTGCAAACTCGTACTAACGGTGCAGACGTGGCAAATCATGCGTACGAACTACGAACACGTTCGATTAATGCTACATCACGCTATCTGATAGCGTAATCGAGGCGCGATAAAACTATGACGCCACGACGACAGGCAGCCGGTGGACATCAATTTGTTATCATTCACGTTGTGTTAGTAAACATCAGCTTTATGGGCTTTCAATGTTTATTGCGACGTACCTAATAGTTTCTGTGCTGTGTTGGAAAAACTAGGTATGCACTACGCACTATGTACAAGTATAAATTAAAAATTTAAAAAACCCCCGACATTCGCCATTTTGTGGTGGCGGCCATCTTGGATTTGCATAGTGCTATTCTACTAGTCAAGCCCTTGAGTTGTGAAAAAATATGTAATCCGCCATTTTGTAGCGGCGGCCATATTGGACCGATTTTCATAAAACATAGCTAACAACACTCTCGACTAATTCACCTTTCAAACAAAAAAAACCGCATTCAAATCGGTCCATCCGTTTGAGCGCTACAGGGGAAAAGACAAACACACACACACACACACACACACAGACACGTCAAACTTATAATACCCCGTCGTTTTTGCGTCGGGGGTTAAAAACTAGGTATGCACTATGTATTAAAGACGAAAATCTTAGACAACTTATACCTAAGGTGGATGCTCCTAGGCTTGGGCCCCGCTCTAAAAGTTGGCACTCTGTTCTATTCCTGTCGATATTAGCGTTTTGGTGCCGCTTAAGAACAATGGGTATTTTTTTAGCTTTAGCTTGCTCTAATGGGACAATAGTTATAAAATGAGGCAGCAGTTTAGCACCAAAACGCTAATATCGACAGAAATAGACGAAGTGCCACCTTTTCGAGTGGGGGCCGAGCTTAGGAGCATCCACCCTATATAATAGAGTCTTATATCAACAAATTCGGTCTTAAATCTAAATTTTGATAGGCGCTTAGTGCTTGCTATATACCATACCCATATAAACTAATTTATAACTTGGAAGTTTGCAAATTCTAAATTCTATACACCTTGAAAAATATAAAGAAAAATCTAAGAATATTATCAAAATTTTGAGTAAATTGGTTCTGACTGGTTTTTTATTCTATTATATTATTTGACGACAAAAAATACAGGCTCTGGAGAGAACACGGTTAATTGTTTCTTAATTTAATTGTCTTATTACTCTTTCCAGCATTGAATACACCATTTTTTTTTCTGAAAAATTGAATTTTTATAAAATTTTGGTACACGTTATTTAAGCATCAGAATAATCATTTATTGTTTATTGGATGTTGTTACAAAACAACAGTGCCATGTCTGAACGAAGCAAGTAGATATAAGTAAAATAAATTGATTATCCTAGAAATTAGGGTAAATGTATTCCGAACACGTGTGGGTATACCTGTTTGTACTTTGTATATGTATATTACATTTATATGTAACCTGCGATGTGTAGGTTTTGTTTTACCTTAGATGTTACGTGCGGTTTCATTTCCTTAGAAATGTGTGTTTTTATTGTTGGCAGGTTTTTTCCAAGTACGGTTCACTTCATGTGTTGATACTGTAGTCTGAGATGGAAAATATGTTAACCTGATAAATATGTACTTACCTACTTACACAGAAGTTTTCATATCTTTTTACTAAGTAGAGTAAAAAGTTTCAGTTTTTTCACGTTCGCGCGTAAAATAAAAAAAATATGGACAGAAATACTCAGAAACGTCAGACTAAGATATGGTGTTTTAATTACGAGCTAAGAAAAGTATATTTAGAAAATCAGACTATTTGTACACGTAACGTACGAGAGTGGGAGCGTTAGGTACAAAGCTGCGAAAAAAACGTTATCTTGACCTTCTCGAATCTCGAGGGTGGTTGAATATTTTTCTATTTTGAAAGAAATGATAACAAAAAAATATGATCAGCCGATTTCCACAAGCCGAAGTTATAAAAACAGTCTATTGAAGATGAGAGCGTGCAGCTAGAAGCTTACCCCACCACTGAAATGGAAAACCTTATATTTTAACTTTTTATTCTTCCTATCAACTAATCTACAAATTGAAAGGTTCCGACGACGCTCGAGTAAATCCACATTTAGCTTCCTCGGCTCCCCTACCATAAGTATATGGCCGAATAGGTATAATTAGAAATGGCTTAAAATTATATTTAAATGAAGTCATTCATTAATTCTAACAAAAAAGAACTTCAAACGCCACTACAAAGCCAACAAACATTTTTATTTGTATACTTTAAAATAATGAAGTCGGGTGAGCGTCGCGCGCCGTTTTCGTTTTTTATTTTTTGCCTGCCTTACTTTTATTTACGTGCATCAACAAAAATGATTTTAATACTTTCTGAAATTGGTTTAAAAAAAAAAAATTGTATTAGGTAATGTTAGTAATTTTACCTATTTTCTGAAATCGGTTTTTTGAAAGACTTTTTATATCTACGTATGTATAATTAGTGTTAATGATTACGAGTATTTTTTTAGGTACTCACACTGTTTTATCATCCATAATTACCTGTACTGTTAAGTATTCTGTGCATTGCATGTATAGAGCATTTATAAGATATATGTATATAATATAATGTTTTATTCATTATTCATATCGTATTGATGTAACGTCGTCTCAACTCTCAGGTCTACTTCAGATGAAACCATTCGTGAACGTTTTAACATATTAAGTATACAAGCGTATTATAACATGGGCTTATAGTTGAAAAGTGAGTAATAATTGGTAGAGCACTCATTTAGTTTCAGTTTATTTTAGGATATTTCCGTGTTTGGCGTCAGCTCACTAATCTTCAACGTACACACGTGGCACAAAGAAGTTATTGATTTGCATAACACAGGTAACGTTACGTAGCCACCAAATAGTGATGCTATACTTTTGAAAAGATCTGTGAATAATTGCTTGTTAATTACGTCTAACATATTTTGCATGAAACACAGATCAGGTAATTTAAAAAGTTATTGAACCCATAATACTATGTACAATGTACATCCTTGTCATGTTTTCAACGAAATATTTAAAAGTAGCTACCTAATAAAAACGTTGTATGAAGATATCTTAATTAATTTTAAAAAATCAGCCAAGTGCGAGTCGGGCCTCGCTCTTTCAGGGTTCCGTACATAATTATGAACAATATAATATTTTGGGTCTAAGAAATATTTAATTTCCGAGCTAGACATCGCAACAAACCGTGAAAGAAAAACCCAAAAAAATGTTCGTTTATTTTGGTCACAGCTTATAAACTATTTAATAAATCGTTGTTTTCAGTATTTGTTGTTTAAATAGAGCATATATTACATAATATACTGAAATATCATATTCCCAACTAGTTTAGTTTTTGAGATAGCCCCCGTCACAAAAATGGTCTAAAACTGACAACTTTGATGGCCTCCCATTCCCTTATTTTTTGAGATAAAAATTAAAAAAATATATATTTGTACTCTACTTAATGAGCTCTAAACAATGATACCCCACAAGCTAAGGTAAAGAAAAAATTTTTTTTTCCGGCTCCTTTTTCATATATGGGAGCCCCCCTGAAAAATAATTTAATTCAATTTCTAATTCAATATTTGATTTTGGGTTAACGTTTTACACTAAATACCAAAATTTCAGGTTTGTAACTCATTTCGTCTGCGAGCTAGAGACCTGTGACCGGCGGACAGACGGACAGACAGACAGACAGACAGACAGACAGACAGACAGACAGACAGACAGACAGACAGACAGACAGCCGAGTGACATTAATAGGGCTCCGTTTTTTACCCTTCGGGTACGGAACCCTAAAAACTGTACCTAGCTTTTATGTTTATAGTACTTAATACTTTATAATATTATGTCTCTACATCTTCTATACATATAAAATCGTAGACTTGCCGTATATGTACATTAAAGATTTTTGTAAAATAATAACTGGGGGATTAAAGTACGGAGTTCTGTGTCTCCAGTAAACCGTTCGGATTCATTAACGCGTGGTTCAATTTCATTCATTCTTTTTTTGTTAGATAGGAGATACTTTAAATATTACCGGCTAATATCTGAAAGGCTGGACCGATTTTCATGGGACTTTCACTGGCGGATGTTTACATTTTGATCTACTTAAACATCCGAAAGTGAACTTTGAACAGATTTTGGCAAGGTATGAGCTCAAAGGAGCTTAGGAAAAACAAAATGATTCGCATGGGATTTTTAAAATCAATATCCACGCGAACGAAGTCGAAGGTATCCGCTTGTTTGGTAATAATGCTGCTTATTCGGTCGTATGCAAATCTCAAATGAAATAAACAATTTGATAATATAATCAATAATACAAGGAACTTTCTGAAAAGAATAGAATACCTACTACTTTCAGATAAACTCTAAAACTTAGCTATAGTTTAGAATAATAAAGGAGGATGGGCAAAGTGGTCTACCTACTCAACACAAATGAAACCTATTTCAATGAAAAGCTTATTTTTAGTACTTAATTTTATTATATGGAAGCAAAGCTGTAAGTCTTGGGGTTCAAGAGATTTTCGAGAAAAACATAATGCAGCCCCTTACCTTATTTTCTGTTTTATGACCGCAAGATATAGAAGCATTAGGATATGAAGGACATAATATGCCACCTAGTAACGATAGGAATAATTCGCAGCTTTCTAACGATAAAGCTAATAATCACACGAGTAGATAGGTACAGAGGGGAAGCTTCTACAAGCGGCCCGCTGTACACGCACACATATGCGCACGTTTGTCATCTAACTGAGCTGGTTGGATGTTAGACGCGGGCATCGATGTAGTTCTAATACATACATCGATGGACGCGGGCGTCCGTGAACCGTTGGTGAGTGTTTGTGTGAGTGTACCTACAGCGAGCCGTTTGTATGAAGCTTCCCTCTGTACCTATCTACTTGTGTGCTAATAATCTCGACTTATTACTATTATTAGTTATGTTGGGCCCGACATTAGGCCGGTTTTGTGCCTCCTGCTTCCAACTTGACCAATGTATTTAATTCTAGACGCTACGCCACCACCACCTACAGCCTTTTAACGTCCCACTGCTGAGCACAGGCCTCCTCTCTCATAGGAGAGGGATTTAGAGCTTAAACCCGCCACGCTGCTCCAATGTAGGTTGGTGGGCTTTAACGATTATTGTCACATGATAGTAATAATAACCGGGGCCGACTGCCTAACGTGCTCTCTGAGGCACGGGGATGAAACAGCGCCAACTACCAACTCCGAGCTGGCACTGAGAATTTCTTGACAGAAAAACCCAATACCTAACAATTATTTGCCTGACCCGGGAATCGAACCCGGGACCTCGTGATCTGCAGTAGATTATGCTAACCATTAGACCTAAGAGGCAGTTTAACGTAGAACGCTACGCACTATTAATTAAATTCATAGTAGAATTACTAATATAGAGTATTTTTAAAACATTTATTTTTTAGTGAATTTTGAAAAACTCCCATATATTTTGGCATAAACGCTATACGTAATTTGATTAACTACTTATTAGCTTCTTATTTCCATAGAGGGCATTTGTGTTGATTAGGTAGACCAACGTTCATACATTTTTGCCCATCCTCCTTTGTGCGAATATCATTAGAATAGTATGAAACTCTTGAATGATATTCGCACAAAATACTGATACAAAATAACCACTAGAAACATTATACCTACTTCCGTGATTCTTATAGGTTTAATTTAAAAATTATCAACTATAGTAAAATGATTTGCTGATAATATTATTGATTGTTTAAATTATGAACTCGCAAACGTAGGTCAATATGGAAATTAGAGATGAGCCAACTATGCCATTTGCTGACTTACCGACTAGCCGACTAGTCGGTTTTCAAACTGCCGATCTAGTCGGCAATGCAGATCATTTTAGTACTAGCCTTTGTAACTTTCCTCGATCTAAGGTATAAACTAAAATTTTTCGATAATGAAAATACCTACAGTAACAGTTCACGAATTTTGCTGAAAATTTTAAAGAATAGGTATTATCAGTGACGATGATGACAGCGACTCAAATAACGAATGTATTTCCAAATATTTCATTCTCTATCTTTTACAGCAGAATAATGAAAAAATTACCTACTTTGTTTTAATGTTTTTTGTATTAGAAATGCCGAATGCCGATTATAATCGGCATATTTTGCCAATTTATCTCCAACTAGTCGCTGACTATAAAAGATGCCAAATAGTCGCCTTTCTCGACTAGTCGGCCCATCTCTAATAGAAATATCTAATAGTTCGGCGAAATATAATGCGAAATACGCGCAAATAAATCATAACTCGTTGATCCTTGTTATTGACTCGATAATTTGGTAGAAGGACAATTCTACCAAATTATCCATTACTTTGGTTGTAATAAATGTATCGAAAAATAAGCATATCAATATTTAGTATAATATATCATCATAAATATTCACATCGATACAAAAAATCTACAAACGATTTGATGAACTCAAACAGCGGAATTGAATATCAAAGGAATGTAAATAACAGTGGGCTCCTGCTGTAGTTCAATAAACCCCGTTGTCAGACAACAAATGAAATTATTTTATTTCACTACAGCGTACTACCACCGCAAATAGTTTCATTGGTTTATAAAGGGTGTAACCAGACATGTTGTCCAAAACGCGTCCCACGGATTCAGTATAGATTCTAGGTTCCCCAGTGGTGAAATTTTTCGTCGAATTTTCCATGAAATTTCCGATATTTTTTACCTCTTTTTTAACTGAATACTGTATAAAATCATTATTACTATCTGTCTCAACGCAATTATAAATGAAAAAGTAATTATTAATTCATTATTTTCACCTAAAACAGAAATGTAATCAAATTTAAGATTTCTGTAGATCAGCTGACTGCTAACCTAATGAGTAGGTACAGGTCGCAAACCTACATAGTAGGTACATTTGGCAGTCGGCACGCGCATAGAATTTATAATCACGCGCTGACTCGATGGTAGGTACTTACGTCGGTACCTACTAGGCGGCGTGTAGCGTGGGTCGCACCGCCTACCTACTAATAAAAGTTAAGTGTGAATTTTGCGCGAAGCGTTGCGTTATGATCGCGTTGTATACAATACATTGCGCGCTCAAAAATGGCAATATTTGAAACCAATCATTTCTGACATAAATGAATTCAGTATTTTCACATAACACATTAAATGCAACCTTACCTCAAAGTTTTCATTAAGATGTCATTTACACCCTATATATTTTTGACGTCCTCCCTGGCGCAGTGGTCAGCGCTGTGATCTAATAAGTGGGAGGTACCGTGTTCGATTTCTGGCAGCGATTTATTATTACAATTTTATAACACTTAAGGCTCTTGTTAACACGCCGTGAAAACTCACGTTATGTATGGACAACGCCGCCTACGCACGGCGCGCCGTCTCGGCGTTATCCATAAAACGTGAGTTTTCACGGCGTGTTAACAAGAGGCCTTAGAGTACGCGAGGGAAGTTTTCATACCGTTTGGAGTTTTAAGCTTTTTTATTGAAATGCCATATTTAAATATTGTGAAACAATACACGACGAAATGAGCTCGTTTAAGATACGCAGGTATAGCAACTCGTAAATTGCTTTCCGTTTGAACAAAGTACAAAGTGAGAATGTCATTATGGTTTTATTTGTTACGGGCATATAAACCTTCTTATTGTTTAACTTTACCTAAATACACACAGAGTTGGAAGTCTTTTTTTTTCAAGTTTCGCAAGTCCCAGGAATAAATTGAGTAGAATTTGAATATTTGAATAGGTAAAAGCTTTAAAGTCTAAAGAGTTAAAACTTTTCCATTGTTACGTCTGAGCCGTCAATCTATAATATACTATTATAGACTAGAAATGCTGTAAATCTTAAAAAATTGTCCGTGGAAAGTTCCACGTTTGCCAACTTATTCTCAGTGAGAAAACCGGTGTGAAAATGTCTCATAACGCAGCAGTGTGCTTTTAAAAGATCAAAGATGTGATAGTAAAAATTATAACGTTGAAAGAAGCTTGAAAGAAAATCTATTTTTGCTCCTATCTCGTGGGTGACAACATAATTTTCACAAACAATTTTTCAGTTAGACTTATGTATAACAAGCGGACACCCGCGACTTCGTTCGCGTGGATATTGGTTTTTGAAAATCCCGTGAGAATCATTTTGTTTTTCCTACGCTTCTTTGAGCTCATACCTTGCTAAAAACTGTTAAACGTTCACTGGCGGATGTTTAGGTAGATCAAAATGTAAACATCTGCCAGTGAAAGTCTCATCAAAATCGGTCCAGCCTTTCAGAGATTAGCCAGTAATCTTTAAAGTATTTCCTTTCTAACAAAAAAGAATGAATGAAATCGGACCACCCGTTAACGAATTACAGCTAAGTACACATTTTGACTTTCATCCCCTCTCCCAAGGGAACCCTGCTGAATTTCGGGATAAAAAGTATCCCAAACAAAAACATTTCATGTGAATAATAAGGGCAAGTTCCTATCAAAAAGTTTCGGCCGTTAAAAGTACTGATATCAAAAATTATGGCCAAGTTCTTTGCTAGGCTCGATAAATGGAACCATACAGTTTTAGAAGGTCATATCTTCGACCACCTTCAAGCTGTCATCGCATTCCTAGGGATCCTGTTAAAATATTATTAAATAATTTATGTCTTAATAATAACACCGGAATTTGAAGCTCATTTGGAACTGGCAATAGTTTTCTTGTTTTCAACTTGGCAACATTTTTGTACTCCTTATTTAAAAAATGTTCTTGTTTTATGCGATTTTCAAACCTCTGTATCTCAGAAACGGTTCAACTTAAAAATTTGTAACTTTCAATTTATCATCACATCCACGAGCTTAACTTATATTTCAAATTTCGTAAGATTACTATCACGCAAACCAGAGTTATGAGGGGGGTCAAAACAGCTTGAAATGGTTCGTGTAATTAGACACACTGGCATACGTCACGGCCGCGGTACTTGCCGGACACGCTGCCGCGTGTCTAGATAATATATGTTACTCCATAGTATGAACTTAAATCATGCCAAGTTTCATTTCAATCCATTCAGTAGTTTTTACGTGATGCACGCACAAACATACAGACAAACAGACAAACAGACAAAAATTTCAAAAATAGCTTTTTTACGTTCTATTACTTATCCCTAACATAGCTCAGTTATTATTTTGCAAAAATCTTCAATGTACAGATACGGCAATTCTACGATTTTATTATATGTATAGATGTATAGATATAGATAGATAGGTATCATATACATTGAACTGAAGCTTCATTAGTCAGTTGCGCGCCCACATCTTTGTCAGCTTACACATCTTTGTCGCTTCTATACTTATTCAGAATTCTGTGTAGTAGCTCATAAATGGAAACGTATCAAAACTACTTCATTTCAATATTTAAATGCGGATCGTTTACGATCAAATGAGATCGTTTAAAGTAGGTAAATTGCTTTTTGATGAACTGAAAGCGAGCACAAAATAAATATTATGATTTAAAATTTTGTTCGACATAAGTATTTGATACATAGTTAGTTATATAATTATTGTTTTATTAATTCAAAGATAATTATAATATGATATTTTGTTTTATATACGTAATTTATTATACAGACTATTATTTGCCTTATAAAACTGACAAGGTACTTATTGGCTTTTCATTTCATTTTATCAGGTTATTTAGAAGATAATAGTACCTATATTGAGCATGATGATTGTTTTATTTAATGAAGTTAATGATATATTAAGAAGAAGAGAGATACTTTGTCTTAGTATTAAAATGAACTTTTACTATAGTATCATATCCATTTCTGAATTCTGATAGACAAAATGACAAATCTATAAAAACGTAAGCTGTTTTGATGTAACGTGAAAAATATATAAAACCTTTTTATTCTTTCTCACACTGGGATACCATTTCTCGTGTTTTGTTTATATTTCGGATAGGAAATAAAATTGGAAAACAATTTTCTTGAAGCACCGTTAAAGAAATTGTTTCGTACTTGAGACGAATGCTCTTAGCTCGAAGCTTTGGAAAATCGATGTTGTCAACATTTTAACCGACGAAAAAAAATGGGAGAATCTCAAGTTGACGCGTATTTTTTTTATTGTATGACCACACAACTTAGAGTATAATTCGATTTTAATGATTATTTTAGTTTATTGGATAGGGTAGGTACCTACATTATGTCTTGAATTTGGTCCCATTTAAATTTGAAAAAAAAAGAAGAAAAATCCATCCCTAAGGAAATGAAAATAGAGATGATTTAATATTGACCCACTTTTTTTGAGTTTATATGACAAAAGTATAGTAAGTTTAATGAGAAAAGTAAAGTAAGGTGGGTATAAGCAAGTATTTTAACACGTTCACTGCGGGCGAGGTCGATAACAGCCTCGTGGTAGACTTTCATCTGGTGCGGCGCGCAAAACTCGTGTTTTCTCGCCTGTGCGGGAGCTGTCTACGATCTACCGTAAGACGTATAACAAAGACAAATATAGTTTTCTTTATGTCTTCAAAGCCTCGACTCGTTGGTATAAAAAATAGGACGAGGTCAAAATAAGCGCCGTACGCACTGAGTTGAAAATTATTTAATTCAGTGCGGGACGACGCTGATTTAGTCCTCGTGCGGTACAGGGCGCAGGCGGCGTGGGAATGATTCATTCAATGTTAGTGCCGCGACCATGGTCGATACCGGAGCACGCGTTTTACGCAGGAGTCGATATCCTGAGTCCACATCATGACTTCGAAATACATTTTATTATGTGTTCAGTGCTTCCTCGGGTATAAGTTGACTTTTTTACGTGTTTAAGTAAGTTAACTTGATGACGTGATAACGTCTTATAAATCGATGAACGCCAGCTGCAAGCACGAAAAACCGTGAGTATTATCACGTTCCGCCGGAGTGGAACGTGCAAACGAGAACGCAGAACAAGCGATAGAGAGGCACGATTGGTCTCAGAGTTCGGATTGTGATGCATCTATCTGTCTTTGTTTTTAACCCCCGACGCAAAAACGACGAGGTGTTATAAGTTTGACGTGTGTGTGTGTGTGTGTGTATATGTATGTGTGCCTGTGTGTGTGTGTGTGTGTGTGTGTGTGTGTGTGTGTGTGTGTGTGTGTGTGTGTGTGTGTGTGTGTGTCTGTCTGTGTGTATGTGTGTGTGTGTGTCTGTCTGTGTGTGTGTGTGTGTGTGTCTGTCTGTGTGTGTGTGTGTGTGTCTGTCGGTTCCCCTGTAACTGGAGAACCGATTGGAATGCGGTTTTTTTGTTTGAAAGGTGAATTAGTCGAGTGTTGTTAGCTATGTTTGACGAAAATCGATCCAAGATGGCCGCCGCTACAATTACGGATTACATATTTTTTCACAACTCCCTTAATATGGGTATCAAATGAAAGGGCTTGACTAGTAAAATAGCACTATGCAAATCCAAGATGGCCGCCACTACAAAATTGCGAATGTCGGGGTTTTCTAAATTTTAAATTTATAATTGTTATCCTTAAGGTATTCATAACATTGACTTCGATATTCATCGATATTATACCAGAGAAATTTATTCCCGTCACTAGTGCAACCCAAATTAGGTGCGGCGCGGGATCTAAAGCGACCTCGGCAATGTTTTCGGTATTTTCTCTCAAACCCCAGGCGAAGCTAGTTTTAGTTAAAACATTAACACATAAATGATTTTAGCACAAATCTAAACAGTTTGTGACGTTCCTGGTCAAATTATGACATATTTATCAAACCATTCAGCACGAGGCCAAAAAAGCGTCAACCGCACTGAAATAGAGTTCCAGGTTTCCTAAATCGACCTCAACCGCACCAGCTGAAAGTTCTCTAAATTTTGGCTCGCAGTGAACGTGTTAAAAATAATCAGAAATTAGTAAATAACTAAATATATATTTATACACTTTCAAACTTTCACACTTTTCTAAATCTTTTGTATTTTTATCAGTAGTAGATATTTTAACAAAAGCGCACTGTGGTATCGTGAAATATGTCTAAATTGGCGTCTCACTAAAAATACTTTCGCAATCGTGTGTGAGAACTTATTTTTCATATAATTTTATCATCAACAGCTACGTGTCAGTCATCATCAATCGAAGTACTATACTACGAAGTACGCGATCTCTTTAAAGAAACATCGCTAAAAGCACTTTACTGACCATCACATCGCTCACTTAGAGAGATTCATTCAAAAGAACCTCTCGCACTGTGGTAAATGAGCTCACGTTCATGTTAAACGGTACTTAAATGGACACAATGAAGAGGCGACGCGTCCGACAAACCTTTTAATTTTTCTTACTTTTTTCTCTCAGAAAAGTCTACTTTTAAAGCATCTTTATTAAGACAAGAGTAGGTAAGGATGTGGACAGACAAGCATTATTTTTTGAGGTTTGAATTCATATAAAAGTTCGGAAGTGCCAAACGACAATCCAAAATGGGTCAAACTCACGACTCATTCTAAATACTTATGACCAAACGGTTGGGGTAAGGAAGGAACAGTAATTTATTACTCTACTCAGTACAAACGCTGAATATTACTTCCGTGTGTCTGGCAACCCCACAGCATTTCAGTTGAACTGAAATTACGCTGCCAAAAAAATAAAATACTCGACGCATATTTCACAAAATTAAAGTCGTGTGACCTCATACTAAGATAATTACTAATTCTGAAGTAAAATGTTTCCCATCCAGTAAAAATTTATCCCATCTATGTCTAGCAAAATCGTATAGAATACCAATTCAGTAACAAGGTATAACTACATAACAGAAAGGCTGGACTCACATGGATGGACGCCGGACCATACCGGACTAATTTAACAGTCAGGCCTCTTTGTCCTCAGGCCTCAGGTGTCTTTGTTCACACACGTTTTTTTGCCGTTAAAAATTACGGTTGATACATACGCACGGCCGCCGCACACCCATAGCCACCGTACCAACGTAACAAGCTTCCATAGTGATCCATACAACACTGACAACCATGTCTACACACGGCGAATCAACCGTAATTTTTAACGGCAATGAAATGTGTGTGAACAAGAGTCCTCACAATAGTTCAAACGCTTAAACAGTAGTATAATTTCTAATACACATACCTATGACATACGAGTACCCGTCCAAAGTGAGAACGCATTTCCTCAAAGCGCCCGACACAGATCGGTGTCTGTGCGTCCTTGGCGCCGCACCCAAGGCCCTCCCACCGCCAGGGTCACTGTGACACTTGTGCACCAGCTCCTTATCACTCGCTAGCTCATTGTTGGCATCGACAGACCCCTGCCTGCTGCCCTCGAGCAGCACTTTACCCCGCCGCATCATCACATCATACGCTATCTCCGGTTCACAAAACAGTTTCTTTTTCACTAAATACTTAAAAGTTCACTCACGACGCACCAAAACAACTCACGTTACCGTCAACACCAATGAAACTCCGTTACTTTCATCACCAACCTGATTCAGTTTCACACACACTAATTCAGATACTCACGTTATCCTCAAAACCAAGTCAACTTACGTAACGGTTTACTCGAATGGAACTCACGTTATTGTTAACATTATTTTAAATAGATTACCATCAATAACAGCTTCGATTAGATTAGCCGATACTGATTAATCGCAGTTACACATGAATAAGGCGGCAACTAAAGTATAATAGACCGATATAACTGAGTTACCGTCGACACCAGCCTAACTCAGTTACATAACACACCAGTAGATTACGGTCAACATAAATATAGCTCGGTTCAAAGAGAAATACAATGAATCACTCCAAAAATCGCTTACACGCGTTTTTGTTTTGATATGTTGCAGCGAGTCGTAAACTATGAACGAAGACGTTTTCACAGTCACATTTGTTTATCTGTAGAACTATTTTTTGCTGACGGATTAGCTATTTTTACCCGACTACGGCAAAGGCAAAATGAAGGGTTATTATTTTAGCAGTATACGTATGTATGTATGTTTGTATCCGATTTTTGTATCATATTCTGTGTGTTCCACCGTAGCGCCTAAACTACTGGGCCGATTTTGATGAATGAGGTGTCAATTGATGTCGTTGTTATGGTCCAGGTGACATAGGCTACATTTTATTTACGAAAAAAATCGAGAAGTGACCTTCGCAGCTTATACTAGAATATATTATTACGTTAGTTTCAGATACACATAACAGATGGCGTCACTAGCTACTTGCCCCGCGCTTCTTTCGTTAGAATTCTCATAAGTACGCAGTTGAATACACGTTTTTCTGCACACTACATTAGTAGTCGGGTTTAAGTTTACGAATTTTATTGTTTGTAAGGCTAACAGGACCACTTTCTTTAGCAATCGTCTTGAAAGTTACCTTATATTTTTAAAAACAGTGTAGGCAATGTAACTGTTATTATTATAGTATTAAGGTAAAGTCTCCTTATTCCGTGGTATTCTAAAATTGGCACCCAATTCCTAGGTATATAGAAAAACAGCGTTTTCAACCGATCACCAAGCTATTTTTTACTGCAACATATCTTAATCAATTGATAGTTTATCATTCCATAGATAAATGACGAAATTGTTGGTTTAATATGTATATGTTTTAAAATAACCGGCAAGTTTTACACTAGCAGCCGGCCCGAACGCATGTTTCATACATTTTGGACCTCGTGCACGAAATACCTACATTTTTTTAAATAGTGTTTATCCGTTAATTTTGAGCTTTATTTGTTTTTATTTAGATTTGAATATTTGAAGGACTATATATTCAATTGAAAACAATCAACTTTTGTGAATATTTGAAAAGAAATTAAGGTGAAAATAGGTTTTGAAAATACCTCGGCGTTAGGTGCCAAATATTTTAGCCGGTTCCTAACGCCGTAGTATACCGCGGAATTGCGATTTCATAGACTTCATAACTTTTTCAATTTTTAGAGTCGTTTTATGTTAAATACTTCTTGTTTCGGTTTTGAATATTTAAATAGGCAATAAGGTTACAGAGTCCTAATTACGAGGTACACTTTGGCGTCTCAATCACTAACTATACCGTGTCAAAGTTTACCTATTTAGGTAATTTATTGATAGATTGTATGGGAAAGCTAAAGAAAATTAATTTAAAAGAAAATTTAATTTATACATATTTCGATGCAATTTTGAGAGAGTATTGTACATATTTACGAAGATAATCTAATTAAGCTTTAAATTATTTGTTTATTATGGAAAAATCTTTTCTTTTTTAACACTCGGAATTAGGAAACGTGCTTTTTGTTACAAAACTCAATTCCGTGGTATTACCTCGGAATAAGGTTCCATGAGCCCCTAATTATGTGGTATGAATAGAAGTACTACCTCGGAATAAGGTTCTATGAGCCTCTAATTATGTGGTATGTATAGAAATAAAATACAGGATGCTCACAATATTTCAGTATGGTTTCAGTTACACCAAGTATCATTCGCGTTCAGTCACGCAAACATTCATATTCTAAAACGTTTATCTTATTATTGCTCGTGCTGATTCATTCACTGACTCACTCATTGATCACCCCTCCTGTAAAATTTTGTATAAAAAAAATTTTTTCACTAATGATTCCGTATAGAAGACAAAAATTCATTCGGAACAAAAATATGGAGAGAGCTGATGATTGAGGATTTCGGAGACGGGTGAAGAGCACGCTTAAGGTAATGAAGATAGGAGGGGGGTGCTTGAGCAAATGTCATTCAAAACGTCATCCAATTGGCAGTGAGCTGAAAAAAATTCAAAATGGCGAAAAAAAGATGGCCGCCATCCACTCTTCCAATTTTTTTTTACCCTCCGAGGTGGACACCGACGAAATTTGTATGGCGGCCATCTTATTTTCGCCATTTTGAATTTTTTTCAGCTCACTGCCAATTGGATGACGTTTTAAATGACATTTGCTCGAGCACCCCCCTCCTATCTTCAATACCTTAAGCGTGCCCATCGCTCGTCTCTGAAATCCTCAATCATCAGCTCTCTCCATACTTTTGTTCTGAATGAATTTTTATCCTCTAGCGAAACCATTTGTGAAAAAAATAATTTTCATACAAAATTTTACAGGAGAGGTGATCAATCAGTCAGTCAGTCAGTGAGTGAATGAATCAGCACGAGCAGCTATATATATATTAATAATATACATATATTAATATTTTACACACAAACATAATTAAACAATTACATACGAATCGAATTGATTTTGAAATCTATTAATAAATACAGTTCATTTTTGAACACCATTTAGAATTCATTCTACTCGTTTTCCTTTGTATTTTGTACCCTCGGAATTAGGAGCCATTTGCCTCGGAATTAGGATTTTTACCTCGGAATTGGAGCATTCGGACTTTCTTCATATTTAATTTAATTTTACATTTAAATCAAGTTGTAATTGTTGTCCTTTTAGGATATTTCAAGAGTTAAATAAATAACGCTTCTGATAAAAATAGCCAGTTCTTCAGAAAGGTGTAGTAAATGCTTAATTTTTGACGTTCTTTCGAGTTTTTATGAAAATACCACGGAATAAGGAGACTTTACCTTACATAAGGTAGTAAGTACAAGTATTAAGTAAGTATTTATAGTTTTTATTTGATAAAAAGTAGAAAGATAATGAACAGGAGTGTCGGTAAATTATTATTTTTCTTAGACCATGAACATGCGAAAGAAAAGGTCTAGTCAATGGTATTTACTTAGTCACTGATGTTTATTATAATACAAGTATCCTGAACTAGCTATTGAATGAAGTAATTTGATTATCACCACTCTGGCGCTGATTGCTGAGAAAAGTGAGAGTGGAAATATTTGGAACTAATGTGAATTATGATAAACGAGCGGATACCCGCGACTTCGTTCGCGTGGATATTGATTTTAATAATCCCGTGGGAATCATTTTGTTTTTCCTAAGCTCCTTTGAGCTTATACCTTGCTTAAAACTGTAAAAAGTTCACTGGCGGATGTTTAGGTACATCAAAATGTAAACATCCGCCAGTGAAAGTCCCATCAAAATCGGTCCAGCCTTTCAGAGATTAGCCAGTAGTCTTTAAAGTATCTACTTTCTAACAAAAAAAGAATGAATGAAATCGGACCACCCGTTAACGAATTACAGCTAAGTACACATTTTGCCTTTCATCCCCTCTCCCAAGGGAACCGTGCTGCATTTCGGGATAAAAGGTATCCTATGTGTTACTCCATAGTATGAACTTAAATCATGCCGAGTTTCATTTCAATCCATTGAGTAGTTTTTCGTGATGCGCGCACAAACATACTGACAAACAGACACACAGATAAACAGACAAACAGATAAACAGATAAACAGACAAACAGACAAAAATTTCAAAATTAGCTTTTTCACGTTCTATTACTTATCCCTAACATCTCCCATTTATTATTTTGCAAAAATCTTCAATGTACAGACACGGCAATTCTACGATTTTATTATATGTATAGAGATTGTATTGAAAAATGTCAATTTTAATTCCCAGTTCCTTCAGCACCACGTTTTGAATCAGCACAAGAAACAGATAATTTTGTAATAATGGAGATTTGTATATTTAGCAGAGTCGTATGCCATATTTATGAAAATAAAGATCTCAAAATAAGTGGAGGAACATCACCGAATGCTAAACATCATCGATGCTAAATGTAAATAGATTTTAAGATCAAAATGTTAATGAATGTTCTAATTACTGAAATTGACATGAAATCTTAATTGAAAACAATCGGCATTTTGCTGTCGCGTTCCCGCTGCTAATTGCAATCTGATTATGAAATATTTATTATAGCTAGAGTATTGAACATAACAGGCAATTAAGATAATGAGAGCAGCGTGTGCGTATGTCAATCGATATGCCTAAAAACATTTTGTACAGTACACCTTACTCGTAAAGGTAATCGAATACTACGAGAGGATTAGAGAGGGCCAGGAAAGCGCAAACGTCATCGAACATAGGTGCTACCTATCGCACACTTCTTATGTGATTACATTGCCGTGTGATTGCCAAGTCATTCTATTTTTATTAAAAAAAAATATCATAGGTCAATGTAAAATGTTGTTAATTAACTAATTAGGTAACAATAATTATTTATGATCAAGTTATAGAATAGACGGTCCCATAGATAGGCAGATTACTGAATAAATTATACGACTTGGTTTTACATTAAATCTCACGACTTTTTGCGGTAGAAGAACTGCGTTGCGAGAATTGCATTTTTATACATGTTACGATTTTATTTATCCCATTGAATAAAAGTTACGCTGACATTTTCCGCTTGTAATAAAGGTTTCGCTTGTAGTAAATGGGGGCCTACAATTATTGATAGATTGAAATAGTTAGCTGCGGTTATAATAACATAATAGTATAACTTAAGGCATACAATTTTGTTATTATAAACGTCCATAACAGTGAAACATATTGGAACAAGTCACTTTACAGCATGCAACATTATCGGCAATCAAATCGGGCGGGTAGTGTCGTTAAATTTTAATAGAATTGCCACTTATATTGATATGCGTTGTAATTATACTAAATATCTACTTTAGAAATATACGGTTTATGTTTTTGATTCTATTTCGTTGTATGTAAGTATATCGATATAAATTCTTTGATTTGCCGTGTCTGTACATTTAAAAAATTGTTTGCAAAATAATAACGGGCGGGTGTCAGCGATACCTAAGTAATGGAACGTAAAAAAGCTATTTTTTGAAATTTTTGTCTATTTGTCTGTACGTTTGTGCGTGCTTCACGCAATACTACTGAATACGCGAATGGATTGAAATTAAACTTGGCATGATTTGAGTTCATACATACATACTACGGAGTAACATATAGAATACTTTTTATCCCGAAATTCATCACGGTTCCCTTGGGAGAGGGGATGAAAGTCAAAATGTGTACTTATTGTTAGCTGTCATTCATTAACGCGCGGTCAGATTGCATTCATCCTTTTTTCTTATAAAATAAATACTTTAAAGATTATTCCGTAAATTCAAGGTCATCGGTTTTGTAGTTCAAAAATTACAGCCATCACAACCCTCAGTATTCCATATAATTTGGAACCTGGATTGTACAGAAACCTTTGAACGTCCGAATTATCAAAAAAAATAATCAAAAACATTAAAATTTGTCTGTCTTCAAAATGCTGGACCGAGTTTGATGGGACTTTCAATGGAAACACTTTAGTGATGGGAAAGAGTTATTAAAAAATTAATACTCACTGCGCTGTACAATTTAATGCGCGACTTTTAACGGTATGAGCTCAAAGGAGCTTAGGGAAAACAAAGTTCCCGCGGGATTTTTAAAAACCTAAATCCACGCGGACGAAGTCGCGGGCATCCTTTTGTGTTGACTAAAACTACAGAAAAACAACGTAAATATTTCTTTACACATTTGTAATATATTATGTCTATTGTAGTTAAAATTTAAATAAATAAGTACTAGTTATTAAAATTTTGTCACTGACACGTGACTTCGTTCTCGGAGGAACTCTTTTCCAGGATGAAAAGAATTTAAACAATAACAATTCATTTCATAATATTATAATCATTATTATCCCTTTCTAAGAAATATTTAAGTAGTTAGCCGCAACAATATGTTTCTTACGGATTAAATTGAAAATAATTATTTATTTTTCTCGCCCACATTTATAATAACAAAACACAGCTTAGATCCATTATTTCCATTTATTATATTTTGTGATTACAGTCTGCGGGCGTGGGAAGGTATTGATAATTTTATCGTCTGATTTATTATCACGAGGCGCCTCGCCCTCGGGAGATGTAAACATTAAAAAAAAAATCACCGGGGCGAGAAAAGAAACTTAACACGCTAAAGAGCATGAATTCGGCCGTCAATAACGTCATAAAGCCGTCTATAGCACTATTCCAATACCTATTAGATACCGGACAATTCGTTGTTTTTAAAGAATGTAAGGCATGTTAAATATGACTATTTTTGTCAATTTCCTCCCAGTGTTAAGACTTGTGTTAAAAGTTAAGACTATAAGAATGGGCACGGCAATAGTGCAACAGTCTTGGACTGTCCATCCTTCGGATTACACTCCGCTCTTTGGCCGTTGATTGAGGCTTTTTACTGAAATCTATCTACATTATTCTAAATACTATAGGTTTAAAACTATTTTATTTAAGAAAAATATAACAAGTTTGATAATGGCTTAACTTGCTCTAGCTGTAACCCTTTTTGAATTCAGAAGGTCTTATTCACAAGCTCATTTGGACTCATAATATCAATCTTGATTCTATTACTACTAGGCTTTCTTGTTTTGAGTCGTCATATATGAGTCATGTTTATTTGAGTCGTCCAGTCTGTCTGATAAAATATAACAGCTGATGTCAGCAACTCCAACATCATCTTCGAAAGTTTGTCTGTCTCTCTGTGTTAAGTAAATACATAATTTTTTCTCAAATTTTAAGTTGTAGCATGACTATCGACAACAACATAAATAAATTGTAAGTAAGTAATGTAAATAGTGTTACCCAAAACCGTCGTCACATCCATTTCAACGGTAAAGTCAAGCGTGAAAACTAGTCTTCAATTGATACTAGGTATACTATCTATAAACCTTCTTACATAATTGATATAATACATCTATTATTAGCTGTGTGAAAAGTATTGGATTACTTTGCCTACTTGATAGCTGACGCGATGGTATTGTTAGATCATTACATAGTATAAAACAAAGTCGCTTTCTCTGTCCCTATGTCCCTATGTATGCTTAAATCTTTAAAACTACGCAACGGATTTTGATGCGGTATTTTTTAATAGATAGAGTGATTCAAGAGGAAGGTTTGTAAGTAGAAAAATTTGACCCAGTAGATGGCGCTAATAGCGGGCAGGACGACGTCTGCCGGGTCCGCTAGTATCTGATAAAATAAATCAAGTTCTTCGTTGATAATGAACTCAATCAAGACTTAATAGACTCTTAATCAACTCTTTGTAAGTAGCTCAAGTTAAGTCACCGGGGACGGTTCATATTTTTTGCTAATTTACTGTCTAACTTCGTTCATGAAAGACTTACTTAATTTAGCAGTTATGAAAATAACTTCGCACATTGTTGACGAACAATGTGAGCGCGCTTAAAATCGAGGACATTATCAAGAAGTTTGTTTCCCGGAAGTTTTCGTGTAATTTTTCAAAACCGTAACGCTTTCAAGAGCCGTGTAATTAGAGAATTACGCTGTTTGGAGTATAACAGCTGGGCAAGGAAACACGGAAATCTATTTTCACGAATGTTGTTTTTCCGCCATAGTAACGTGCACGGGCCGATCATAAAACATTGCGTCACTTCGCCCGGGGGGGTGAGGGCACCCCCCGTTTGTAAACAGATTGTGACGTTGTCCATCGGACTATTCCGAATCGCCAACAACAGGTGGTCCCCGTTTGCTCTAATGCCACGATCTAGATATTGGATAGTGAACTTGACCGCAGCTTTCCGAAGCGTCGCGATGCGAACCGTTCCATCAGCAAAAAATAGTAGGGAACTAAAACTTTTTTTAATCGCATTTTTCCTTACTTTACGCACTAGACACGGGTCGGACGCGTTCGGACATTATTCAGGGCGGCGTGACGCGCCCACGCGACCGTTTCGCGTGGAAGCCTGCGCGCGACTGACCTCCAATCCGAGCCTCCAGCCACCAGCCGAGGCACATGTTCCAGCTGCCACAGGTAGCTACTGATTAGAATTAGCCACTCGAAGTTCCAAATTCCAAATCCCCGGGGTGCCTTAACAGCTTTTATGGGAACAGGGTGGATTTTTCCGCTGTTTTCAATGTCAGCTCTCCGTGAACGTTTTTCCTAATGTCGCTGTCTTGAAAGCTCTTCGGAGTCGTACTTACCTACTGGTGGGTTATAAACTGAAATCATTAGTGAACTTGTGGTGAACTTTAACTTCAAGGATTTTCATTTTGAAACTTTTGAATGACTTCGCCGACTAATTTCACAAAATTTTCTTACTGTTATAAACTTTACATATTTGATTAAGTATATATACTTACCCAACACGAGTACTTATATATTTATACTTTCCTATTGTATTTCAAAATGAATTGCAATGAGGTAAGAATAATTCACCCACCATAACCTTAATTGATGTTTGTAGAAGACGGAATTAATTGCTTTACTCGCGCCAAAGAAAAGGGTTTCCTGACGGTGGTGGATTGTTATGAATTTAATTTGCAATTAAAAACCAATTACTCATGAACTTTGTAACAGTGCGTAATTTAAAGTTAGACCAGTCGGGCACACCTTACTTTTTAGTCCAGTTAATAATTTATCCTAAATTAATCATCAGGAAAATGACGTGTATTTTTTAAATTCTTTTGGCGTTGCACGTCCGTCAAGTCATCCTATTTCGATAATTTTTCATCCGAAAGGTTTATAAGACAGTTGATCTCCTGGAAGGAGAACTCTCTGAAGAAGGAATCTCTGATTTCGGAAATGAACAAGATAAACGAACGCGAAGTTTTGTCCTCTATTTTCGTACTTGAAAGGGCCTTGAGATCCCAAGATTACCGCTGACCACGTGCCGCTTTGGGACCATCTAAAGCTCTGCCTTTAATTGATCTACAAGATGCCGTTTGAAAACTCATCAATTCTAAGAATTGCTTTTATTCTGTGCCGAGCGCCGACTATTAAAAATTCCTACCAGATTCCTACGTGTCATTGAGTAGCGTATTTAAAGCTTCGATGGAAATCTTGTATTGGTTTTGGTTAGTCAGTGAGTGAGATAGAAACTAAGGATCGGACCCCTACTTCACTTGATTAAAAAATAATACATAATTAAAATTTCGGGTCGGGGGTGTATCTTGAATTAACCCTGTTGAAAGTTTCCATTGTTAATAATACTATGGACTTCCGGATCCTTTCGCATGCGACCCGAAAAGTAAAATCAGATTCAGATATCAAGGATTTACTTCTGAAGTTGTTTGGAGTCAACGTTTTTAAACCAGCGACGTACTTACTGATTAGGCCTCGAGTATAATAATATAGGTAATATACGTATAAATGGCGTTTGTGTATAAAATAATAAAAATATAATGACCTGAACTTTGCTGTTGTGAAATTCGAGTCAAACAGTACACAGTTGTTAGTGGACCGATTTCGTGAGTGCTAAGTGTTTTCGGATAGCGAAAGCTTTATCTAAATTGTTGATTTGTTACAAGTGATGACAATATTATAAAAGGCAAGGTATACGTATTACAATATATTTGTCACTAACAAAAATAAAGGTGATATTTGTAGGTCTTCATTTATTTTTAGTTAACAACACAACAATACCTAATGAAGATTATTTGTTCCTTTTTCTCCAAGTGGCATCGCAATCCGCTTTTGTATATTTGCTTATATCTTCTAAACTTCTTTGTGGAATTAAATGCTGTTTTCAGCAACATTAAGCTCATCTCACGAGGAAGGTTTATTATGTAATAAATGACACATAGATAAGCCCACCAGTGCGAACCAGGGTTGAGTCAGCTAGTAAAATTTTAACAATGCAATAAAGTAGCATAGATAATTCTTAAGCTTTTGTATGCGACATCAAAAGCACTTACAGGGTAAACCTAACTTCCTAACTAATATTATAAATGCGAAAGTGAGTTTGTTTGTTTGTTATGCTTTCACGCTTAAACCGCTGAACCGACTTTGACAAAATTTGGTACAGATATAGATTAGACCTTGGAGGACATTAGGGTACTTTTTATACCGGAAATTCATACAGTTAGCAAAGGATTTCACAATAACCTAAATCCACGCGGTCGAAGTCGCGAGCATCAGCTAGTACAATATAAAAAGTATAATATAATGTAACCTAATCGTACAATTTAGCTTAGCTTATTGTATCGCTCGTTTCTTGTATCATTATAATAAACTAGCGATCCGCCCCGGCTTCGCCCGTGGTACATAATATATAGCCTATAGCACTCAAGGATCACTTACATATCCAACGGTGAAATAATTTTTGAAATCGGTCCAGTAGTTCCTGAGATTAGCACGTTCAAAAAAACAAACTCTTCCGCTTTATTATATTAGTATAGATTATTTTCAAAAGCAACATAGGCTATTATTTGAAGAGGCGTTGGGACTTTTTCTTGCGTCTAATGTAGTATAATAAACTCACTTAGTACGACTTTGCATATCTTGACAACGTTTATACAACTCGAGTATCGAAACACTACTTAGAACTATTTAAAAATTCTTAACGTTTTGTCTTGAAATCTATCTACGAGTAAGTAAACAGGGTGAAGGCAAGAAGTTTGTGTCCCTGCGTCACTTAAATCAGTTAACAAATAGTACACCTATCCGGCATCCATCACCATTCACAGCTTAGGTACACAACACAGGAACTCGTGATCTGCAGTCGAATATTGAATAGAAGCAGGCGTTACTTTGCGGAATTCCATGATATACTTACAATGAATATAAAATTACTTTGCTGTAATCCGCTAACAGTGACAAAGTAGGCACAACACCACACAAATTCACCACAAAATAAACTCAACAATTGTTTTGCTCCGACACCGGAGCATCTTCAGGAGATGGCGACTTTGTCCGTTATAAAGTCGACATCTCCTGAAGATACTCCGGTGTCGGAGCGAAACGATCGTCGAGTTTATTTTGTACTGAATTTGTGTGGTGTTGTGCCTACAAATGTGTCACTGTTAGCGGATTATAGCAAAGTAATATTATATTCATTGTAGCACTGCAGTCGAATATGCTAACCACTAGACCAACGACGCAGTTGGCAGTAATAAACCAATAGCGCACAAAGTATGCCTCGTTGGTGTAGTGATTAGCATATTCGAACGCACATCACGAGGTCCCTGGTTCGATTCCCTGGTCAGGCAAACAATTGTTAGGTATTCGGTTTTTCTGTCAAGAAATTCTCAGTGCCAGCCCCGGAGTTGGAAGCTGGTGGTGTTTTGTCCCCGTGCCTCGGAAAGCACGTTAAGCAGTCGGTCCCGGTTACTATCACTAATGTAACAATAGTCGTTAAAGCCCGCCAACCCGCATTGGAGCAGCGTGGCGGGTCTAAGCTCTAAATCCCTCTCTCCTATGAGAGAGGAGGCCTGTGCCCAGCAGTGGGATGTTAAAAGGCTGTAGTGGTGGTGGTAGTGGCACAAAATATGATATTTTGTACAACATATTTAAAGGCCGATCGTTCAGTAGTCTGTAACTGATGTTAATGCGATTGTCATAATGATATTGGACGCTGTCAATTTCACTCCGGGGACAGATTAACGGGATAGGACGGCGCGTCGCATTGAAAACGTTTCTCCCGGGGATAAAACAATGGCATATTGAGCCAAGCTGACTTTAAAGTATGATAATAATCCGAATTTAATTTTCAATATAAATCTATCTATCTTCTATATCTATACATCTATACATATAATAAAATCGTAGAATTGCCGTATCTGTACATTGAAGATTTTTGCAAAATAATAACTGGGGGATGTTAGGGATAAGTAATAGAACGTAAAAAAGCTATTTTTGAAATTTTTGTCTGTTTGTCTGTTTGTCGGTTTGTCTGTTTGTCTGTTTATCTGTTTGTCTGTATGTTTGTGCGCGCATCACGTAAAAACTACCAAATGGATTGAAATGAAACTCGGCATGATTTAAGTTCATACTATGGAGTAACATATAGGATACTTTTTATCCAGAAATTCAGCACGGTTCCCTTGGGAGAGGGGATGAAAGTCAAAATGTGTACTTAGCTGTAATTCGTTAACGGTTGGTCCGATTCCATTCATTCTTTTTTTGTTAGAAAGGAAATACTGTAAAGATTACTGGATAAGCTTTGAAAGGCTGGACCGATTTTGATGGGAATTTCACTGGCGGATGTTTGCATTTTGATCTACCTAAACATCCGCCAGTGAACTTTTGACAGTTTTTAGCAAGGTATGAGCTCAAAAGAGCTTAGGAAAAACAAAATGATTCTCACGGGATTTTTAAAATCAATGTCCACGCGAACGAATTCGCGGGTGTCCGCTTGTTTTTCAATAATAATTAAAAGATACATTGTAAAACACAAGACGGCTAGCCCCTAAAGGTGCATCTTTCAGGTTTCACTAGGCTTTTTCACTAGACTGGATTTATTTTACACCGTGCGTTGTGATAGAAACCTTTGGCTTCCACTAGATTTGTACACCCGAACTGCAAAAACATAATCAACGCTTTAATTATGCAATAAATAATCTATAATATAATAAAACTGTAACAGATCCAATTCTGTACATTGAAGATATTTTGAAAATTTTTATTGGAGGGCACTCTATAACCGATACTGAAGCCAAAACTGCAATTTTTTTCATTTTTGTCTGTCTGTCTGTCTTTCTGTCTGTCTGTCTGTCTGTCTGTCTGTATCTTGGCCGCGCATCACGCCGAAACTACTGAATGGATTCGAATGAAACTTGGTACGATTTGAGTTTATACTCCGAGGTAGGACATAGGATACTTTTTATCCCGAAATTCAGCACGGTTCCCTTGGGAGAGGGGATGAAAGTTAAAATGTGTATTTAGCTGTAACTTATTAACGCGTTGTTCGATTTCACTCATTCTTTTTTTGTTAGAAAGGTAGTACTTTATATATTGTTCCGTAAATATTTCAAGGTCATAGGTTTTTTAGTTCAGAAATGACAGACATTACAACCCTTGGTATTGTGTTCAAATAACTTGGGACCCGGATCTTTGAACGTACGGCTTATTTTAAACTGGTGTGCATTTAAATTTATGTTTGTCGGTCTGTATATTTATTCCAGCTAATCTCCGAAACGGCTGGATCGACTTTAATGGAACTTTCAATGTTATAAGGAGTAACTTAGGCTACATTTAGTTTAGGTAACATAAAATAATTATGGTATCCGATCCGAACCTATATTAAACCTATAAACACGCGAACAAAGTCGCGGGGGTCAGCTAGTTAATTATATTATGCAAATAAAGAGAATTTGACGAATTGTTAATGGGTGTTTAATTAATTACAAATAAATGTAAAATATGTAAATAAATTAAGTATAGGCATCATTAATAACTTAATAAGTTAACCGTATCATTTTCTGTTTTGATTTTTGATCAGTTATTTCCGATTCTCATTATCATTGTATCTCATTTTGTTTGCCTTATTTGAATAATTATGATTGATTTCTGATACTGATTTCAATTTGGTTTAAACTAATTTTTTTTTAATATTGATATTTCTAATGTAAAAATTACGAGTACATACCACCGTGGACTGCGTGCATGGATGGACGTGCATGGACGACGAGTCTCGTCGTGACCACGGTCCATGCAACTGGATCGAAATATCGACAAAAACAAATATTTTATCGTGGTATGTACTCGTAATTTTTACATTAGACTATGTCGATAAAACTGTGATAGCCTAGTGGTTAGGACGACTGACTTCTAATCGGAGGTCGTGGGTTCGATCCCGGGGCACACACCTCTAACTTTTCGGAGTTATGTGCGTTTTAACGGTGAAGGAAAACATCGTGAGTAAACCTGCATGCCTGAGAGTTCTCCATAACGTTCTCAAAGGTGTGTGAAGTCTGCCAATCCGCTTGGCCAGCGTGGTAGACTATGGCCAAACCCTTCTCACTCTGAGAGGAGACCCGTGCTCTGTAGTGAGCCGATCATAATGGGTTGATCATGATGATGATGATGATGTCGATAAACCACGAAATAAGCCTTAATACACTATATTGATATTTCATTTTCCTCTGTTGATCAATGTTAACCGTTATAGCTATTGATTACAAACTGTGTGACTAAGCTTCTTGTTTCAGATTAAAAATTGCTTAGAATATATATTTTTCCTGTCGATAACTAATCTAATATAATGCCGCAATAAATTACATTATTATTTTTTAGTCTAAAAGGGGTAAAGAAATGTAGTAGGTAAGTCTGGAAACTCAGAATCTAGAAAGAGAGTTTTGTCAATAAATACGAAAGATTTATATGAATCACAAATAAAATATGAAATACAAACATTGCTACCGATTTATTCATAGAAATTCAACTATGTTGATTTAAAACTAACTAAGCGAACAAAAGCAATTTATTTCTACAAAACGTTAAAATTCAACGTTCTACATCGCAAAATTTTATATTAAACTTTTAGCGGGTCATCCTAGTTCAAAGAAAATCGTCCGTCAGTCTAGACTCTAGACCAGTAGTTCCCAAAGTGATCCAGGTGGACCCCCAAGGGTCCACGGGAGACTCGACGGGGGTCTACGTTGGCGTGACAAGAAAATAGGGGTTCAGAAGTCGTAAGCGGCGGTCCACGAAAATTTATCTGGTTTCGATAGTGAAGAACTAAAATATTGGCTTGACTTCACCTTACAATGTAGGCAGATAATATTTTAAGAAGCTCAGAGACTGTTACTTGTAAAAACTTGCATATTCCATATTCAGTGCTTAACTTTACCCCCGTCCTTGTCACAGCTGGTTACATTTGTGATTAATGGTGTGACGTCACATATTTTGCAATTTTTCAACAAAATTTTGCTTTAAAATTTCTTATTTCGTGTTTTAATAGTACCTACTTTAAAAATATTAGATTTTGAAATGTGACATCAAAAAATTTATAACCCCTTCCACCTTGTCCCACAATGTCACAATTCGTCCCCCCTCCCCATTAACGTGCGACGTAATTTATGGATGGTTGCAATTGGTCGATGGACGCAAATTTCCATAGTAAGATCTAATCTTCATATTTTTTTTCGAGTTTTGGGAATATGGTAGAAATGTGGCTGCAGGGGGTCCACCAGAACTAGTTAAATTTTGAAAGTGGTCCATGAGAAAAAAAAGTTTGGGAACCTCTGCTCTAGACGAATGATTCACTCCTTTTGAAACTTAAACTAAAGGAAAAATGTGAGAAACTCCTCACCGGTGAAGTAAAAAATCGTTTATCGCGAACAAAACACTACTTTATTTGTTAAATCGGCTTTAGAAAACCTTCAAAGCCTTTTTTCTCTAGATAACATTCAAATCGATGTTTTATTCTCTTTTGTGTCTAGAGCTTTTACTTCGACGGAGAAGATAATAAGCTTTAAAAGCTGCAATCAGGAAAAAAATATTCGAAACATTTTAAAGATTTTCCTCTCGATGATGAAATTATCGAGTTAGCCTTGGTCCTAAATTGCCTATTTTGAACTAACATTTAAAAATATTCAAATTGTTATTACAGCATTGCCTCAACTTGTAGCAAACTTAGCTTAAGCTCACACAGCCTTAAAGCGAGACCAACAAGTATAAATTAAAAATTAAAAAACCCCCGACATTCGCCATTTTGTGATGGCGGCCATCTTGAATTTGCATAGTGCTATTCTACTAGTCAAGTCATTTGATACCCATATTGAGGTGTTTGGGAAAAAATATGTTATCCGCCATTTTGTGGCGGTGGCCATCTTGGACCAATTTTCATCAAGCTACGAACACTCCCGACAAATTCACATTTCAAACAAAAAAAAAACCGCATTCAAATCGGTTCACCCGTATGAGTGTTACAGGGGAACAGACAGACACACACACACCAACACAGACACGTCAAACTTATAACACTCCATCTTTTTGCGTCGGGGGTTAAAAAGACTCAGAAAAAGACTGATAGCTCAGTAATATTAGTCCAAATCCACGGCGTGCCTTTAGATTGAGACAGCCTCTCCACTCCTCAAACTTCGGCTGCCTCTATAGTCAATACTTAATAGCTAAAGGTTCTATTTTAACCTATAACCTAGGCTAAAATACACTTTTCAGCCAGTTGCAAGACTTGAAATTGTCTTTCAAACTAAAATAAGACGTGCAATTTAACACTAAGCCATCAACTTTCCAAGCGCGTCCTTTAACTCTATAACTTCACGATAAGTTATCATTGTAAGAAGTAATCAAGGTCAGAACTGACAAGTGGGTCTAAGAAAGTTGCTAACGTAACGTCTTGTTATCTTAACTTATGAGGTTCGTTATACCATTGAAGAGACTTTATGTGCCCCTGAGGTCTCTTTTTTGCGTTAGAGTGTGCTTTCACTAGTCTGACGACACAAATGTCTCCATCGATTCGGATGGCCGAGTGATAATTTTTATTATTATTTTATACTTTTAGAAGCTAATTTTTTTTACTGTATATCAAAGGGTTAAGACTCCGCTGCATTAATAGCTAAAGAAAACATGATATAATATATTATCATCATTATTTATGATAAATGATCCCTCAGCAATGTCAGTTTTGAAGTAAATAGTTTTACTATATAGATAATAATTAAAAATAATTTTGGTTAATTATTGTGTTTTGAAATATGACCTTATGTATAAAGATAGGAATTAATGGTGGCATAGTTACGATGAGGCATAAATACTCGTAACTACTTAGTAATGTTGAATGTTTCGGTGGTGTTTTGTCCTCTATTACTAATAAATGTCTCCCAAGAATAAGGAAATATCGCAGTCTTGCTTTATAGATGAGACTCCAAGGATAACGTGCAAAATGAAAAAAAAATCTGTGTAGGTTTTACTATTTAATAATAATACCTATGATTGAAAAAAGTTATATACTTATTATGTTGCAATTTAAGGTAAATTTGCAGGTATAAAATGTTGCGGGGTGCTAGCCAGGTAACCTCCAAGTGTGCCTGGGTGCTGCTGGTCCTCTTGGATACGTCCGAGGGGAAGAGCAGTATTCGGGCCGGTGCGCCCCGGTAACATGGTTAATAATTTCGGGGATATTGTTAGCCATGGCCAATGACCTGGCGGAGGGAGGTTTCTCCGCGTGTCCCTCTGATTAGCAGAGGGCACCGCGGATGAAACTGGGGGTGAGACACCCCGGGGCGGGGGCAGCGATGCCCATCGCGGGAGGAAGAAAACCTCGTTAAAAAATTACGGGAGGGCGCGAGCCTCTGGAGGGACAGCCCAGAGGCGAGCGGGAGCCCCAGCTGGGGCGGCTGCCGGACACCTGGGATGCATACTTTGGGTTCCCCAGGCGTCCAGCACAGACAGCATGAGGGTCATGCCGTGGTGGTTTTAGTGGGTATAACCGGTTGGAGTCCCACATAACCTTCGTTCTGCCGCATTCGGCCGCAGAACGGGGGTACCTATAAAAGGTTTCCACCACGTCAAAAAAAAAAAAAGGCATAAAATGTTGCAATTTAACTTTTCTTATTATTTTCTTATAAGTATATGACAGTAACGAATTTTAAAAGTTATACTAAGGTTTCAAATGAAGGTTAAGGTTGAAAATTTTCTTTACACCATCATGTATTTTAATAAGAAATTAACTAATTGATTAATACTATTTATTATCAATCAGTCGTTTACTAACAATACTTCTATATATCACTTTTTGCATTATGAAAATTCTTCTCACCTTATCAAATCTTATCACCGTAATCATCATCACGCGCTGAAATAATTTTCATCAGCATAGCATTTCCCATTTCCAAAATTTAATGACGTCATCGATATGAATCGAGCGCATAGAACGCGTTACAAAAACGCGAATGACGTCGAATACGTGCTGAAAGCACATAGTTATACCTGTGGTTATACCTACAGGGTACAGAAGATTCATTTCATTAAATAAAGTGCAATTCAGGTTGAAGCAGCGCTAACTATCTACCGTTATATTAACCTAGACTTTTATACAGTTACCACCTAATAGTTACCTTTGTCTCCCTATTGCGCAGCTCTTATCTTAAAGTAAGGATTGTATACCTACAATGCGAAGTGCGCTTGGCCTGCTGAAAGTGCCAAAGAAATGAAAGTGTGTAACGATGAGCGTGTGCTAAAGCTGTGATAAAGCTTGATAAAGCTGTGATAGCCTAGTGGTTAGGACAACCGACTTCTAATCGGAGGTCGTAGGTTCGATCCCGGGGCACGCGCCTCTAACTTTTCGGAGTTATGTGCGTTTTAAGTATTTAAATATCACTTGCTTTAACGGTGAAGGAAAACATCGTGAGGAAACCTGCATGCCTGAGAGTTCTCCATAACGTTCTCAAAGGTGTGTGAAGTCTGCCAATCCGCTTGGCCAGCGTGGTAGACTATGGCCAAAACCCTTCTCACTCTGAGAGGAGACCCGTGCTCTGTAGTGAGCCGGTAATGGGTTGATCATGGTGATGACGAACGATCAGCGTTAGGGTTTCCCTAATTAAAATTTCCGGCTAGCGATTACATAGCCGCAATGTTTGCCGCCTCCCTAATCGCTCGGTCGCGTGTCAAAACTGCAATTTATCACGACGCCAAGCCGCAGCAACGATTATTGAACCCCTGGATTTATAAAGCGTTCCCGGAATTTCCCTGCCTTTTCCCGTATTTCCCTAATTTTAATTTTTTTTTAACCCCCGACGCAAAAACGACGGGGTGTTATAAGTTTGACGTGTCTGTGTGTGTGTGTGTGAGTGTGTGTGTGTGTATGTCTGTTCCCCTGTAGCGCTCAAACGGGTGAACCGATTTGAAGGCGGTTTTTTTGTTTGAAAGGTGAATTAGTCGAGAGTGTTGTTAGCTATGTTTGATGATAATCGATCCAAGATGGCCGCCGTTACAAAGTGGCCGATTACATATTTTTTCACAACTCCCTTAATATGGGTATCAAATGAAAGGGCTTGACTAGTAGAATAGCACTATGCAAATCCAAGATGGCCGCCACAACAAAATGGCGAATGTCGGGGGTTTTTTAGGGTTCCGTACCCGAAGGGTAAAAAACGGAGCCCTATTAATGTCACTCGGCTGTCTGTCTGTCTGTCTGTCTGTCTGTCTGTCTGTCTGTCCGTCTGTCCGCCGGTCACAGGTCTCTAGCTCGCAGACGAAATGAGTTACAAACCTGAAATTTTGGTATTTAGTGTAAAACGTTAACCCAAAATCAAATATTGAATTAGAAATTGAATTAAATTATTTTTCAGGGGGGCTCCCATACATGAAAAAGGAGCCGGAAAAAAAATTTTTTTTCTTTACCCTAGCTTGTGGGGTATCATTGTTTAGAGCTCATTACGTAGAGTACAAATATATATTTTTTTAATTTTTATCTCAAAAAATAAGGGGAGGCCATCAAAGTTGTCAGTTTTAGACCATTTTTGTGACGGGGGCTATCTCAAAAACTAAACTAGTTGGGAATATGATATTTCAGTATATTATGTACTATATGCTCTATTTAAACAACAAATACTGAAAACAACGATTTATTAAATAGTTTATAAGCTGTGACAAAATAAACGAACATTTTTTGGGTTTTTCTTTCACGGTTTGTTGCGATGTCTATTAGACCCAAAATATTATATTGTTCATAATTATGTACGGAACCCTGAAAGAGCGAGGCCCGACTCGCACTTGGCTGATTTTATTAATTTTTAATTTACCTATAGAAGAATTATTGTACAACAGAAACATGTAGCGGCTTTATGGTGTTGTACCAATGTGAATATGTGATATGTATACCTACCTATGTATACCTATGTGATTTTGGTATTGTGAAATTGGACATGCATCGTCGTCAACAACAACAACAGAAACATGTAGCGGCTTTATGGTGTTGTACCAATGTGAATATGTGATATGTATACCTACCTATGTATACCTATGTGATTTTGGTATTGTGAAATTGGACATGCATCGTCGTCAACTCAACCAATGACGTCCACAGCTGGACACGGGAATCTTGTAAGGATTGCCACAGAACACGTTCTTGTGCCGCTTGTGTCCAGCAATGGCTCGCTCTTGTTTGCCTAGGAACTTGGAGCTAGGAACCCCGACGTTCCTTCTCTTACCTTCGGTTCTTTGAGCTATGTTCAACTCCATGAGCTAAGTTGGGTTGCGCTCCATCTGTCTAGACTAGACTCTAGACACTAAGCGCTCATACGCATTAGCGGTTGCGGTAGCGGTGCGGCTAGCCGCTTTTTATATTTTTATATGCAACCGCTCATTTTGTACGCACTAAGCGCTCGTACGCATTAGCGGTTGCGGTAGCGGTTGCATATAAAAATATAAAAGCGGCTAGCCGCACCGCTACCGCAACCGCTAATGCGTATGAGGGCTTAATGCTTATTATACATATATCTTAAAATTATGATAATTTCTTAACATTTAATATAATTTATAACGATATACATATATGTACATATTTTATAAAATTTTGTGCAATCATGACAGCACAAGGGTAATTTTATTGAAGCATGATTTTAAATATTTTGTAGTTCTATAGAAATGTCCTGGTACATTAGATTATTATAGTTAGCCCTCATACGCATTAGCGGTTGCGGTAGCGGTGCGGCTAGCCGCTTTTATATTTTTATATGCAACCGCTACCGCAACCGCTAATGCGTACGAGCGCTTAGTGCGTACAAAATGAGCGGTTGCATATAAAAATATAAAAAGCGGCTAGCCGCACCGCTACCGCAACCGCTAATGCGTATGAGCGCTTAGTCAATATGGAGTAAGAATTTATGTGTTTATTTTATTTTAAATTCCTACTCCATATTGAGTACTTTTTAAAAACATTTTTGTGCACAGCAGAGGTAGTAGAGCGGCGCGGTGAGACCGCCCTGTTCGCCGCCGCCCTAATGACTCCGTCGCGTGACTGAGCCACGTTTCACCGCAACGCCAGCGGTATGGTTGTAGCGCAAAATTTTCTATCGTTCCAACAGATAAAGCCTTCCAGGAACTTCCCTGCCTTTCCTTATCCTGCTTATTTAGTGTTTTACTTAAAAAATGCTATAGTGATATATCACTAAATATTAATATAAAACAATATTTCCCGCTGCGTCTGTCTGTTTGTGATAAACTCAAAAACTACTAAATGGGTTTCATGCGATTTTCACCAATAGACAGAGTGATTCACGAGGAAGGTTTAAGTCTATAATTAGTAATTGAAATATGACGTAACTACATAAAGAAGTGTAGAGTTAACTTCACTATGCCTAGTTTTACTTGCAAGAGTAAAAACCGTATTGTATCGTGCAAAAACAAAACTTTCGGCCGGGCACACACAAACATTCGCACAAAGCAACGTTTCCTTACATAGAACAATAGTACGCTCTTCATTTTCACGGTCTCACGCGCTTTTGTTCTACAGTCGTTGGTTCGGTATCTACGCAACTTATCTTTTTGTGTTGGATGCCTTTGTTTCATATTTAATGTACTCTATACTGGATCTGTATACTTTTTAGTACGACTTTGTACATGGTGACAACGTCTATATATTTCGAGTATCGAAATATTATAACGTCAGCGTAAAGCGGACTTTAAGTCCCTTATTACGAGTACTACCGACTCTTATTTCGCTTATTTGCCTCTTGGTGTGCTGACAATAGATGTATGGATGAACTCAGTTCTTAAAACAATATTGTCAAGATCAATTTTACTTTGACAGCTTGCATTTTACCGATAGCTTGCATTCCAGGACGGAGATTACTTTTTATCCCAGTATAACTTAGAGTTCCCATGGGAGTTTTCAGAGGCGTCTCTAGCCCATGTAGCGCCCATGTAGCGTTTAGCTTTAACGCCCGGTTAAAATGAAATAAATGCAAATGTGAAAGTGCCGAGGCCGGCGCCCCTAACTGCTGCACCCGTGTGCACCACACACCCTGCACTATACATAGGTAAAGCCGCCTCTAGGAATTTTAAAAACCTTAAAAAACAACGTGAACAAAGTTGCGAGCAAATAGATTAAGTTTAAATTTAATTCTTTCAAACCTAAAACCATGTGGACAAAGTCGCACGCAAATAGACTTACTTAGTTTACATTTTAATTGTTTGTTTTTACATTGCCACATTTGCTTAGTGCTCTTAATGCCTTGCTAAGTATACACTAAGCCGACACGTCGGTACGGCGTAATGCGATTCGAAGTTCAAATGCCAATGACTGGAATAGCTTTAACACTCGCAAGGTGCTCGGTTTTATGTAAACAAAGCATATAGTCCGGTCAAATTAGACCAAAAAATAGGGGTGAAGTTACAATAATTCACACCTGGCTGAAAATTGGTAGGATTGTTCAAAACACTATTATAAATGAAATGTGAAAAGTAGGTACTCATCGATACGACACCTGGAAAAAAATTTACTCCTGGACACGCACAGTTGACTCACACTTGGCTGAAAATTGGTAGGATTGTTCGAAACACTATTATAAATGAAATGTGAAAAGTCCTCATCTATCCGACACCTGAAAAAAAAAATTACTCAGGGTTAAAGGTCACAAAAACGGGTTTTTCACGATTTTCAACACAACGGTAAATTTTATCATAAAATTATCTTAGACAAAATTGTAGATCAAATAAATTATCTATAAAAAATATCTGAATACTTTTTTCCTTAAGAGCCACCGTTTTTGAGATATAACGATTCAAAAAGTTAAGCGTCGAAATGAAAATGAGGGACTGGGTTTCTTTTTACCCGAAATTCTGATATTTCAGATGATCAGGTGTCGGATCGATGAGGACTTTTCACATTTCATTTATAATAGTGTTTTGAACAATCCAACCAATTTTCAGCCAGGTGTGAATTATTGTAACCTTGGAAGTCTAAATTGACCGGATTAATAGGGGTACGTTTCACTATATCACCTAGAACGGTGTTTTGCTTACGTTTACCAACGTCGCTAAAAAATTCTTCGGTTTAATAATTTTTTTCAAAGAAAAATGAACAGACTTCAAATGATTTGAACTAAAAAGTTTAAAATAATTTTTTATTCATTTAGGTTGACGATTAAACTACATACCTAACTCAAATAATATATAAATTTTTGGAGTCGGCGCCAAACCACATTTATTTCGTGTTAGTAAAATCAGAGTAACTAGGTATCCACTTTTGAATGTGAGTCGTGGAGGGTGAGGCTGTCCGGGACGCGGGGAGCATATTTTCGACTTGAAAAGTATGAGTTGTTTTAGCTTAAAAAGTTTGGCGCCGACTTCAAAAAATTATATATTATTTGAGTTAGGTATGTAGTTTAATCGTCAACCTAAATGAATAAAAAATTATTTTAAACTTTTTAGTTCGAATCGTTTGAAGTCGGTTCATTTTTCTTTGAAAAAAAAATTATTTTATGCTTTTTAGTGATTTGTTTTCGTTATATTCATATTAATATAAATGAGAACTATGTTCAATAGATTATGACCTATATATTATTAATTATTATTAAATATCCTGTGACATAATATATGCATTTTATGTGTCATACTAAGTATAGGTGAATGGTTTTATAATGTTCTAACCCAACCTAACCTACCTTTCGATCTACACAAGATTAGCTTATATGCGTACTACTCTTGTATAATTTGGAAGACCTAGACTAAAAAGTAATTTACAATCTATACTCGACCAGTTTCACACGCGTGCGGTTTGGCTTTGCATAGCATAGAAATTATACGCACGATAGGTCTGGCAATATCAGAACACATATTAGTAACATATGTATACATTTATGCTTATAACTTCGTATGTAAAACTCGATGTGTTATATACTAAAACCTTCCTGAAAGTATGTAGATTACGATAGTGAAACAATCATCAAAATCGGTTCATTAGTTGCGGAGATATTCGTGAACATACTTACATACATACATACATACATACATACATACATACGGGTCGAATACAGAACCTCCTTTTTTTGAAGTCGGTTAAAAATAATGTGGATTTTCGTTTAATTCTGAAGCGCCTATTTAATTTATCGTGTTTAAGCTATATCTGCCGACTGTTAACTGTCTCGTTGGTCTAGTCACTAGTGGTTAGCATATTCAGACTGCAGATCACGAGGTCTCGGGTTCGATACCCGGGTTGGGCAAAAGAGTATGACGACTGACGACATAATGAGGCACGATATAATTATCTACAGCGTAGATTGATGAAAACTAAGTAAATAAAGTTTAAGTACCCGGTGAAAAAGCCGTGTAACTACTTACACTTACAGCTAGCCGCTCTCCTAGCTTGTGAGATGTGGCCAAAGGAAAGGGACATTTTTTGTAAGTAATAACGGAGCGAGGTCCAACTAGTATTTGGCCGATTTTTCCTTTATAGAATAACACTGTATTTTGAGATCGGAGAGAAGCAAACGACAGTAAATAAATAAAAGGTTCGTTTGAAATAACATCTCCAATATCACTACATAGTATAAAACAAAGTCGCTTTCTCCGTCCCTATATCCCTATGTCCCTATGTCCCTATGTCCCTATGTATGCTTAAATCTTTAAAACTACGCAACGGATTTTGATGCGGTTTTTTTTAATAGATAGAGTGATTCAAGAGAAAGGTTTATATGTATAATAACATCCATTAAATAGTGGAAAAATACTGTTATTTTTGAGGTTTCTAATGTGATGTCGTAAATAATTACATTTTTTCCGCTTACATTGCAAACGCAGGCTGAACCCTAGGAGATTTATCAAAATAATGTACTAAGTATTGTACACATTGAAAAGGTCTACAAAAAAGTCCGCGATGGTATATGTCTATCTCTTATGGATATCCCACAATAAAAATTTTTTGTCATTTACTTTTTACGACAAATAATGGCTAATTTTCGAAGCGATTTCAACCAATACAGCATTAATCCTTATCTAATTAAATAAATACCTTAAATACATTGTTGATTTAATATAAATCCATATGGCCCTTTACAGCATATGATTTAAATGAATACTTTCGAAGATATTACAGATTTAAAAATTGCGGCGGCGGGAGCGTGCCTATAAGCGCGTCGGTGGCCGCGGTTCTCCTATATAGCCCAGTGTCGATAATTTTTGAAACCAAAAAAAAAATCACAGTACGTAGGATAAAACCCATTGGAAAAGGAGGAGAATATTATAAAAATACAAGGAAAAATAATTTACGGGCGATCTGAGCTCGGGAAAAAAGGGGGGGAGTTTTAAGGGTAAAAAACGGTTTATCTCGATTTCCGGCAAAACTAGAAGTCCTATGGAAAAAAATCAAATGGCAAAGTTGTAGGTAATAAAAAGATCTACAACTTTTGTATTTACACTTTATTCACATAACCTCAAAATTTATGTGAAAAGTTCAAAAAACCAAGTTTTTGGTTTTTTATTTTTATCTTTTAAAATAAATATTTTTTTTTCACGGAATCTGGTGAAAACTTACCTTTTTATGTCCCAAATACACTGTAATTTATTTGAGTCGAAATATTTAGTTTTTCTCCTTATTTTTGACCTAATATCGACTTAATTCTGACAGCTGTCATTGTCATTTACAGATGAGTTATTTATATGGAGAACAAGGTTAACATCTACGAAGTACGATTTTACCCCAAACTACTTTAATTCCCTGTCCATATAAAGCTCTAAGCCGCTTAATAATATTAATTATTTCGCCCTAAAATAGAAATTGCTAAGAATGGAAACTAGAAAGTGCACACTAACAGCAATAGAAAACAAAAGAAGCATATTGAAAAAATTTATTCAAAAATGGAAGTCGAATGACACTATCACCATGAAGTGTCTGTCAAGCATTTGTCATATTTTGAATTTTTTATCTTTTTTGTGGGAATTGTTTTATCTCTGGTAACATCATGAAACGTCAGAATTCCACGGAATTCGGGTATAAGGTGAGATATAGTAAGTTCATTGTGGAAAATATCGTAAAAAGTCAAGCCGCCTGGGAGCTTTCATCGAAAACGCTGCCTAATCCCTGAGCGATAATATGCTCTACTACCCGTGCGAAGCCGGGGCGGGTCGCTAGTATATTATATATCGCATAAGATGAGATGAGGCATAGATATTTACGCCACTTTCCGGCTACTTTCTCGTACTTACCGAATAATCACTTAAAATACCCATTTAATAGTTACCTGTAACAAAATATAAATGCATTATTGAAATTTGTCACAGGAAAATTGTATCAGAAGCGAAGCTCTGTCCTCAATACGCGCTGCCCAGCCAATGAGATGTTTTTAAACAATGCATTTGTTCGCGGTATTGTGGGACATCACTTGTCATTTAAAAGTCAGAATCCCGATTTTTAGAAGAAAAAAATTGGGAATTATTGTGGCCAACGTTGGGAGTTGGGACCGACATGCAGAACCTAAAAAAACTGTTCAATGTATTTTGATTTTAATTTCAAATAACAAAAAAAAAACTATCATCTTAATGACTAATGTTAGGTCGCTTACCTATTGTGTAAGTGGCGCCATCTATCTGAAAAGTAGCGCTCTTGCACTTCTTGAAGATTTTCCCGCTGACGAACTGGCGCGTGGCGCTCCCATGGGTGGCGGGGTTCGAGTTAATTTCCCGTCTGACCGTGGCGCTAGTGTCGAAACGGTTCCTCAACTCCTCGAACGACGGATCGCTCGGCAGATCCGGTGTTCTGTCCCGACGCACTTGCCCGCACATTCGCCCGATCGGAACGTTTGTATCGGCCGTTTTTTTGTCCATTTTGTCTATTTTTCACACTCACTCTCCGGACACTTTAGTAATCGTAATCGACGCACATTATAATCATCTATCTATAATCTATTCCAACGTTAGGTACTAGTAAATATACACGATTCACATTAGACGCAGCGCGTGGGAATGCAACGGCAATGCAATCAAGAAAATATATGTGTATTTTGACAATAATTAAGGTTCATAAAAGCTAATTTAATATTATAAATAGCAGACCGCGTTCCATGGAATAGACAAGTATCCACGAGAATTCCCAGATCTGAACTTTAGTTATCTAATTTTACGGTTCAATTTTCTTTATTGTATATTAACCGCTGCATTCTGATATGCTACGTCTAATATGAATCGTTTTTAAAGTATTTTAAATTAATTATATTAGTATTTAAAGTAGTATAAGTATAGTATTTTAAGTATTTTAAATTAATTTAAATAATTTAAGACTTTTTAATTATTAATAAATAATTATGGTAAAATGAAATCATAAAAAAATAAAATTAAAACAAATTAAGTAATTAAAGAGACCAATGATGTCTAAAAAAACTATAGGCACCTATCTACTGCTGGAGGTATTAATAAAAACCAAACTTAACGCGGAAGAGAAGAAAAGGCACCTTTAGAATCAAAGCAATTAATTCTAGGGTAGATATGCTGAAATAAAAAGCTTTGTCTAATTCTAAAACTGTTGACTGGATGAAAATATTAATTACTAGCTGATCCCCGCAACTTCGTTCGCGTAAATATAAGATCGGATCGAATCCCATAATTCTTTTTAAATGTACTTAAACTAAATGTAGCCTAAGTTACTCCTTATAACATTGAAAATTCCATTAAAATCGATCCAGCCGTTTTGGAGATAAGCTGGAACAAATAGACAGACCGACAAACATAAATTTAAACGCACACCAGTTTAAAATAAGCCGTACGTTTAAAGATCCTTTTCTTCCCCTCTCCCAAGGGAACCGTGCTGAATTTCAGGATAAAAAGTATCCTATGTCCTACCTTGGAGTATAAACTCAAATCGTACCAAGTTTCATTTGAATCCATTCAGTAGTTTCGGCGTGATGCGCGGCCAAGATACAGACAGACAGACAGACAGACAGACTGACAAAAATGAAACAAATTGCAGTTTTGGCTTCAGTCTCGATTATAGAGTGCCCTCCAATAAAAATTTTCAAAATATCTTCAATGTACAGAATTGGATCTGTTACAGTTTTATTATATTATATAGATAGCCTCAGCATTTCATCATTCAGCATTTATTCCCGTAATATATGCAAGCTCACGCGCCTGACACCGATCATCAATATCCATAATAATGAAGCCGACGTCACGCCATTTATAAATAATTCAAGCTTTAAGCTTAAAATTAATAAAATTATAATATAGGTAAGATCCTTCAAAAGTGGATGCCAGATCATCATCTAGCACTTTTGCTTATTGAAAAAAAAAACGCAACTGATAAAAAAACCGCATGGCTTTTATGAATTTAAAATCTATAAAAGCAACTTTTCTAACACGACTTTCTTGAAGGCGACACGGTTAAAATATCACGTCAGAAGTTCTCAGAAGTTTTTCTTAGTCTGAAGGAGCTGTGACAGCAAAGGAGTTAAAAATTCTTTTGTTTGGGACTGCATGCATATCTATTATGTATTGTGTATTGTTTTCCTACTCCAATTGACTCTATATATTTTTTTATTTCGTTAGTTTAACAATTGCATAGTCCATCACTCATCGGCGACCGGAGCTTATAGAACGGCCTCCGGCCCAATGAAACGCTGTAGCACCGTAACCCCTAAATATTGAAGATCATTTCTTAGTTGCATTGTTAGGTATTTTACCATTTTGATAAGGGCTCTAAGAAGAAGTCTAATGTTTGGAACTTTTCTAAAATTAATTGAAATGAAAAAATACAGTGTCCGAATTTATATAAATACCTACTCTAGTAAATACCTTCGATTATAGTAATTTATACCTTTTTTATCTATGCTATTACGCTATAATTCAGTTGCCGTCCGATAAATCTCTTCATAACTCTATCACCTTGAAACTAGTTAACAAAATGATAAAACTAAATTTAGCCGTGCACCGGTCTGGCATCGGGTTTGTTTTCGTTTCGTCTTGCGTAGATAAACCTTAGTGCGAGTTCCCATTGTACCTCACCGGTAAGAATCCGGATGTGTGTGCTCACACTTGACCTAACAAACTATAATTCTCGCATGTGAATCTGCTGCATTGGCGATTGTGTGCACGCATCCACTGGTACCAGTATTATTATCTCCCGACGGAAGAGAGATCTTTCGTATTATATTATATTTCGTATTAACTGTCATTTTGTCCGCCTGTTGGTGTAGGTCTAAATGACTGTGGTTCCGTAGTTGCCAACAGCTGAATCGGTTTGATTTTTAAACATGATTTAAACAACAGGCCGGTTTGATTAATTAACGCATTAATATATTTAGATAATTTAGTCGAGACGGTACTTACTTACTTCTTAGCAATGTTTTTATAAAATCTGTCCTGCTATTTAAAGGTAATTTCTTAGATACTTACTTTAGATAGTTTTAATTTAGATAGTATCAGTCAAAAGATGCTTTTATTTTACTTATCATTGTTAACTTGACTTAACTTTCATTTCATTTTCATTTTCATTGTTAACTTGATCTGGTAACACTATCTAGACTGTTCAGTCTGCAGACTTTCCGTTTATCCATTTCAAGGTGAAAAAGCAGATACTTAATGTTGAAATTGATTGAAACGTTTTATTTCCTTGATCTTGATATTAACAGTCCGTCTATTCACAAACGGTCCGACAACGCGACGCGACGACGCGACGCGACGTACCGGTTCAGTGAGACCGCGTAGTTTTGCTTATTCCTATACGTTGTAGGTTCATACGTTCTACTATGGATTAGCCTTTGATTTAATGTTTGCTTACTATGAAATACCTTTGCTGTATACGGGCTCTAAATCTGTCTTTTTGTAATTCCAAACAAATAAGAATTCACTTTTACTCGTGGGAAAATACTTCAGTTGTGTATAACCTAGGTTTAATTTATGATTTAATTTCATAATATTAGACATGATGCTTTATTTTTTAAATAACTAAAATTTTTTTTTTCTTATTTGATACAAACAACCAAGTAAACGTACCTATGTATAAAATAGTTATTAACACATTAACTATAAACCAACATTTATTATACTTACTTATATTTTAGAAAGGCCTTCATCTGCGTATTATGAAATAGGTTTTTATTTACTTTTGAGTTGCATAGCATAGGAATAACCCATTTGAAATCAATGTAAAAGAAATACCATTATCTTTCGTTGTTCATCTACCTACGCGCTTTTTAGGGTTCCGTACCCGAAGGGTAAAAACGGAGCCCTATTAATGTCACTCGGCTGTCTGTCTGTCTGTCTGTCTGTCTGTCTGTCTGTCCGTCTGTCCGCCGGTCACAGGTCTCTAGCTCGCAGACGAAATGAGTTACAAACCTGAAATTTTGGTATTTAGTGTAAAACGTTAACCCAAAATCAAATATTGAATTAGAAATTGAATTAAATTATTTTTCAGGGGGGCTCCCCCCATACATGAAAAAGGAGCCGGAAAAAAAAATATTTTTCTTTACCCTAGCTTGTGGGCTATCATTGTTTAGAACTTATTAAGTAGAGTACAAATATATATTTTTTTAATTTTTATCTCAAAAAATAAGGGAATGGGAGGCCATCAAAGTTGTCAGTTTTAGACCATTTTTGTGACGGGGGCTATCTCAAAAACTGAACTAGTTGGGAATATGATATTTCAGTATATTATGTACTATATGCTCTATTTAAACAACAAATACTGAAAACAACGATTTATTAAATAGTTTATAAGCTGTGACCAAAATAAACGAACATTTTTTTGGGTTTTTCTTTCACGGTTTGTTGCGATGTCTAGCTCGGAAATTAAATATTTCTTAGACCCAAAATATTATATTGTTCATAATTATGTACGGAACCCTGAAAGAGCGAGGCCCGACTCGCACTTGGCTGATTTTTTAATACAAAAAGTCTAAAATAAAAATAAAAAAAGTCTGAAAACAATGTCTGCCTGAAAAAGTCAAAATCTTAGAAGATAATGTGAATATTACAAGAAAAGTAAAAAGTATCTCTATATATGTATAGCATAGCTTAGTACTTAGAAATCAGCAATAATGTTTTACAAACAAACTTAGTTATTCGGTCCCAAAGAAAAGAGGATGACTAATATAACACGTAGGGTTATATGCTTTCATGCTAAGAGGTGAAATTTTTATTGAAAATGAAAAGAAACAAGATCTCAATAATTATGATTCACTATTCACTAAAAAATTCTCCAATCGCCTCGTTAATCTTTATTAATTATCTTAAAGCCACCCGTTACGCTTTACTCACGCAAATATATTTCACATTAAGTTTATTTGTTCAAAGTGTTTAATGGATCATATTTCACAAGTTTGTGGAACAATAAATGTAATTTATTACTAGACGTATGCTTTATTTATAATGTGTTGTAGACAATACAATGTTTTGATAACTATTCCTTTTGTTAATTGATGGAGAAAGGGTTTTGTTCACATAAATTTTAAAGTTCTGGATTATGAATTATGTTTGGCTTAGTCTCCCCTATGATAGAGGTAGTCTGTGCCTAGTAGTGGGACGTAAAAAGGTTGTAGTAGTAGTAGTATAGTAGTTGTTGGCTTAGTCCTTAGTCAGAAAGACGATAACTGTACATACTTAGGATGACATTGCACATCACGACAACGTTGTCACACTTCGAGTATCGAAACACTATAACGGCAACGTAAAGCGGACTTTAAGCTTCTTATTTCAGAGTTGCAAATTCAGTACTACTTATCGATTTTTATTTCACTAGTTCGTGGAACAATAAATGTAATTTATTATTAGACGTATGCTTTATTTATAATGTATTGAAGACAATACAATGTTTTGATAACTATTTATTTTGTTAATTGATGGACAAAGTGTTTTGTTCACATAAATTGTAAAGTTCTGGATTATGAATTATGTTTGGCTTAGTCTCTCCTATGAGAGAGGTGGTCTGTGCCTAGCAGTGGGACGTGAAAAGGCTGTAGTAGTAGTAGTATAGTAGTTGTTGGCTTAGTCCTTAGTCAGAAAGATGATAACTGTACATACTTAGTATGACATTGCACATCAAGACAACGTTGACACACTTCGAGTATCGAAACACTATAACGGCAACGTAAAGCGGACTTTAAGCTTCTTATTTCAGGGTTGCAAATTCAGTACTACCGATTTTTATTTCGCTAATTTTCCATTTGAGGTGCTGACTGTAGATGCATAGATAAACTCGGGCCCTCAAAACAATGCAATTAAGGTCCATTTTAACGACATAGCGACATAATACATTGCATTACCCCCATGTTGAATAATCTACTATTATCGTTTGACTTCAATGATGCAAGTATTATATTATTAATACGAGATAGCTAGTTCTAGACAGTCATAGGATACTTTTTACCTTGGAAAGTCAAAGTATTTCTAAGTGTTCCACATGAAGGAAGTCACAGGCATCGGCTCTATCGGCAAGTTCTATAAACTTATAAACAAAATACAAGAAAATTCACTAAGATAGTAAAGTAAGTAATCTTTAACTGAAAGAAATGAAACATAAAAGTATCACTCATTGATACGAGTAATTATCTATGATGTACCTACCAACGTATGTTTACTTTAGATTTTTAAATTCACTTTAGTGATTAAGTATATAATATACCTAGTTCTACATTAACTGCAAGATTGTTGTGTTTGTATCTTGGAAGATATTACCATACTAGTAAAAGCCAGGGGGTTTCTGAAGCGACACGAACAAAGAGTGAGAATTTAGGCCAAGTAGGGTGTGCTGTGGAGAATGTCTAGTACATTGCATGCATAGATAGCACTTTGCATAGAGACTCGAGTGTGTTTGAATGTATAGTGGATACCATAGGGTGTTATTAAACAATACATATGCCTATTGGATTTAAGACATACCTAATCACTACATACTTATAAAACAAAATTTTAGTCTTCAAATCGTTTTCTGTCTCATATATTATGTAAACAATTAGCCTGAGTATGTCACGCTCTCTTTAAACATTTCTGTGGTGGTGTCGTGTGGTGCGGGTTGTTACGTTCCCTCGAATATGGTTGAGCGAAGCAATGGCTGGATCATGCGTCATGCTCGTGAACGGGTGCCTGCACCGTCGGAAATGCGGCTACTTTTGTCTGCCCTTCTTCACATGTGTAGAATTGTAAGCACTATTCCGAACCATTCCGAACCAGTGGTAACTAGATTCATTTGTCGATTCGTAAGCACTTGTAAAGGTCCGAAAGTCGTTTGTGGGAATGAGCGTAATGTTGTACCTATAACAAAATTCCACAAGCAATCTTAGACTTGCCTTTACACAAGTTTAAGAACTCTGTTAAAAGTATGCTCATAAAAAAAGCTTATTATACAATTTAAGATTATATAAACGATAAAAAAGCATGGATTTTACTCGTTCCAGCAATGCGCGAGACACGAGATAAATAATTGTTATATTGTTATTTTTAAAAAGAGCAACCGCCGAGTTTCTTACAGGTTCTTCTCGGCTGGAACTGCATTCCGAACCTGTGGTAGATTCAAATTGACGATTCAAAAGTACTTGTAAAAGTTTATTTGAATAAAAAACTTTTCTATTCTATTCTATTCTATTAGATTCCAATGCTATAAGCATTGGAATCGAATTGTAGTTTGCGTAAACACAAAATCGGCACAAGTAATAATAGAGCCGTGCACTTTGCTAAAAATAAATTAATTGCACCTGCGCTTTATCGACTGTTAATTGAAAGCGTTCAGCGAGTGTTTCAACACTTTACTGCTTCTATCGGCAAAACTGCAATGTAATTTAACTTTCCTTGCCGTATAACTAATACAACTTTGTCTCACAGACGCAAGTACTCGTAAGTAGAGATTAATATTACTAATGTTAAAATACCTACTATGTACCTACTTATATCACATATGTATGATGTAAGTAAGAACATATTACAGAAAAACTCAAATAAAATACTTGGGTAGGTTATTATTTTTTTAACTCAAATTACAAGTAATTTTAATATGAAAAATTTTGTCTCTATAATAAAAAAATTAAAGCATAAAAAATTTACGAGGATGGTGAAAGTATACGAAATCTATTATTACCTGCGAGTACTTCAGTAATACTATTATAAAAAAATTATCAGTTAATTTTAGAGGAAAACTATAAGATTATGTATTTAAGCGCGAATAACAATGTTCCTAAGTAGCCATCACATGGTTCATCGCTTTCATAGTTATAGGCAATTACTTCCAAACGGCTCTCCTTGTCTAAAGACAAGAATAACGAGCATCGTTTTATTGAAGCAGAAAATTAGACGGTGTAAAACTGGCCGTAACATGCTTTTCGCGTGACTACTTGCATGTTTGAGAAGGTTTCTGTCCCGTTTTATACTTTGTTGCCTAACTTATTAGTAGTTATTAGTATCATAAAACGAATAACTGTTTCTTTAGTGGTGCAGCTAGCTTTTTTTGTTGCAAACGCTGTCTTTTACGACTTTTTCTACAGGCTTTCTACGCGGCATCGTAGCGGAAAGCTAAACGCTTGGCGACACGTGCTTGGCCAGTAGCTAACTACCCTCCCTCCAGAATAGACCAGAGACAATTTAGAAATTATGTATTCCCAAATTTCCCCTACCGGTAATCGAACCCAGGACCTCCTATGTCGATGTATAGGGACAACAATTTTCCAACGGCAAAGGCAAGTTTGTCCCTCGATCCAGTTTTATCTTATTTTTTCGTCATAACAATGTTTGATAGTTTCATAGTTTATTTCATGGATTTCATACTTAGAAGATTGTACGGAACCCGCAGTGCGCGAGTTCGACTCGCACTTGGCTGATTTTTTTTCATAAAAAGGCCGTATTGCCGTTTCAACCTGTGGTGCCTGCTTGAACGTACGGCCAATATTGTCGCATAGGTAGAAAATACACTCTTCGTTACGTAGTACCTACTATAGGCACCTATCTTTATAATCTCTGGCACTCGTCCAAGTGTTCCAAGTCTAAGCGCGCCTAAATGAATTTAATGGCACCCGGCATTAGTAATAATGTCCCTTTATTCGTTCTCTGCACCTGCCTGCCTGGTACTATATTGTAGGTAATACTTTTACGACACGTTAGATATTATTTTTGAAGCTAGCCGGGCCTGGCGACTGCACCTAACTGGAAAAAACTACACCGTAAGATCCTCCACTCCGCACGATTTCTAGCGCTGTAGGTAGGGCGAGAAAGCGACAGTGAGAAGTTTCAAATTTTTTTAATTGATTACAAAATTTTAAGTAAATTGAAACAAAAATCTGAAAGAATCATTAAATTATCTCAAAAACTGAAAAATTTATGGAACTTTAAAGTTGCGCTTTCACGAATAATTTCGTTTCACGCGCGTTCGAGCATGTGACGTCATACAGGTCCAAGGTATTTTTTGTATGTAAATTTAGGTACTTGTTTTTACCAATTTCTGTGAGATTTTTGAGCCGATTTCCGTGTTTTTTTTTAAATCGACAACTGAGGATGTTTTCAAAATGGTCTCATAAAACTTTTTCCCGGAGGTCCCGGGCTCGATTCCCGGCAGTGGCAATTTGGGAATACATAATTTCTAAATTGTCTCTGGTCTGTTCTGGAGGGGAGCTAGTTACCTAGCTACTGGCCAAGCACGTGCCGCCAAGCGTTTAGCTTTCCGCTACGATGCCGCGTAGAAAGCCTATAATAATAATAAAACTAATTTAATTAAAAAAAACAATAATAAACTGACACGACGTTACTTCTAAGATAGGATTGTAGAAAATCGTAACTACAAAGGGATTATAATATTTCTCTTTTTTGTTTTCTCTCGACTCTCTTTTGATAAGAGTGTAAATAGTAGGTACGTTAGATTTTGTATACTCATGAAAAATCCTCTTTAAATATCTTTGATTAAAATATTCTTTAAAAATACTTAAGCAGTTATTTATTTCACACTAGCTGACCCCCGCAACTTCGTTCGCGGTTTTATATAGGATCGGAACGGATCCCATAATTCTTTTATGTACCAAAACTAAATGTAGCCTAAGTTACTCCTTATAACATCACCTATCTGCCATTGAAAGTTCCATTAAAATCGGTCCAGCCGTTTCTGAGATTAGTTGAAACAAATAGACAGACCCATAAACATAAATTTAAACGCACGCCAGTTTAAAATAAGCCGTACGTACAAAGATCCGGGTCCCAAGTTATTTGAACCCAATAAATGTCTGTCATTTCTGAACTAAAAAATCTATGACCTTGAAATATTTACGACAATATAATATAAAGTACTACCTTTCTAACAAAAAAAGAATGAGTGAAATCGAACAACGCGTTAATGAATTACAGCTAAATACACGTTTTAACTTTCATCCCCTCTCCCAAGGGAACCGTGCTGAATTTCGGGATAAAAATTATCCTATGTCCTACCTTGGAGTATAAACTCAAATCGTACCAAGTTTCATTCGAATCCATCCAGTAGTTTCGGCGTGATGCGCGGCCAAGATACAGACAGACAGACAGACAGACAGACAGACAGACAGACAGACAGACAGACAGACAGACAAAAATGAAAAAAATTGCAGTTTTGGCTTCAGTATCGATTATAGACTGCCCTCCAATAAAAATTTTCAAAATATCTTCAATGTACAGAATTGGATCTGTTACAGTTTTATTATATTACTAGCTGACCCCCGCGACTTCGTTCACGTGTTTATAGGTTTTATATTATAGGATCGGATGGGATCCCATAATTCTTTTATGTACCTAAACTAAATGTAGCCTAAGTTACTCCTTATGACATTAAAAGTTCCATTAAAATCGATCCAGCCGTTTCGGAGATTAGCTGGAACAAATAGACAGACCAACAAACATAAATTTAAACGCACACCAGTTTAAAATAAGCCGTACGTTCAAAGATCCGGGTCCCAAGTTATTTAAACCCAATACTCAGGGTTGTAATGTCTTCATTTCTGAACCGAAAAACCTATGACCTTGAAATATTTACGGGACAATATATAAAGTACTACCTTTGTAACAAAAAAAGAATGAGTGAAATTGAATGACGCGTTAATGAATTACAGCTAAATACATGTTTTAACTTTCATCCCCTCTCCCAAGGAAACCGTGCTGAATTTCGGGATAAAAAGTATCCTATGTCCTACCTCGGAGTATAAACTCAAATCGTACCAAGTTTCATTCGAATCCATTCAGTAGTTTCGGCGTGATGCGCGGCCAAGATACAGACAGACAGACAGACAGACAGACAGACAGACAGACAGACAGACAGACAAAAATGAAAAAAATTGCAGTTTTGGCTTCAGTATCGATTATAGAGTGCCCTCCAATAAAAAATTTCAAAATATCTTCAATGTACAGAATTGGATCTGTTACAGTTTTATTATATTATAGCTGATCCCCGCAACTTCGTTCGCGTAGATATAAGGTTTTTATATAGGACCGGATCGGATCCCATGATTCTTTTATGTACCTAAGCTAAATGTAGTTACTCCTTAAGTTACTCCTTATAACATTGAAAGTTCCATTAAAATCAATCCAGCCATTTCGGAGATTAGCTGGAATAAATAGACAGACTGACAAACATAAATTTAAACGCACACCAGTTTAAAATAAGCCGTACGTTCAAAGATGCGGGTCCCAAGTTATTTGAACCCAATACTGAGGGTTGTAATGTCTGTCATTTCTGAACTAACAAACCTATGACCTTGAAATATTTACAGGACAATATATAAAGTACTACCTTTTTAACAAAAAAAGAATGAGTGAAATCGAACAACGCATTAATGAATTACAGCTAAATACACCTTTTAACTTTCATCCCCTCTCCCTAGGGAACCGTGGTGAATTTCGGGATAAAAAGTATCCTATGTCCTACCTCGGAGTATAAACTCAAATCGTACCAAGTTTCATTCGAATCCGTTCAGTAGTTTCGGCGTGATGCGCGGCCAAGATACAGACAGACAGACAGACAGACAGACAGACAGACAGACAGACAGACAAAAATGAAACAAATTGCAGTTTTGGCTTCAGTATCGATTATAGAGTGCCCTCCAACAAAAATTTTCAAAATATCTTCAATGTACAGAATTGGATCTGTTACAGTTTTATTATATTATAGATAGATTTTGAATTGGGAACCATGCTAAATTTCGGGATAAAAAGTATTCTATATGTCACTCCGTAGTATGGACTTTTTTCAGCAACTTCTAAATCCCAATGCAAATGGATGTTGAAGTAAGTAAATCTTGTAACAAAATAAACACAGCATTCCTTTGTATTCAAACGGATAACCATATAATGTTACTGGGTAGCCTTTCAGATTACCTGCGTGTAACCCTTTAACCCTTTTTTGTCCTTCAGACCCCGTATTCTGAGTCCGTTTTCAACAAAGATTTACATTGTCAAAGGCTTGGTCAAAAACAGTTTTTAGGAACACTAACTTGTAGATTTTCTTTATTTATTTACTAGTGGACCCGGCAGACTTCCTCCAGCCCGGTGAGACACCGACATCAGCGCCACCTACCGAGACCCGGTAGGTTAGGTTACGTATACCTACCCGGTAATAGTGTTTTCAAACCATTCAGGAACCATTGAAATATACACACAAAATGTCATCCAAATTGATCCAACCGTTTTGGAGGAGATAGGTGACAAATACACGTACAGAAGAATAATAATAGGTATATGTAGGTACAGGTGAGAGAGTTTACCGTATCGACGTGACGGGATGTTTGACAGTTACGAAACCCGTGAACATTTTGTATGGGAAAATGTTTTTTCTTTTATTTTATTTTTTCGTCAATTTTCCAATGTTTTTAATAGTTATTATGCTATTCGGGGCGGAGACAAATACAACAAATCAATAACCATGAAAATCGCTCCAGTCGTTCTCGAGTTATGTGTTCGAACTAACACGACTTTGTTTACGAGTATACACTTACTCAGCAATACAACCAACGGTTATATATGCTAAGCTTATTTTAAAAATCTAATCACATAATTATCACACATAATATATTATTTGAAATTAATTTATTATCGTAATTTATTTAAGTACAAAATTATATATTTAGTTAAAGCTTCTTTCCTTTGATAAAATACGTCAGTTGGCTATTTGAAAAGTTTTTCATTCATTATTCATTACTATCGTTATCTATTATGTTGCTATCGCTAGTTGATACAAGTGCGGGAAAAATCCCTGCCATTACGAGTATGTGATTAATGGAAAGGGTTTACCAACCCGAAAAAGAAGTACAATAGTAGGTATAACATAAAGAGAATTAAAGCACCTTTAAAAAGTATAACCCACAATTGAAAAATAAAACCACGCTGGATAGAATATAAATATAGGAGTGCCACATAAAAAAAAAAATCAGCCAAGTGCGAGTCGGGCCTCGCTCTTTCAGGGTTCCGTACATAATTATGAACAATATAATATTTTGGGTCTAAGAAATATTTAATTTCCGAGTTAGACATCGCAAGAAACCGTGAAAGCAAAACGCAAAATAAGTTCGTTTGTTTTAGTCACAGCTTATAAACTATTTTATGAATCGTTGTTTTCAGTATTTGTTGTACAAATAGAGCATATAGTACATAATATACCGAAATATCATATTCCTAACTAGTTTAGTTTTTTAGATAGCCCCCGTCAAAATAATGGTCTAAAACTGACAATTTTGATGACCCCCCATTTCCTTAATTTTTAAGCAAAAAATTAAAAAAATATATATTCGTACTCTACTCAATGAGCTCTAAACAATGATACCACACAAGCTAAGGTAAGAAAAATAATTTTTTTTCCGGCTCCTTTCTCATGTATGGGAGCCCCCCTGAAAAATAATTTAATTCAATTTTTAATTCAATATTTGATTTTGGGTCAACGTTTTACACCAAATACCAAAATTTCAGGTTTGTAACTCATTTCGTCTGCGAGCTAGAGACCTGTGACCGGCGGACAGACGGACAGACAGACAGACAGACAGACAGACAGACAGACAGCCGACAGATGCTTTTTAGGGTTCCGTACCCAAAGGGTAAAAACGGAGCCCTATTAATGTCACTCGGCTGTCTGTCTGTCTGTCTGTCTGTCTGTCTGTCTGTCTGTCTGTCTGTCCGTCTGTCCGCTGGTCACAGGTCTCTAGCTCGCAGACGAAATGAGTTACAAACCTGAAATTTTGGTATTTGGTGTAAAACGTTGACCCAAAATCAAATACTGAATTAAAAATTGAATTAAATTATTTTTCAGGGGGGCTCCCATACATGAGAAAGGAGCCGGAAAAAATTTTTTTTTCTTACCCTAGCTTGTGGGGTATCATTGTTTAGAGCTCATTGAGTAGAGTACGAATATATATTTTTTTAATTTTTTGCTTAAAAAGTAAGGAAATGGGGGGTCATCAAAATTGTCAATTTTAGACCATTTTTGTGACGGGGGCTATCTAAAAAACTAAACTAGTTAGGAATATGATATTTCGGTATATTATGTACTATATGCTCTATTTGCACAACAAATACTGAAAACAACGATTCATAAAATAGTTTATAAGCTGTGACCAAAACAAACGAACTTATTTTGCGTTTTTCTTTCACGGTTTCTTGCGATGTCTAACTCGGAAATTAAATATTTCTTAGACCCAAAATATTATATTGTTCATAATTATGTACGGAACCCTGAAAGAGCGAGGCCCGACTCGCACTTGGCTGATTTTTACCCTTTGGGTACGGAACCCTAATAGTGAGTGCCACAGATTAATTAGAGGATATTAGTAGGGTATTTCGTGGGTGTTAAATTAAATTAATTTTCATTTGCAGTTACAGCGCTTGGAGACTCGCCAAGATCGTTATTGGGGGTATAAGTTGTAGAGGGATTTCCAAAAACCGCTATCAGTTCGCTGATTGTATGGTTCTGGTGTTATTAAACGTATTATATTAATTTTAATCATTTTTTTTAGTCACTTCAGAATGAAAAAAAAAAATGCAAAAACATCATAAATTTGAATATCTGTTCTAAATTGTCTCTGATCTGGTGGGTTATTCTGTAACTTGGTTGCCAACTGAAAATAGTTGCCAATGAATTAGTTCGATATACATTGCTGCTTTACTGTGGGAAATATAAAGTGTTTTCATAATTTCACACAGTAAAGCAGCAATGTATATCGAACTAATTCGTTGGCAACTATTTTCAGTTGCTAACTAAGTTACAGAATAACCCCCCTGGTCTGGTTGAAGGCTTTAGCTGTGCCTAGTTACCTATCACCCTACCGGCAAGCATTTTGGCATTCCGGTACGATGCCTCATAGAAACCGATCAGGGGTAAAAGTATTAACAAAAACTGCTACATCTCTTCCAGGTAGCCCACTTCCTCCTTACACTAGATCGTCAGTTACCATCAAATGAGATCGCAGTCAAGGATTTAAGTACATGAATTATAAAAAAAACCTAGTTATTTACTAATTTACTAATTAAGATTTTGACAAAACAAGACGTGTACTCTTTACTCTTTTTGTTAAGTTTTCTAGAGTTTTCTGCCTACGTTTCAAAATAATTAATCGTTTCGTTTTCACGTTTTTCTCTTTACATTTCTCCGACGCCATTCGTTATTTTATAAGAAACGTCTCCCCTCCTTTCTGACTTTTTCCCGGTCATTAGTCTTACTTTGGTGGCGACAAAACGCCGTTGGTCCACTTAAATGTTTTTGTCTGGACAGCGTTTGGAATAAGACTTTTATTAACGGATTCCCGAGACGAATTAAGCGTTGGAATGGTTAGCTTAATTGTATTTTTGTCTTGATTAATTTGAACGCCCGAAGTTGGATAATAACAATCCCAGTAATCATTATTATGTGTAGTAAGACAAAAGATAAGATCAGAATAGAGTATAGTTTAGGTGATCTTACAATTATTTGGATCTGTTTCATTAAAATTAACTTCTACATTCAAGTGGTGTTTTTTATTTTTAACCCCCGACGCAAAAACGACGGGGTGTTATAGGTTTGACGTGTCTGTGTGTGTGTGTGTGTGTGTGTGTGTGTGTGTGTGTGTGTGTGTGTGTGTGTGTGTGTGTGTGTGTGTGTGTGTGTGTGTGTGTGTGTGTGTGTGTGTGTGTGTGTGTGTGTGTGTGTGTGTGTGTGTGTGTGTGTGTGTGTGTGTGTGTGTGTGTGTGTGTGTGTGTGTGTGTGTGTGTGTGTGTGTGTGTGTGTGTGTGTGTGTGTGTGTGTGTGTGTGTGTGTGTGTGTGTGTGTGTGTGTGTGTGTGTGTGTGTGTGTGTGTGTGTGTGTGTGTGTGTGTGTGTGTGTGTGTGTGTGTGTGTGTGTGTGTGTGTGTGTGTGTGTGTGTGTGTGTGTGTGTGTGTGTGTGTGTGTGTGTGTGTGTGTGTGTGTGTGTGTGTGTGTGTGTGTGTGTGTGTGTGTGTGTGTGTGTGTGTGTGTGTGTGTGTGTGTGTGTGTGTGTGTGTGTGTGTGTGTGTGTGTGTGTGTGTGTGTGTGTGTGTGTGTGTGTGTGTGTGTGTGTGTGTGTGTGTGTGTGTGTGTGTGTGTGTGTGTGTGTGTGTGTGTGTGTGTGTGTGTGTGTGTGTGTGTGTGTGTGTGTGTGTGTGTGTGTGTGTGTGTGTGTGTGTGTGTGTGTGTGTGTGTGTGTGTGTGTGTGTGTGTGTGTGTGTGTGTGTGTGTGTGTGTGTGTGTGTGTGTGTGTGTGTGTGTGTGTGTGTGTGTGTGTGTGTGTGTGTGTGTGTGTGTGTGTGTGTGTGTGTGTGTGTGTGTGTGTGTGTGTGTGTGTGTGTGTGTGTGTGTGTGTGTGTGTGTGTGTGTGTGTGTGTGTGTGTGTGTGTGTGTGTGTGTGTGTGTGTGTGTGTGTGTGTGTGTGTGTGTGTGTGTGTGTGTGTGTGTGTGTGTGTGTGTGTGTGTGTGTGTGTGTGTGTGTGTGTGTGTGTGTGTGTGTGTGTGTGTGTGTGTGTGTGTGTGTGTGTGTGTGTGTGTGTGTGTGTGTGTGTGTGTGTGTGTGTGTGTGTGTGTGTGTGTGTGTGTGTGTGTGTGTGTGTGTGTGTGTGTGTGTGTGTGTGTGTGTGTGTGTGTGTGTGTGTGTGTGTGTGTGTGTGTGTGTGTGTGTGTGTGTGTGTGTGTGTGTGTGTGTGTGTGTGTGTGTGTGTGTGTGTGTGTGTGTGTGTGTGTGTGTGTGTGTGTGTGTGTGTGTGTGTGTGTGTGTGTGTGTGTGTGTGTGTGTGTGTGTGTGTGTGTGTGTGTGTGTGTGTGTGTGTGTGTGTGTGTGTGTGTGTGTGTGTGTGTGTGTGTGTGTGTGTGTGTGTGTGTGTGTGTGTGTCTGTCTGTTCCCCTGTGGCGCTCAAACGGGTGGACCGATTTGAATGCGGTTTTTTTTGTTTGAAAAGTGAATTAGTCGAGAGTGTTGTTAGCTATATTTGATGAAAATCGGTCCAAGATGGCCGCCGCTACAAAATGGCGGATTACATTTCTTTTCACAACTCCCTTAATATGGGTATCAAATGAAAGGGCTTGACTAGTAGAATAGCACTATTGCAAATTCAAGATGGCCGCCGCCACAAAATGGCTAATGTCGGGGGTTTTTTAAATTTTAAATTTATACTTGTTAGAAAATGAAACTTCTGTTTTCCAGACATGTTTTATTTTTGTTACGTGTTGTTAAGCAAATAAAAGAGTATTAAAAAGGGTAAATTTATTTATCACTGTGAGTATTGATCGTTTGTCATGAAGAAAAAACTCCATGATATCATACGCAACAATATTTTTTGTGAAGAATTTCGCATTAAAACGCACAATAGCGTGCCAGAAGCTCTGTGTTTACGCCGGCCATTACTTTTAACAATACAGTTCTAAAAGCATCAGAGTTCATATTATACATATACCTACGTATCATATTCATTTGCCATGACTTTTAGTTACCTAAAAGCATTAGCAACGTATTCTGTTTACCCTAGTTACAGTTAGTTACCGTGCGATTTTGAATGTTTATTGTTTTTCCTTACCGACGACTTTTGATAAATGAACACAAAATCTTATTTTCCAAATTGAATAATGAAATAATCTTATGAAATTAGTGTATTGTCATCGGTCCTCGATAAATCTACAAAGTTTGACTGAAATCTGACCGTTCAAAGTGGGTCAAAATCGCGTTCAAAGAAGTCGGTTACAAACATACATACAGGTGAAGCTAATAATATAAAGCGTGTAAAAAGCGTGTAATAAAGCGTGTAAAAAATATTAACCTAACAGGAATAGCCAAAAATAATATTAATTTTACATTTTGACAAATTAGTAAAAGAACTTAGAACAAATTAAGAACTCAAGCTCTAAAGAGTTTGAGTTCTTCATTACTCTTGCTATTATTTTCAAAGGACTTGGAGCTAGTTATAATTTCCACCTAACAGGTTCTCAAGTGTTTAATTACAGTTTGAAATTGGTCTTTGATAACTTGGCAAATACCCTCTTCCCACAAGCCACAGTATCTACACAAACAGGAAAATATTATAATATTATTTATAGTTACTTTTAAACTACATACCTTACCTTACCTACCCAATTATTTTTATGGAAATCTGAAAACTTCTGATTACTTTCTAGAGCGTGTTTACATAATTTCATTGACTTTGATTGGTTTATTCAAATAGGAATCAAACTTCGTTGATATACTTCTCTTAGTAACAATAAACTTATTTCATCAAATTTGACGACTCTGGCTTCATTGTATACCTACCTATGTACGTATTAATACATTCATAGAACATTAGAAGGAAGAATCTCTAAATGCAGTTTACTTTGGCAATATCTATTATACGAAAATTTTACAGGTAACAAGACAAAAATGTAGAGAGATTAAAATGTCTCTACATTTTTGTAATATAATAAAGCGGAAGAGTTTGTTTGTTTGAACGCGCTAATCTCAGGAACTACTGGACCGATTTCAAAAATTCTTTCACCGTTGGCTATGTAAGTGATCCTTGAGTGCTATAGGCTATATATTATGTACCACGGGCGAAGCCGGGGCGGACCGCTAGTGTCCATGTGAATGCACTGACGTAATAGTACCTACAATAGTATTATTACGTCAATGGGTGAATGTGATGAATTTCAGCCATGGTGAATTCCATACTGTATGCTAAAGAATAGATACTTAATTCTTGACTCAACGCAATAAAGCGCAGTTTAACGCGCTGAGCGATGAGTGCCTAAACTTTATATTCACCTTCTCTTTACCTGTTTTTTTATCGCGTGATCTTAAAGCTTAGTGATTACACAGAAAAGTGAGCGGGCCTAGCTAATTTACTTCTAGATCAATACAGCGGTATAGCTATAAATAAGCAACAAACAGACAATTTCAGGTTATCATTAACTCTGTTGTTTGCTTAACTTAAGTGCTCGCTAACAAATAAATTTTAATATTTATGGCCGCAGTTCGCGTGTAGTAGCCCTATAAGTGTTCAAAGGTGAAAAGTTTAAACGAGCAATTGCAAGCAAAAGTCGTAAAATGAATTCTACCGAGTCTTAATTAGTTTTCGAACGTACTCGCTTTTACGGACTATGTATATTGTACAATTGAGGAAAAGCAATAAAGCATTTAGCGAAAAAATTTTGTAATAACAAAATTTTTGCGCTAAATGCTTTATGGCAAAATATTGCCATGACGAAATCTAATCTAAATCTGTAAATCTTTTTTTGAGAAACATCTCTTGATGTGGGGCGCAAATCGCAAGCGAAAATTAAGTTAGGTATGTCAACGAAGTCGCGAATACGAACTAGTCCATAAATAGAGGTTGTAATGTTGTCTGTGATGTGGTGTGTATGTGCGTTTGTTTGGCATGTTATATGGAATCTGTACCAATTTTGTTAGCAAAGTTTTGTATATTCAAATTTGGTTTACTTCGAACATATTAAAAAAAAGCTGTTCAAAGTTTTTCAATCCAATCAACATTTAGAATTATTTTGTAACCGAATTTCCAATTCGCTGCCGAATTCCATTCAGAAATTCGATTCAACAAACCTTTTACAAACAATCGAATACAAAACAAAAAAAAAAAAGTTTCACCTACCCCGCTTATCCCTGTTTGCAGGTTTCCCGCTTTTATTTGCGCAATTAATTTAATTAGAATCTTTCGAATTTTGTTTTCATGCTAATGTTAAAAATTAGAAAGTTATTTTGTCTGTTAGTCTGTTAACTTTTCATGGCTCAAACGTTCAGCAGATCTTGTAAATTGCGCACATAGATTGTTTGTATCCTGTACGGACGCGGGCTACCCTATCTATTCCGGAAACCCTAAAAATTATAGGTATACAAATGCTGGAAGTACATCTGTATGACTCTTTGTCATTAAGGAAAATACCGTAAATAATCTGAATAATTTTTTGGAAGAAATTATAGAGTAAAAGTAGCGCACCACTACCCGTCAGTAGGTATACAAACAACAGCACCTCTAAGTTGCACAAATTCACTCATTGAATAACAAAGCCGACATGTGACTTCTACATATTTATGTTCGACTGGTATGGGCCCCGGAAAACCATCCAGCTTTATTCGAACTCCATTCGACTTTTAACGCTTAGTGCCTACCTATTGAATAGAAGCAGTCGTTTAACGCTAAGGCATAAGGGTAAGCATAAGGCAGCATAAGCATAAGGCAGCATAAGCATAAGGCAGCATAAGGCAGGGGGGTATTAGATATTTAATTTTGGTAACGATCTTCAAAATGGATGATTCTATGAAAGTCTGTCTGCACTAAATGGTTGCGGTTTTTATTTAAGGCTCCTACCACATAAGTCAACAGTTAACTCCTCGCCTCGATTTGATTTCGGCTACCTACTGGGTAAGCCGGGCGGCGTTTTTTTTTGATCATTCATCTTCATATACGAGTATCAAGATCCTGCCGAATAGCTGTGTGGAGCCGACTATATGTATACCAACCCTTAGGTATATGAAAAAGGAGATCTTGAAACGGTATAGATCTATAAGTAATAATGTAAACACGTTACTAATGTTATTCGCACTTCCCATCCACCAATGCGTAAAGCTTGTGATAAGGGTGAGTACAACATTAGTGAAATGGATGGGGTTCGAAGGGTGTTAAAATTTCATTACTTACTTCTTTTTTATATTTTATTCCAATCGTGTGGATATTATTGTTGTTAATCATGTATGAGTGATGAGTGGTTCATCAAATGTAAAATGTACATACTTATATACTTAGTACTTACATAATATATTTTTAAATATTTAAACTTGCGCTTGATTACAATCACACTAGCTTGGCTAAAGTGATAGTAAATCATGAGGCAGTTTAACAGCCCCCTCATACTGGGCCACTAGGGGCAACAATTAGTGGCCGCCCACAAGTCGCGGGAGAGATTTTTCATACATTTTATATGGTACCACCGCACACTGAGCGCTCGAGTGGCCGCGTTCAGGCTACAAGAAAATGTATGAAAAATCTCTTCCGCGACTTGTGGCGGCCATTAGTCGTCGCTACTAGTGGCCCAGCGTACGGGGGATGTAAAGGGTAATATTACGTTTGTCAGCATCGATTAGCATTTTAATGGATAGTTTCAGACACACTTATACGCATCGTGTGTCAAAGACTGCAACATGATGCTGTCATGCTATATTATAACCTACTTCAGTTGCTTAAGAATATAATTTTAAGTGAAGATCCATGTGCACTCTTCTCTCGATGGAACCGATATTATGGGTGGCGGGGAAAACGGAAGCCGGAAGGAAATTCTATATCCTAGCGGTGCCTATTATGTACTAGGAAGCGAATGGTTTCGCACGAGTACGATTGCGTCTTCTTCGTATATATGCATATGCTATAATATAGATGTGACTAGGGTTGAGTAAGCACTGATCATCTTTCTTTACCTTTTGAATTGAGTGAAAACAGTTTGGTTTCACAGTAGGATTCGCTCTCCTTCAAATCATGATCTGTCATAAGAACCTCAACGAGTACTAGCCAATAACGCTGGAGATCATATTACAGTGCACAAATGTTTACATAAACGCGGGTGCACTCTCTATTCCCTCAGTTTCATAATCTGATGATCCAACACTAGGTATTGGAGAGAGTTCAGGCATGCAACGAAGTCTTTAAATACGCTCCATGACAAGGGTGATGTAATTCAATCAATTTCCCAATCAGTATCAGTTTCTTGACATAAAAACCTGTGGACTTTTTGCTGGCCCGATTTGTGATTAAAACTAGGGATTTCATGATCTGCAACCGAATAAGCTAGCTACAAGAGTAAAGAAATTTTGAAATACGCCTCTACGCAGTAGGTCAACAAAATAAAAAGGCTCTTAAGAATAATAAATCACCGTTAATTCCGCGTCTCAACATTTATCTTCCGTGTGGTTTTTTTAGGATTACTTTAACGCCTCCACAGGAAGCAGTTCTTGGTGTGAAAATATAATTTTATTGCAGGCAATTTGTGGACTTTTGTTCGACTTATCAGTCTTGCTTTCACGGCGACAAAATATCTATAATGCAAGACTTTTTTAATTTTTTGTCGTTGGTATCCTTAATGTCTATCTGTAATAAATGATATAATATCTTGCCTTCAGAAATTTACAGCATAAATAATGTTAGAAAAAATATTCCTTTGATCTACAGTTTGATTAGTTCGATCCTCTGGGTAATGTACTTTTTCTTCGAAGATGAAGAAAATTCAAAGCTCACAAAATTTTGATCAAAAATTTTCTTTCCCGAATTGAGTAGGTTGTTTGCGATTATAATATTGAACTTTAAAAAAATTTTCATCGTTAATTTTTAATTCTTTATGAAAATCTTCATTAAGAATTGGTACTCCTTTCGAGATCGAATATTTATATCTCGAAAGGAGTAACTACCAATATCTAAAACAGATAGAGTAGGTGCAGTTTTTAGAATTTTACTCGTAGTTTCGTAAAGGCCGATTCGCACATAACAGTGAAGCATCAGTGCCGGAACAGTGAAAAATATTATTTCATACATTCTCTATGAACGCGTTCACAGCTGTCCGTATCAGTAACGACGCAGCTGTGCGAATCGGCCCTAAATCGAGTACATAAACACATATTTAGGTACCTGCTAAAATCGGCATTGAGTCAACTTGACATTTTATTTTAATGGGAAAGGTACTGTAACCCTTAGAAATAAATTATGTTACGACGTCGTGTCCCTGCAAGCCGTTATTTGCAAACAAAACTAGGCCTGAAACAAATTTTATTTGGTTACCTGCTTCCGGCGTGTAGAAAACCGACAGAAGCGTAATGGGATTTGCACAATGTTCTGTTGCAGACGTAATTTTATTTTGAAAAATTCTTTGTTCGACATAGAGCTTAACAAGATAGATGGAAAAGGAAAAAGGAAATTTCAGGAAAAATTAAAGTGACTTCAATATAAAAAAAAAAATTGAAGATTATTTTCTTTCAATTTTACAGGGTCCCATCATCAGATCCTGACCTATAAATATAATTTTAATTATTCACATAAAAAAGGAACATTTCTTGGTAAATTGCGTGTAAATAATTCTTGTGTTGATAAACAAAAATTTTCACACTAAGTCTTGAAAAACTGAAAAACAAGAAAATTCTTGTTTTTCAATATTTAGTACAGCTAGTAACCGGTAGTTAGGACGTGAAATAGACCGTTGCTAATTAAATAACACTACGAGAAAAATATTTTCGAAACCCTTTTTATGCTATTTACCCGTTTATTTACTACCGTCACAAAATGACCGGTTTGAGTGAGGTCGGACCAGCTACCTCGTCTGAAATTCCTGTCCGGAATTTATTTATTATTACGAGTTGCTACATAATAATATCCTCGTCCTGACATATTCTGTGTCACGTATAGGGGACATAGTTATTTAACTTTATTTAACTTGACATTAATATTTGTGGACTAACCAAAGCATAATAAAAACGTTCATTTAGCTAGCGCGCACTGTGATAAATTTAAGAGCGGGATATTTTAACTAATACCCTCCCATGGGTTTCTTCGTTCCCATGGGTCCTAACTCTTTTATTTTTAGGGATAACAAGTGTAAATTAAAAATTTAAAAAACCCCCGACATTCGCCATTTTGTGGCGGCGGCCATCTTGGATTTGCAATAGTGCTATTCTACTAGTCAAGCCCTTTTATTTGATACCCATATTAAGTGAGTTGTGAAAAAATATGTAATCCGCCATTTTGTAGCGGCGGCCATCTTGGACCGATTTTCATCAAACATAGCTAACAACACTCTCGACTAATTCACCTTTCAAACAAAAAAAACCGCATTCAAATCGGTCCACCCGTTTGAGCGCCACAGGGGAACAGACAGACACACACACACACACACACACACACAGACACGTCAAACTTATAACACCCCGTCGTTTTTGCGTCGGGGGTTAATAAAAATAATCTATGACCATCTCCAGAACGTTCAGAAGTTAGCGATGCACCAACGCATTGAGGAACAAGTAACAACACACAGACAATGTTTTTATGTATAAGATTTATTTACGCGCACTTGCAGTTCCAAATTCGATAAGGAAAAAAATCCGCGATTCGAACAAATTCGACGCGATACGGTGCGAATTTATTTTCCCGTGAAAGTTATGTGCAATGTGAAGTTGGTGAATAAACTCTCACCTCGTTGCGAAACAAACTTGGCACTGAGATTTGGTACCATATTTAAAAGCAAATGTTGTTTTAATCGGATACCATCTTTCCATTAGGGTTGTGCGGCATTTGAACTCAAAGCTGACTGTAAAATTGCAGCTGACGTTTTTGCGGTGAAGGAAAACATCGCGGGGAAAACTGCATACCTGCAGAGAGTTCTCCATTAATATTCTCAAAGGCGTGTGAAGTCTACCAATCCGCAGTCGGCCAGCGTGGTGGATTATGGCATAAACCCTTCTCACTCTGAGAGGAGACCTCAGAGAGGGTTGATGATGATGATGATGATGATGATGATGATGATGATGATGATAACGTAACTGCATTGCAACTGCCGAACGATAGCCGCGTGCAGACTGCACTTTGTGCTCATACTAGAACTGCACAGTGCACACTGTCTAGTCTGCATACTCTTATTAAGTGTCAGTTATAGTGACAGTAATTATAGTAACTGACACTGAAACACTGTGTCATCACTGATACGGACAAGTGTGAACGCGTTCATAGAGAATGTATGAAAGAATATTTTTCACTGTGCCGGAACTGTGCCGGCAGTGATGCTTCACTGATATCTGCGAATCGGCCTTTAAGTAGATAATAAATAGTGATAGTGATAGAGAAAACTTAAACATGGATAATGACTAAGCTATCTAGCTATCCATTATATTTCTAATACATATCTCTATGCATCTATCTCCACCGACATTGTGGACAGATTAAAAACAATCCAGGGCTGTAAGCTATGGAATCAATGGAGCTTGGCCGTCGGATGTATGGGCGAGCGAACGCTTTTATAAATCGACGCGGATTGTATCGCCACAATATTTGTTGCGTGTAGGTATTGTTCTGAAAGGATTTACGCCCGTTTAGTGCCATTTAGTGCTCGTGCCGCACGCAAAGAATTTTATGCTATTAAAAATATTCCAATCGTACTTACCTATCAATAAAGGCGAATTTGAATTACGAAAACGAGTTCTGATAAGCTATATTTTGGGAAAAATTAAACCGACTTCAGACCATATTTGAAGACTTCCCTCGATTTCTCCAGGATCTCATCATCATATCTGGTCCTGATGACCATAGGGCCATCTGGGAAGTATACACTTTCAATCAAAAGAAGAATTTTTCAAATCGGTCCAAGGGTCTTTAAAAAGTCGGGGAACATAGTACACACAAAAAATTCGACGAATTGAGAACCTCGTTCTTTTATGAGGTCAGTTAAAATTTTTCATCAAAAAATTTCGTCAGTTAAAAAAGCTTTCGTCATGTTAGATATAGAAAACTTAAATTTTTTTTTTTTACATAAAAAAAAAGCAAACACGAAAAATGTTACGTGAGTTAATCCGGGGGCATGCTGTTTGTCATAAAATCCTATTTTATTATTCTGAAAGTTTTCCGAGCCCACCTCTAAGGTCGTAAATTGTAGTACGGTACGCTTTGTGCCATTTACACGTTTTTACCTTTCTCCATCGAAGCGTGCGAACCTTCTTTACCGATGTATGTATTTGTTATTACTTTATTTGCAGAGTTCTGAATTTGGCCCTTTTAGATTGACCTCTTTGACACTAAACTTGCCTTGAATATCTCATTACCGTAACTTTCAATAAAGAAGGGTTTACTTCACATAAACACATCAGTTTCAGCAAATTGAAATTTTTTTGTAACATTTTTAATGTACCATTTACCATGTAGGCCTGAAATGCCGGACTGAAATAAATCATTCTAAGATTATAAACAACTAGCGGACCCGGCAGACGTCGTCCTGCCCGCTATTAGCGCCACCTACCGGGTCCAATTTTTCTACTTATAAACCTTCCTCTTGAATCACTCTATCTATTAAAAAAACCGCATCACAATCCGTTGCGTAGTTTTAAAGATTTAAGCATACATAGGGACATAGGGACATAGGGATATAGGGACAGAGAAAGTGACTTTGTTTTATACTATGTAGTGATTAATCTTATAATTAAAAATATATTCAATATAATTTTTTCAACCTATAATCTACTATTCAGCCTAACCGTAATAATTTAAAATAGCTGTAATTTTAGTCGCTTAACTTTGTAGTTAATAAAGCGTAACACATAATTGTAAGTGGCTTTGTCCTCGCCTGGGTAATGTCAAACTGTTGAAAAAGCATTATAAAGCCCCAATGCGAAGCCTACTCGTACTTAATGAGGCCTGACACGAGATGATAAGGCTCAAGTCACGTGGAGAATTTAATGTTGACTTCCAGTATTCTTCACTTTCCTGATGATAATTTCCAATGTATTTTTTACCTAATAAATTACCTATTACTTGCATAAAAAAAATTTGTACTAAAAAAAAGTTTGAGAAATAGGTAATTTTTTATTCTGATTAATTTATTATTCTGAATGCTTAACCCAGTAACGTATTGAGTATTTTAACAAGGCAGCGTGAGTTAAAGTTTGACTAAATGTATTGTATTTGCTTTTAAATACATACGTGTTAATCCATTAATTTTGCGGGAGAGAATGTTGACTGTATAGCTATATACTAAAAACATATTAGTAGGCAACATATTTCTTTATCTAAACCTGATCGCACACTTATCAGCACAATACGTACAAACCGCATTTCATCGATGCTATAAAACTTCATTACGGTGCCAATTCTGGGATCTCAGTATACATTTATACTGAGATCCCAGAATTGGCATATAAAATATAAATACATATGTAATCAATTTAAATAACGTCCTTGCGTAACATCGTTTGTTACTAACAAATGGGACTTTTTCGAACAAATAAGGCGTTACTGTACAAACTCAAGGTGAAATTCCTAGAGAGCTGTGGATTCGCTCATGACTCTACCGCAGCGCCTATATTTCTATATTGTGAAACCGGCGCGCCGGTTCACAATATAGAAATTATTCGATATACTACTATATTTTAAAATTAATTCGGAAATTTTCTTCAAATGTAAGTACAATTTTTTATATATTCTTTTTTTGTATAGTTCAAAGCCTACATCCGCATTTTAACTTTGAAGTGAAATTACAGTACGTCGTACGCTGACCTTGTTTTGAGTCGTAAACTGTAAAATAAAGATACGGCATGTATGGAGCTCATAGATGTGCGATCAACTGTTATGTAGTATGTTGATAATATTGGATGCGTAGTTCAAAGTTACGCCCGGATTAACATTTTGGGTGAACGATTTTGTATAATATGAGTATTATCGGAAACCTTTTAACATTTTAATGAATGTGGGCAACCTCTTACATGACGTGGAACGTGATAAATGAAGATATCAACCAATAACGAAGACGAACTGAGGAAATCTGCGAGCCTCGCTTAAAATAAATTCTTCCTTATTTTTCTTGGCCTTTCGCAATAATTTGGGAGACAGTTGCAAAAAGATTTCAGCGTGAAGAATCGCAGTAAATATTTCAATTCTTCTAAATAAACAGGAAAATGTTGCTTCTGCAATTAAATCTCAAATATTGAGAAGTTAAAGAGCTGGCCTCGTAAAAAGGTTCAGAGTCACTCGACAAGCTATGGACAGAGCTATGTCACTAGGTATGAGCTATGACACTGCGTGTTCAAATCAGAAACTAGAAGGTTTTCTGGAGCCGACATAGCTCATCGAGGCTCAAAACTAAAGTGGCAATTGGTGGGGCACATAGCTCCAAGTACCGCTAAGTGTTGGAGTTCCAATGTTCCTACAGAGATCACGCATCGGAAAATGCATCGTTGGAAGATCCCTCATTAGATGGATGGACGATCTTGAGATCGTCCAAGTCGCAAGTCTCTATCAGTCGCTAAATACAAGCGCGCGAGATCTCAATACATAATGCCACATAATGAAAATTCTCAATTCTTATTCTGTGTTAATCCTTACAAGAGATCTATTTTCTTCATTCAGACCCGCCCTGGTTTCACACGGGTAGTAATTACCCACTAATATCCCACCACACATTGTTTTGTTACACAGGAGTATTTTCTCACAGGGATTGTAGGGAAGGGAAGAGCATAAGGGCATGAAGAAGGGCATATATTAATGAGGATATGTCCAGCAAAAGACATATATTGGTTGAGAAAGTGACGACGATAGAAGAAAACAAATGCAAAATTACTAAATAGTTCCATTAAGTCGTCAATCTCTGGGGCATTATTTTGAAGCTTGATTTATGGGGCGAGCGTCTCTGGTCTATAATTCAATGTCTAAATTACGACCAGCTCCTCGACTATAACGGAGAGAGTTGGAAATTGGGAATGGGCAAGATAAACGCGGTAGCCCGGACAAGACAGATGCTCTCCGAGAAAGTTCTTTGTCAGTTTCCTTCGAATCCAATTATTATCTCCTCACCCTTTACCGAGTGGCGTTCGAATTTGTCGAGAAAAAAAAATGAAACTTATTTTCAGTTACCATGAGAAAGTTTTAACTTTTTGCAACAGTTTTCATTCTGAATGTTTTTTTTTTATTGCGAGATAGGCTTACGCTTGACGACAATCATGCCTGAACAGCAATGATGAGGTTTAAGTTGGAACGCGCTTGCCTAGAAAATGCCTATTCACTCGTTTTCACTCTATGTTTCGTAAAGAAATTGGCATATCAGCAGCAACACGGCGGCAGAACGTTATACGCTTACTGGTGTAAGACTTGAAATACAATAATGCAAGGCCCAAACGCTGCAGTACATGACGGCAGCAGCGCATCAGGACAGCAGCGCGTCACGACAGCAGCGCATCACGACAGCAGTGTGTCACGACAGCAGCGCGTCACGACAGCAGCACGTCATGTACGCGCGTTCTTTCATTTCTATGTATTAATTGCAGCCGCGGCGCGGCAATACCACAATTTGGATAGGATATTTTGAAGACCTCCCTGCCGCAGTGGTGAGCGCTGTGGTCTTATAAGTGGGAGGTCCCGGGTTCGATTCCCGCCAGGGGAAATTTGCGATTTTATAATTTCTAAATTTTCTCTGGTCTGGTCTGGTGGGAGACTTCAGCCGTGGCTGGGTATCATGCTACCGGAAAAGCCGTGCCGCCAAGCAATATAGCGTTCTGGTACGATGCCGTGTACAAACCGATCAGGGGAATGCATACCTCTTCCAAGTTAGCCCGCTTCCATCTTAGACTACGTCATCACTTACCATTACGTGTGATTGCAGTCAAGGGTTAACTTGTAGTTGAATAAAAAAAAAGTATAAATATTAGTTCACTTTGATTGTAGAGCCCAGCCCAGCCCAGCCTAGCATAAAGTACTTACATTATTGATAACATTGGGATAGCGTAGTATGAATCCGCCTTTATTCATTCAGTGGAATTTATATGCTAAATACTCTCGCTAAGTTACTATACTGAAAAGTTCCGAAGTTACCTTTATACAAATGCAATGGACCTCCACACCGACGCTGCAAAAGGCTCAAACTTCGACACAGAGCTTAAATAGAGCTTTACGTAAGCTCAGACTGAGTGATAATGATGCCTGACGCAACTCTGATAAAGTTCGCAACAATGGACGATTTGCCCGTGGCTTCGTAGCTTTTGACGGTGAATTCGATAGACGCTGTACATATAGTGGGAGATACAGTCATAGAGATTACTACCCTCATCTGTTATTTAATGCTGATAGAGATAATATGCTAGATAATTCATAGATTGATACATTGCACTTTGGTTGCCTGGCTAAATTTGGTGCCTATGATGTTAAACACAAAAAAATGTAATCAATTTTTTTCGATGTGCTTCCCTCATCTGTTATTTAAACGAATTATATGTCAAATGAAAGATTATTTTATTCCCAATCGAACCGTATTTGGTTGCCTGGTCAAAAGTGGTGCTAAATCATGGTTGTCTGGATTTTAAGATATAAAATTTTCTGTGCGAGTGTTAAAAGTGACAGAAAAGTGTTGCGCACGCAATTCCATTTGACAGACAAAGATGCAGTGAGGAAAGCTTGCACTCGGCAGGTGCTTAGTCTATACAAAGATTAAAACCATAGACTTGCTGTGCCTGTCCATTAAAGATATTTGCAAAAAAAATAAGTGAGAGACGTAAGGGATAAGTAATAAAACGTAAAAAAGCTGTTTTTGAAAATTTTGTCTGTTTGTCTGTATGTTTGTGCATGTATTACGCAAAAACTACTGAATGGATTGAAATTAAACTAGGCATGATTTAAGTTCATACTACATAATAGCATATAGGATACTTTTTATCCCGAAATTCAGCACAGTTCCCTTGGGAGAGGGGATGAAAGTCAAAATATGTACTTAGCTGTAATTCATTATCGCGTAGTCCGATTTCATTCATTTTTAGGGTTCCGTACCCAAAGGGTAAAAACGGAGCCTTATTAATGTCATTCAACGTTTTAATAAATAATCAACAAATTCTTTTTTGTTGAAGTAACAAAAAATTTAAATTTTGTGGAGAAATTCGAAAAAAGGCGTCCTTATTTTGTGTAATAGACAAAGATGACTTGACAGGTTGAAAATTGTTTGGAGTAAATCTCGCATTCCGTTGTAAGCAAATGTCATAAAAAAAATTCATCCACTCGAAAATGAAAAAGTATTTTTTGTGTGGTTTAGAGGATTCCATTAATGATTTTAACAATGAATCCTTTAAGAATTGTTTTTTGAAGTTATTGTTTCGCCGAAAAAAAAAATTTGCGCATGGTGAAGTTAGATTATGCTTGGAATCCATGAATAATGTTGGTTATCATTATAAATGTTATAAAAAATTACCGTCCTGCTTGCCTCACTGCATCTTTGTCTGTCAAATGGAATTGCACGCGCAACTCCTTTGTGTCACTTTCAACACTCGCGCAGAAAATTGTGTATCTTAAAATCCAGACAACCATGATTTAGCACCATTTTTGATCAGGCAACCAAATACGGTTCGATTGGGAATAAAATCTTTCATTTGACATATAATTCGACTAAATAACAGATGAGGGAAGTTGATCGAAAAACTTCCTTATTTTTTGAGCAAAAAATAAAATATATATGTACATTAGTACTCTACTTAATAAACTCTAAACAATAATACCCCACAAGCTAGGGTAAGAAAAAAAATATTTTTTCGGCTCCTTTTTCATATATGGGAACCCCCTGTGAAAAATAATTTAATTCAATTTCTAATTCAATATTTGATTTTGGGTCAACGTTTTACACCAAATACCAAAATTTCAGGTCTGTAACTCATTTCGTCTGCGAGCTAGAGACCTGTGACCGGCGGACAGACAGACAGACAGCCGAGTGACATTAACAGGGGTCCGTTTTAACCCTTTGGGTACGGAACCCTAAAAATGAATGAAATCGGACTACGCGATAATGAATTACAGCTAAGTACACATTTTGACTTTCATCCCCTCTCCCAAGGGAACTGTGCTGAATTTCGGGATAAAAAGTATCCTATATGCTATTATGTAGTATGAACTTAAATCATGCCTAGTTTAATTTCAATCCATTCAGTAGTTTTTTGCGTAATACATGCACAAACATACAGACAAACAGACAAAATTTTCAAAAACAGCTTTTTTACGTTTTATTACTTATCCCTTACGTCTCTCACTTATTTTTTTTGCAAATATCTTTAATGGACAGGCACAGCAAGTCTATGGTTTTAATCTTTGTATAGACTAAGCACCTGCCGAGTGCACGCCTGCCTCACTGCATCTTTGTCTGTCAAATGGAATTGCGCGCGCAACACTTTTCCGTCACTTTCAACACTCGCACAGAAAATTTTATATCTTAAAATCCAGACAACCATGATTTAGCACCACTTTTGACCAGGCAACCAAATACGGTTCGATTGGGAATAAAATAATCTTTCATTTGATATATAATTCGTTTAAATAACAGATGAGGGAAGCAGATCGAAAAAAATTGATTACATTTTTTTGTGTTTAACATCATAGGCACCAAATTTAGCCAGGCAACCAAAGTGCAATGTATCAATCTATGAATTATCTAGCATATTATCTCTATCAGCATTAAATAACAGATGAGGGTAGTAATCTCTATGATGGTATCTTAGACCAATATTATGCTGTCAGATAGGCCCATTGTGGGTGCTGTATGCAGCTTTTGTCTTGTCTGTCTGAATGTATGTTACGTGCATATGAATGGACTTGTATTTACTGAATAGAGTTAGTAATTCTGGTCTATTTAACTAGAGATAATAATACTGCCCTCCTTATGAGAAAAAGCATGTGTGCAGATAACTAGTTATTGAGATACTTAAGTAAATTGAAAAAAAAAATTACACATTGATTAAATTTTTTATAGGAAAGTTACATAATTATTTTTTTGTTACCTTATTAATTTTGGACATAGGTTTTTATTTTCATATTTTCATATATGCCAACTAGTGAGTTGCTAGCTAATTCTGTGCCAAATTTTGTCAAGGTCGATTAAGAGGGTAAGACGTAAAAACGAACGAGACAGACGGAGAGACAAACTGGCGAAGTAAAGGACGAACAGAAAAACAAACAGTCAAAAGCAAGATAGTAAAGATCGACCAGAATCTCATGAAAAATAGGGAAATGAAATTCCAAGGTTAACAACACTACGGCTGCCCTAGTGATAAACAAAGTAACTGACATTTTTGTGAAATTGACTTTTTGCATTAACAGAAGTTTTATGTCGAGTAGTTTTTTACCACAGTTTAATATTTCAAATTACATTGAACCGTTTACTGAAATTTAAATTGCCCAAACAAAGTAACTGCACTCACTAACCCGGAATATAAATGTAAAAACCAAGTAAACAACAAGCACAACACAAAAACAAAGTAATTGGATGTTGATTACTTTGTTTTTGTTTTTAAAATGCAGTTGCTTGATTTTTCGTTTCGTGAAACGATCCCAGGTAAGGTGTTCTGAATGTAATTACTTTGTTTATCACTAGGGCAGCTGAGTTAATCTAGTGTTGCTTACTACAAAATTTAATTTCCCTATTTTTCATGAGATTCTGGTCGATCTATAATCGGTTTACAACATTTTGATTTATGTACCTAACTTTTAAAAATACGTTTGAAGAAATATTAATAAACGCAAACTTTTGAAAAATACGAGTAAAATTTGAATTTTCTTTTCTTTATACTTTTGGCACACTTTCTTCTTGAGTAATTAATTGTTACAATAATTCACCAAAATGTAAAAGAATAATAACAGCTGCATTGATATCAGACTGTCGCAGCTATAAACGCCCACTTCCAAATTAAAATTTTGGCTTTAATTCAAGGAGCCTGCTAAACCAAACTGAACATTTTCAGTTTTAATACAGTGTAGGTACCTATTTCTAAACTTTAACTATGTTGAAGAACTCAGTTTACTCACGAACCTACTAAGTATTGTCGGTGTTTGCCCGACCACTTCCAAGCTCATTGGAGATCCTTAGTTTTGTCGTTGTACACCCAATTTCGGAACCCGTTCCGGGTAATTTTAGTGAAGAGACTGTCGATCGTGATCAAAATACTAATCTATAATCTATAGGTAATATAATAAAACTGTAACAGATCCAATTCTGTACATTGAAGATATTTTGAAATTTTTTATTGGAGGGCAATCTATAATCGATACTGAAGCCAAAACTGCAATTTTTTTCATTTTTGTCTGTCTGTCTGTCTGTCTGTCTGTCTGTATCTTGGCCGCGCATCACGCCGAAACTACTGAACGGATTCGAATGGAACTTGGTACGATTTGAGTTTATACTCCGAGGTAGGACATAGGATACTTTTTATCCCGAAATTCAACACGGTTCCCTTGGGAGAGGGGATGAAAGTTAAAACGTGTATTTAGCTGTAATTCATTAACGCGTTGTTCGATTTCACTCATTCTTTTTTTGTTAGAAAGGTAGTATTTTATATATTGTCCTGGAAATATTTCAAGGTCATAGGTTTTTTAGTTTCGAAATGACAGACATTACAACCCTCAGTATTGGGTTCAAATAACTTGGGACCCGGATCTTTGAACGTACGGCTTATTTTAAACTGGTGTGCGTTTAAATGTATGTTTTTTGGTCTGTCTATTTGTTCCAGCTTATCTCCGAAACGGCTGGATCGATTTTAATGGAACTTTCAATGGCAGATAGGTGATGTTATAAGGAGTAACTTAGGCTACATTTAGTTTAGGTACATAAAATAATTATCGGATCCGATCCGACCCTATATAAAACCTATAAACACGCGAACGAAGTCGCGGGGGTCAGCTAGTAATATAATAAGACTGTAACAGATCCAATTCTGTACATTGAAGATATTTTGAAAATTTTTATCGGAGGGCACTCTATAATCGATACTGAAGCCAAAACTGCAATTTTTTCATTTTTGTCTGTCTGTCTGTCTGTCTGTCTGTCTGTCTGTATCTTGGCCGCGTATCACGCCAAAACAACTGAATGGATTCGAATGAAACTTGGTACGATTTGAGTTTATACTCCGAGGTAGGTTATAGGATACTTTTTATCCCGAAATTCAGCACGGTTCCCTTGGGAGAGGGGATGAAAGTTAAAACGTGTATTTAGCTGTAATTCATTAACGCGTTGTTCGATTTCACTCATTCTTTTTTTGTTAGAAAGGTAGTACTTTATATATTGTCTCGTAAATATTTCAAGGTCATAGGTTTTTTAGTTTAGAAATGACAGACATTTCAACCCTCATTATTGGGTTCAAATAACTTGGGATCCGGATCTTTGAACGTAGGGCTTATTTTAAACTGGTGTGCGTTTAAATTTATGTTTTTCGGTCTGTCTTTTTGTTCCAGTTAATTCCAGTGAAACGGCTGGATCGATTTTAATGGAACTATCAATGTTATAAGGAGTAACTTAGGCTACATTTAGTTTAGGTACATAAAAGAATTATGGGATCCGATCCGATCCTATATAAAAACCTATATTTACGCGAACGAAGTTGCGGGGTCAGCTAGTACATAATATAGTAAGTCAGTATTTTACACCGCATCACGTTTTATTCTTACCCCAGCTCCATACACAGCAAAAACATTTGAACACTTGTTTGAACACTTGTGAGGCAAGGGTCTTTGGGTATTTGTTCAAAGTTTGAACACACTTTGCCATTCGGTATGAGCGCATAATAAAGCGTTCAAAGTTCAAATACAAATGAAGCCAACGTATTTGCAATGCATAGCAGGTAGGCAAACCTGTGTTCAAATGTGTAAGCAAAGTCCTTCGAAGTGTTTGTTCAAATGTTTGATGTTCTGGCGCCGGGGTTATCAAAAAATCGTCTTCTTTCATTAATTAACTACAACTAGATAAATTCTATGACCCATTCAATCATTGATGAGGAAGCCTAACGAACTTAATCCGTAATCCTCTCACATCATTAGCTCATATTAATGTAGTGATTAGGAGACCGGCTTAGCAAATACGTGTTCACATCATTTAGATAATAGGCGCGTGATACGCTTTGATCTTGCCCAATTTAATAATCTTAATGGCGTAGTAAACCCTCATATTAAACCACGTAGTTTACCCATGAGGGTATAATAATAATGACAAATATTAACCCTCAGGGTAACTTAATAGCTTAATGAAATACATTTATTATTAGTCAAGGCTACGTACTATAGATTAATCAAGGCTAAATCATTTTTGCTACATGATTATACCTATCGTCTTTCACCAAAAAATGTTTGCAGTGATAGACAAACTTTTTATTCCATTTGTCTCTTTTCTTATCTCCAGTTCCTCGAATGTTCGTCGATAAACACCGATCTTCGCGATTCTTCCACTTAGGTAATCGTTAGTTTTTATACGGATACAGTAAGTTCCGTATAAGTTTTCTCATATGAATGATTCGATGACCAACAGAATAATTAAATGAATATCAAAGGTTTAACTTAAATCATACAGGCGTTTTGTCTGCAATCCGATCAAGATAATTTCTGTTAACAATAACAGTTATTTCAGTTATCTTCTTGTAATATCTGTTAACAAAAATCTTTGTCAACAATGATAGTTTATATTTTAACAAAAAGGAGGGGAACACGTCTAAACAACAAATAGTTATCGCTACAACAATAAAAAGTTATTAATGGATGGTTCAAAAGAACTTTTAAAAGTTACAAAACAAACTTTGTAATATCGAGTAAGATTGCAATAGGCATAAATCAAAGCGTCTTTATCATTTCGAATATACACGCTTCAATCGGCACTGATTTGGCATCGCAATAAAAATTGTATCATATTTAATGGACAGATGCCAACGAATAGTATGAGTATATACTGGTTGGCGTTATGAATGATGCCTTTGGTATCACATACTTTCTGACGATTCAACAATCTCCAACGTTCAATGAAAATCTCTATGACGCAACGCAAAATTTTGGACTATTCCTCTAAACTCTAGTCACAGACTATCAATGGTGCCACGGATTTCTCGTAAACACATCTAAGCAAACTTCTTCGAGCAACTTTATCGTAAAGTTATTATTTTCAAAAAATTTTCATTTTTATGTCAAGTATGTACTTAACTTAATTCTTGCCTAGTACTTACTTATTGACAGATGGATTTAATACAAAAAACGGACGTAAATGTTTGAAGCGTAACAGAAAATTGTGTAAATTGTTTATGAAACATCAAATATGTAAATCCGTTTATCAACTCAATAAGAGTAATTAATTAATCTTGTTAGGCTTCATATCCACAAGAAGCAGCTCCGGGTAAAGGCAGCTTCAACACAAGCCAGTTTATGGACGCTCATGTTCCTCAAGCTCATATCTTTTTTTTTTTTTTATACTCACACATACACACACGGTCGTCTGTTCCTAAAGTAGGCAACTTAATGCCTGTGTTATAGGTAACAGCCGACTGATAGACATATTTACATATAAATACATATATAAGCTAGGACATCACGGACTGTCATGCCAAAAAAGTGCAGGCCGCTTCTCGAGACATGCCGCACTTAACGATATCATACGCCGGTCCCTTGCCACCGTCAACGTGCCAAGTCTACTTGAGCCGACTGGTATTGCTAGAGACGATGGCAAGAGACCGGACGGTATGAGTTTGATTCCATGGAAGATGGGCCGGGTGCTGGTATGGGATGCAACCTGTTCAGACACGCTGGCCCCTTCCCATCTACATGGAACCATCAACAGAGCTGGTGCGGCTAGTGAAGCGGCTGAAAAAGCTAAAGCATGCAAATACAGGGGTCTAGGCTCCGAATATGATTTTGTCCCATTCGGTGTCGAGACCCTTGGTCCGTGGGGTCCTAGCGCTATAAGGCTATTTAAAGAAATATCAAAAAGGTTAGTCGACATCACAGGAGACCGAAGAGCTGGCAGCTACCTCGGACAACGAATTAGTCTAGCAATTCAAAGGGGGAACGCTGCCAGTATCTTCGGAACCTTGCCTACAGGGACTCCTTTTAATAATATATTTTAGTCATTATAGTTATTATATTTTTTAAGGTTTTTAGTTTTAGGATTATTGTTCTTCTTTATTATTATTCTATAAGTTTGTATGTCTGTAAGTTTTAAGTATTAATAGTAATAAATAAATTAAATACATATATATTTTAATAAAGGTATACATACATACATATTATAAATACACCCAGACTCGGGGCGGGAATCGAACCGGTGACCCCGGAGCGGAAGGCAGGGTCACTGCCAACCGCGCCAACGGGCCAGTCAAAATATTATGAACGAGCGGATACCCGCGACTTCGTTCGCGTGGATATTGATTTTAATAATCCCGTGGGAATCATTTTGTTTTTCCTAAGCTCCTTTGAGCTTATACCTTGCCAAAAACTGTAAAAAGTTCACTGGCGGACGTTTAGGTACATCAAAATGTAAACATCCGCCAGTGAAAGTCCCATCAAAATCGGTCCAGCCTTTCAGAGATTAGCCAGTAGTCTTTAAAGTATCTACTTTCTAACAAAAAAAGAATGAATGAAATCGGACCACCCGTTAACGAATTACAGCTAAGTACACATTTTGCCTTTCATCCCCTCTCCCAAGGGAACCGTGCTGAATTTCGGGATAAAAGGTATCCTATATGTTACTCCATAGTATGAACTTAAATCATGCCGAGTTTCATTTCAATCCATTCAGTAGTTTTTACGTGATGCGCGCACAAACATACAGACAAACAGACAAACAGATAAACAGATAAACAGATAAACAGACAAACAGACAAACAGACAAACAGACAAAAATTTCAAAAATAGCTTTTTTACGTTCTATTACTTATCCCTAACATCCCCCAGTTATTATTTTGCAAAAATCTTCAATGTACAGACACGGCAATTCTACGATTTTATTATATGTATAGACAAAAATAGCTTTTTTACGTTCTATTACTTATCCCTAACATCCCCCAGTTATTATTTTGCAAAAATCTTCAATGTACAGACACGGCAATTCTACGATTTTATTATATGTATAGAAGATATCTAAATGGGTGAAATACTTATTTTATAGGAAAAAAACATTTTATGTTAGGAAACCGACCAACCAACTGTCGGAAATGAAACGTAAAAATAAAAATAATTGTATCTGAAATCGTTTCGGATGGCGGAATTGGATTCTAAATGAAAAAATGACATCCGTCCGACTCGAAATTAAGTAACTATTAGACTACCAGCTTAATGCGAGGCGGTTAAATTTATTCATATTTTTAACCCCCGACGAAAAATGACGGGGTGTTATAAGTTTGACGTGTGTGTGTGTGTGTGTGTCTGTCTGTTCCCCTGTGGCGCTCAAACGGATGGACCGATTTGAATGCGGTTTTTTTTTGTTTGAAAGGTGAATTAGTCAAAAAAGTTGTTAGCTATGTTTGATGAAAATTGGTCCAAGATGACCGCAGCTACAAAATGGCGGAATACATATTTTTTTCACAACTTCTTTAACATGGGTATCAAATGAAAGGGCTTGACTAGCAGAATAGAATTATGCAAATCCAAGATGGCTGCCACCACAAGATGGCAAATGTCGGGGTTTTTTTTAATTTTTTAATTTATACTTGTGAGGCAAAGTAGTGGTTAACATTTGAGTGATATTCAAACCATCTTTTCGTATGATACTCGTATAAACACCAATAGTTGTATCTATTAACTATTCTTTACACATATTTTGTATCACTTCTCGTGTTTTCCTCTTTAAGAAAATGACCGAAAAGCTTTACAATACAATAATACTGAACCTACAATTTTTACAAAAGAAAAGCCGAAAAGAAAAATTTCCTCTGTAATACACGAATCCATAAAGGTGTTTTACTAATTTAAAGCTTTGAAATGAAGGCTTTTATTTATCAAAGGAGCCGTTTGAAATAATTATTCAGGTAGATTAAATGCTTTACTTTCAGCTCTATAATCATAGGTGCTCGTGTGTTATTATTCATGAGTCAAATCTTTCAAGGTCTTCTAACATTACTTCTGTAGTTCTTGGTTATAAAAATACCTTTGTAGTTAACGGCGATATCATCTGATGGTAGGTCATATATTATAACTATGTGGCATACTTGGAAAGGTTACATTTTAATGATATTTTAGGACATACAAGTGAGCGGCAAGATCTGAGAGAGGCGTATTTTTCAATAAGTACTAATATAACGAGTGCAGAGTTCAGTATAATCCGAGGCGCCGAAAAAGCTTTAATTACGACAGTTTCGACTTCAGCAACCACTTCATCATCATCCGTATTTCGTTTGATGCGGCCAAATCCTGATTGCATTTGCAGACAGACAGACAAAAATGAAACAAATTGCAGTTTTAGCTTCAGTATCGATTATAGAGTGCCCTGCAATAAAAATTTTCAAAATATCTTCAATGTACAGAATTGGATCTGTTACAGTTTTTAGGGTTCCGTACCCGACGGGTAAAAAACGGAGCCCTATTAATGTCACTCGGCTGTCTGTCCGTCTGTCCGCCGGTCACAGGTCTCTAGCTCGCAGACGAAATGAGTTACAAACCTGAAATTTTGGTATTTAGTGTAAAACGTTAACCCAAAATCAAATATTGAATTAGAAATTGAATTAAATTATTTTTCAGGGGGGCTCCCATACATGAAAAAGGAGCCGGAAAAAAAAATTTTTTCTTTACCCTAGCTTGTGGGGTATCATTGTTTAGAACTCATTAAGTAGAGTACAAATATATATTTTTTTAATTTTTATCTCAAAAAATAAGGGAATGGGAGGCCATCAAAGTTGTCAGTTTTAGACCATTTTTGTGACGGGGGCTATCTCAAAAACTAAACTAGTTGGGAATATGTATATTTCAGTATATTATGTACTATATTTCAGTATATTATGTACTATATGCTCTATTTAAACAACAAATACTGAAAACAACGATTTATTAAATAGTTTATAAGCTGTGACCAAAATAAACGAACATTTTTTTGGGTTTTTCTTTCACGGTTTGTTGCGATGTCTAGCTCGGAAATTAAATATTTCTTAGACCCAAAATATTATATTGTTCATAATTATGTACGGAACCCCGAAAGAGCGAGGCCCGACTCGCACTTGGCTGATTTTTTATTATATTATAGAAGATAGATTTATAACGTAACACATATTTTTAGGATTGAAAGATGCGTTGCGTGCGTCTCATGTGGTTCTTGCGGCTCGTTTTGAAATTATTTCCTAAGCCCATTTTGAAGATTTTTTTCAGTTAGTACTTGTCGATAATAAAAGCCGGGTATAATGAGCACTAGCGATAAAGCGAAAATAGCTTAACATAGCCTGCGAGGCAAGGAGACCTCTCATTATGTAGGCTAAAGAAAAACTGCCAGCTAAGCACAATATATCACGCTATTTAAAATTACATCAAGAACGAGGGAGGCATCAGCGGGCGTTAGGTAGGAGTCATAATTTTTATGCCAACCAAGTCACGGAATTCTCAAACTTGTTTCGAATAAATAAAATGGATTCGCATATTTTACGAAGTTTTGTGAGCCTATAAGCTCGGCTTATTCGTTACCTACCTACTTTTTAATATTGACATTGACATTGTTGAGTCTTTTATCCGAATATGAAGAAGCTTATTAAATTCCCTTGACATTATCTCGTCATAATGTGAAAATATCTTACAGAAAAAAAAAATATTTTACCTGTTTATATGTTAAATTATAGAGCTTTTTTAATGTATGTCTAACTGGTAAGTAATTCTCCGACATGCTTATCGAAGATTTTTAAGCTTACCACGGCTTTTATTTTTTAATTATTTTTAAATATAGGTAAGTTTAAAATATGTAAGGTACCTACAGTACCTTATCATGACCACAGTATAAAAAATCCTGTTTCATGATAAATTAAAAAAAGCCGTGATATGCTAAACAAAGTCTTCAATAAGTCTGTCGGAGGATTACCAGTGAAACATACATCAGAATAACTCTATAATATAATATTTTATCTAGTCTAATAGTCAGTCCTATAAAATAGTCAAAAGACTGACAAAACAAAATCGTCAAAATTTTCGATGATAATTTTAGTACGAAATCTGAACATATCGTAAACCTAGCAAAACTAACGTTGTATGTTTTTAACGTTTAGTTGTAATGTTTCCAATTCCGTATTTTAGGTACTGAATTTGATTTTACTTTACTTACTTAATTAATTAATTAAGAAATACTCAATTAGTGTTTATCGGTAAGTTTTTCCTTTCCTTCTGACCCAATTTTGCCACTGTCCAACATTGATATTAATACAATACCGAGATACACCTTACGTTACAAAATTATACATTTGAACAATGTTAATTTGGCAGATATTTTAATGTGTAATAATAATTGGCTTCCTTATCCTGATTGTAAAAAATACGTCTATTGTAATGGAGTCGTGTTTTCTGGAGCTATTTGCTTTATAATTACTATCGAACTTTATAACGGGAAGTTTGTTCTAATTTTTCGTTAAAATTGATCATTTTAAGCCTAAAAGAACTTTCATCTGAAGAAAGAGGTATTTTCTTTAATTTCCTAACATACAATCTTCCAGAAAGATTTTGCCTTTTGCCCGCACGGATTTGACAGGAGCTATAAATATATCAGTATAATAAGTATAATTAAGTTTTCGAATGTATGATTAACGTTAATAATAATAATTAATTAAAAAGACTACCTACCTGCAGACCTGTCGACAAGTATTACAAGTATAAATAAAAAATTTAAAATACCTCCGGCATTCCCCTGTTTGTAGTGGTGGCCATCTTGGATTTGTATAATGCTATTCTACTAGTCAAGCCCTTTCATTTGATACCCATATTAAGGGAGTTGTGAAAAAATATGTAATCCGCCATTTTGTAGCGGCGGCCATCTTGGATCGATTTTCATTAAACATAGCTAACAACACTCTCGACTAATTCACCTTTCAAACAAAAAAAAAACCGCATTCAAATCGGTTCACCCGTTTCAGCGCTACAGGGGAACAGACAGACACACACACACACACACAGACACGTCAAACTTATAACACCCCGTCGTTTTTGCGTCAGGGGTTGAAAATAGAGGCATAGACAATCTTTGTTTTTTTATGTCAGTGCCGTTCAAGCATGTCCTACCTATTCCAGAGATCGTGACTACAGAGCCATCAACAACAGCCGGTTGTAAGATGCAGACGGAGATGCTATCATTCCTTTTGCTACGGGAAAGTTATCCGGCGAGCTATTCAGATAAGCGGATCGCCATGAATCGGAATAGTAGGACGGTAAAGATCTAATACAGGCTATACGGAGACAACTGTAGAAAATTTATCGCTGTTATTGTACCACCTAAATACAATCCAATACCAATAACCGTCTTATGCATGTAGTATTAGTGGTTTAGTACCTATTTGGTATTTTTAAACCGGCAATGGATAGCGTACAAACCGCGGCCACAACTTTACCCAACGTTCGTTGAACTCTAGAGTCAGCTGATTGCTTTACATTGCGCACTTTTAAAAAATACAGGTTATATTTAAAAATTTTTTGCGTTTTTTTTTGTGGTATTATGTTAGTAATCATCACTAGGTACTATTACCTGTTCTCGTTTCCGAGATCGGTCCCTTACAACCATTATATGCTGTTCGGCCTACGAGAATAGGTACACTTGGTTCTGAAAGTCTATATTTGAAAATTCTTTATTCGGTGTAAAATTAATCCAACCTTAAACGGCAAAGGTAGTTAAAAAAACTGCCGTTTTTCTCTTGAAAGAGGAGCAGAACCTAAAAGGCAAACAAAATTACGTAGTATCTAGCTTTTGCGTAGGTAGTTTGTTGTTCAACAAAATATAATGCCGAATCAAATATAGGTATGTATGTATAAGCACTCCTGTAACTAAGATCTGAGGTACATATTACGGTGCTTAAGGCATAGAGACCGGCTATATAAGAAATCGAAAATGGATCCTGCAAATGAATCATTAAGATTTATTTACAGGAGATACAGAAATTTCTGTACTAATCTATTAAGAAAGTTGAAAAGAGAATACGAGAAAAGTGAACTGGAAAAGGCTGGCAGAACTAGTATAAAGAAAACGTGGGAAGTAATTTTTTCTATATCAAACCTTAAAACTACAAAACAAGATTCACGTGATCTGCTTATGATTTCTGATTGTCCATTTAAAGCAGTAACAACAGTTAATGAATATTTTGCGAATATTGGTAGAACATTGGTTGAGCAAGTTAAACATCAACTTAGCAGAAAGGGCGACGCATTTCCTAAACATACTCATTCTATTACACCCTCCTCATCTTTTGTTTTATTAGAAACTGACCTAACGGAAGTCTTGACCTTAATTAATTCACTTAAGGATACTAGTTCCACAGGAATTGACAATATACCAGCATTAGTAATCAAACAAAATAAAGAAACGTTCTCTGGATTATTAGTCCACATTTGTAATCTAGCTATTCGACATGGCCAATTTCCTGACAAATTTAAAAACTCTGTAATTACTCCAGTGCATAAAAATGGTGATCGTAAAGTTGTTAATAATTATAGACCAATTTCTATTCTACCGACATTTTCTAAAATACTAGAGCGAATTATTAACACTAGATTAACTAAGTATCTAGAATCAAACAAACTACTTTCTCCAAACCAATATGGTTTCCGTAAATCAAGGTCTACGGCTGATGCGGTATTAGACCTTACAAACTGTATTGTACAGAATATAGACTCAGGTATGAAGTGCATTGCAATCTTTCTTGACCTGGCTAAAGCCTTCGACACCGTGTCAATTCCTTTGCTTTTGACTAAATTGGAACAATTAGGAGTCCGCGGACTACAACTAAGTTTGTTTAGAGACTATTTATCGGGTAGGAAGCAGTGCGTAAAAATTGGTGAACATACTAGTACCTATCTACCTATTACATGTGGCGTTCCTCAAGGAAGTATTTTAGGTCCTACTCTCTTTCTAGTGTACATTAACCAATTATGTAACATGAGTTTGGAAAATGGGAAGGTTATTGCCTTTGCTGATGATACCACACTACTTTTCTGGGGTAAAACATGGGAAAGTACCTTTCACTATGCACAGAAAGGTTTTGACTTGGTTTTAACATGGTTAAGAAATAATCTTCTCACATGTAATGCTGACAAAACAAAATACCTCACCTTCTCCATTTTACGTTCTTCGCAACCGTCGTATGACAACTATTTCATTAGAGCTCATACTAACATTTGCCTAAACACTAAAAACATTATCGCATGTAATTGCCCTCATTTGACTAGAGCCGACAATATAAAATATCTTGGAGTCATAATTGATAATCAGGTATCCTTTGAACCGCACATTAATACTTTGACTAATAGAATTCGTAAATTAATAGCTCTATTCAGAAATATTCGACATGTAGCGGACAAAAAGTTAATGAAAACAATTTATTATGCCCTTTGTCAATCCCTATTAACCTACTGTATAGATTCTTGGGGTGGTGTACCAAAATCTCGACTACTTATTCTAGAAAGAGCTCAAAGAGCAATACTTAAGGTTAGCTCATTTCTTCCCTTCAGATACTCGACAACTCTATTGTTCAAAGAAGCCGAAGTACTAACAGTTAGGCAACTATTCATACTAAACATTATATTAAAACAACATAAACATGTAAATATATCTGTACTCCAGGAACTTCAAACGAAAAGAAGAAAAAATATAATATGTGAAATTCCTAAATTTAAAACATTTTTCTCGCATAAATTTTATTGTTTCCTAGGAGGTTTTCTCTACAATAAGATCAACAAAACGTTAAATATTTCAAACTTAAATTCATATAAATGTAAATCTATTGTTCAAAATTGGTTACTCGAACTTACTTATGATAACACTGAGAACTTGCTGGTTATTCCAAAGTAATACACAACAGACATACCACATATTAGGCAAATTCACTCAAATTATCTCTCTCATGCACACACACGCACACACATAAACTCATTCACACAACCTAAAACTCATACAATATATTGCTAAAATTAAGAAAAATTTTGCTATGTACCTAAGTTAATCTTAATTTTAATATTATTGTTAAGTATTTACCTTTGTAAAGGGAGAACCTTGTTGCCTATACTACAAGTTTTCAACTTACCTTAGGCTTCAAGGTTCAACCTACTTAGATTTAAACTTTACTCACAACTTTTTTTACAATAAATGATTTTGATTTGATTTTGATTTGATTTGATATACCCGAATTACTAATTCCGTGGAATTCTGACGTTTCGTAATCTTACCAGAGATAAAACAATTCCCACAAAAAAAGATAAAAAATTCAAAACTTATGCAAATACAAACCAACTGCCGCATGTAGATATGACAAATGCCTGTCAGAGACTTCATGGTGATAATGTCATTCAACATCCATTTTTGAATAAATTTTTTCAATGTGCTTCTTTTGTTTTCTATTGCTGTTAGTGTGCACTTTCTAGTTTCCACTCTTGGTGTTTTCTATTTTAAGGCGAAACGAGTAATATTATTACGCGGCATATGGCTTTTTATGATGACAGGGAATTAAAGTAGTTTGGGGTAAAATCATACTTCGTAGATAATAACCCTGTTCTCTACACAAATCACTCATCTGTAAATGACAATGACAGCTGTCAGAATTCCACGGAATTAGTAATTCGGGTATAGTTACATTGAGTTCGATGGCTGTTAGCTGTTATAAAATACTTAATTCTGCACTTCTAGATTTAGAAGTGGATTTTAACTATTCTTTCTTTTTTAAAATTAAATGCAAATCAATTTAATGGTTGGCCCCAGTTTTTATTGATGCGAAAGTTTACTAAGTACCTAGGTGTAATCCAAGTATATCGTATTATTACGGAAAACTTTTCTTATAATATTTTTAAGACTTTTAGATTGTGATTATTGCTGCAATCTTAATAAAACTTATTTTACAGCTTTCCTGTTTTTACGGCTAGATCGCTATTGATGATATTAATAGCACAGAGGCAGCTCGTAATTTGGAGATAGCAACAGACTACTATACTAACTACTGTACTATTCTACGAAGAAAAAGAGTGCTAGTTTTATCAATGTGAAAACACTATACAAAAATAGTGCTATAAGATGTACAGGACAATTTATGAAATACAGAGAGAAACATAATATTTCTAAAACATCATACATGGTTCGCGCTTCGCCTGAGATTGATATAACCAATTTTATTCTTGGCAATGCACATAAAAATCCTTAAGACAAATGGTCAACATTTCCGAATAGTATTTCAAGTAGAAAAAGGATGAAATAGATAGAAACAAGGTCACCTAAAATGAAACTTTGCACGCTGGCCGCGTGCGGGTTGGTACACTTCACACGCCTTTGAGAACATTATGGAGAACTCTCAGGCGTGCAAATTTCCTAACGATGTTTTCCTTCACCGTTAAAGCGAGTGATATTTAATTGCTTAAAACACACATAACTTATTGATAAGTTCGAAGTGCGGGCCGGGTATAGAACTAGGTCCCTCCGAAAGCTCTCACCGCTCAATCTCAATATTATATTATAGTTTAGTTCTATAATTACTTGTAGATTGTAAATAATTGTTTTTAATGAATATAAAATATTATTATTCGATGACTTCCGTGGCGCAGTGGTGAGTACTGTGGTCTTATAAGTGGGAGGTCCCAGGTTCGATTACTGGCAGTGGAAATTGGAAATTTTATCATTTCTAAATTGTTTCTGGTCTGATCTGGTGGGAGGCTTCAGCCGTAGCTACCACTATACCAACCTACCGACAAAGCCGTACCGCCAATCAATTAAGCGTTCCAGTACGATGTCGCGTAGAGACCAAGGTAATAAAAACTGCCAAGTTAGCCTGCTTCCATCTTAGATATAATAATAATGTCCTCCTGACCGAATTTCGGCCACGGCGGCCAATCTCAACCGAGGCAGAGACTAGCCATCTGCGCAGGAGATATTATAGTGCAAAAGTGTGTGCGCATACACAGGTGCACTCTCTATTCCCTCACTCTCATAGTCCGATGGGACGCCAATGCGACACGACCGGAGAGAGATTAGGCGCAGGACCGACGGCTTTACGTGCTCTCCGAGGCACGGGGGTGTATCTAACACCGCCAACTTCCAACTCCGGGCTGGCACTGAGAATTTCTTGACAAAAAAACCCAATACCTCATTTTTTTTTGGCCCGACCCGGGAATCGAACCCAGGACCTCGTGATCCACATTCAAACGTGCTAACCGCGAGACCAACGAGGCAGTCATCTATACTTTTTAATATTTTTTTTAATAAATAAAATTGAAGTGTCTGTCTGTAATTTCGAAATAACTACCACATTTTAAGCTCATATGGTTATTTGAACGATACCATAACCGAATCACACGTTTTTAAAATTTTTGTCTGTCTGTCTGTCTGTTTGAACGGGCTAATCTTCGGAACGGCTGAACCGATTTTGACGGGACTTTCACAGACAAGTAGAGGGTTAACCAAGGAGTAACATAGGCTACTTTTTCAACCAACTTTCAAAAAAGGAGTTGTGTTGAAATCGGTAAATACAGATGTTAAAAACGCCCTGATAGGTATTTTCGCTGCGCGAGATCGCGACGGCCGACGCGGACGCTCGCGCTCCCCGCGCCGCGTCACGCGCCCCTGCGCCCTGCGCCCGCCGTACGCGGTACCGCGGTACGCCGCCGCGCGGCGGGGGGCGGGTGGACCAGAAATCTACTTATCCCTCAGGATTTGTGAAAAATCGAAATTCACGCGGGCGAAGCCGCGGGCAAATGCTAGTAATAATATAAAGTAGCTTGTCCTGACTGACTGACAATCAACGCACAGCCTAAACCACTGTAGCTAGAAACTTAAAATTTTCACTGTAGCTTCCTTTTATGACGTAGGCGCACACTAAGAAAGGGTTATTGCGAATTCCATCCCTAAGGGGGTTAAATAGGGGATAAAAGTTTGTATGAAAGTCCGTCATTTTTCAAGCTATATCCATGAAAATTGGTATTTAGGTTTTCGGTTAAAAATAAAGAGTTACGCATTTAAGAAACTTTGGAAAAACTACCCCCAAGTGGGTTAAATGGGGGATTACAGTTTGTATGAAAGTCCGTCATTTTTAAAGTTATATCAATGAAAATCGGTATTTGTATTGTCGGTTAAAAATAAAGAATTACGTGTTTCAGGAATTTTGGAAATTCCACCTCCAAGTGAGATTTATAAGAATCCAAGCAGACGAAGTCGCTGGCATCAGCTAGTCTTAGATATATTATGTATACATCGTCATTTACCATCAGGTGAGGTCGTAGTCAAGGGCCAACTTGTAGATGAATACAAAAAAAATACTTAATAAGTACATATAATATTTCAGCTTTGATCTGTTGGAACCATTAAAACAATATGAACTTGGTCTGACATCGAACCGACAGCGAATCCATCAGTCTTCTTCGGCTCGTGGCAATGACAAATGATTCTCCTTGCAGTTGGTACTATAAAGTTAAGGAACGGTATTTAATCAATTTTAGTGTCATTATTACTTATATTACATGACGGAAATATTATTAGAAATATTTAGGTTTCTCTTCACTCAGGATTCGAGCCAAAAATACGTAGAATATATGTAATATCTAATATAGATATACTTGCTTAGGTTCGTAGCTTTTATGATGATGGCGAGTCAAGTTAGAAAACGCCTTCATTTGAAACAAACATAAATAAAAATCTAATAGGGGTCATTCATTTTTAGTGCAAGTGGTAAAGTTTATCCGAAATATACCATAAAATTCCATAAAATAAAGAGCTACGTAAAATTTAACTGGTCATTCTAAAATTCGAAAGAACGTTAGTTCTGAATTCATCCACAGGTTTATTGTACTAGGTTCCCGACGCACACTCATGCCACACCCATGACACTTCCAACAAGCGGGCTCTTGTAACAAAGAAAACGCTATAGGTACGTAAATCGAGTGGGACAAAGACAATGCTGCTCGTACGTATAAAACGTGATGCGTTGCGGCGTTGCTGCGGCAACCTACATGAAAAATCAAGGCTACATAGCACGTTGCAGAGTAGAGTATAGCTCCACTTCTGCGCACGCACTGCGGCGTCCTATATAGAAAAATCCGCTTTACACTATAATTATGGTATAACTAAGTAGGTATACCTTATGAATTTTATGAGATTCATCCTACTAATATTATAAATGTGAAAGTGTGGATGTTTGGATGTTTGGATGTTTGGATGTTTGGATGTTTGGATGTTTAGATGTTTGGATGTTTGGATGTTTGTTACTCAATCACGCCGCAACTACTGAACCGATTTAGCTGAAATTTTGAATGAAGATAGATTATGCACTGAATTAAAACATAGGCTACTTTTTATCCTGGAAAAATGCAGTTCCCACGGGATTTTGAAAAATCCGAAATCTATAGCTACAGATATAGGTAGATTAGCATAGCGAACTTCATTGATAGTATAGATATAAACGTTGGAAAAGGGAGCGGGAAAGGGAACCGGAAATCTACGATTCCCTCGGGATTTGTTAAGAACCGAAATTCACGCGGGCGAAGCCGCGGGCATTCTCTAGTAAGGCATAGTTGTGGCGCATCGATATCGAAATAGAGTGATAGCCGTGCCGCATGGTGCGTTGCGTTACGTGAGTTAGTGATGTGATCGGATTGTGCATTTAAACAAACAGCGCTGCGGAACTGCAACGCGTTGCGACTTAGCTACGAGCTTCTTCGGCGCCGCATCGATATCGAAATAGTTTGATAGCCGTGCCGCATTCCACACCAGCGCGCCGCCGGTGCGGTATTTTACATAAACAAGTATAAAGTTAAAATTTGAAAACACGAAAACCCCCGACATTCGCCATTTTGTAGTGGCGACCATCTTGGATTTGCATAGTGCTATTCTACTAGTCAAGCCCTTTCATTTGATACCCATATTGAGGGGGTTGTGAAAAAATATGTAAACCGCCATTTTGTGGCGGCAGCCATCTTGGACCGATTTTCATCAAACATAGCTTCTTAGCTATGTTTGATAAAAATCGGTCCAAGATGTTTTTGTTTGAAAGCTGAATTAGTCAGGAGTGCAAGAGCACTCCCGACTAATTCAGCTTTCAAACAAAAACACCGCATTCAAATCGGTTCACCCGTTTGAGCGCTACGGTGGAACAGACAGACAGACACACAAGCACAGACACGTCAAACTTATAACTCCCCGTCGTTTTTGCACACGACGCGCTGCGGCACCGCAACGCCGTTTGTTTGAACGCACAATCCGATCACATCACTAACTCACGTAACGCAACGCACCATGTGGCACGGCTATCACTCTATTTCGATTTCGATGCGCCACAACTATGCCTTATGAATCTCATAAAATACGATCATCACAAGACCGACAGTCGCGCTATACCTACATAATATGGGTAGGTACACACCTATCCGCAAAATATCTTGGCACGTAATTTGCCGAGCGATTAGGCGTGTGCGTAAAATGTATTATGGCTCTCTTGTAGAAAATTGCTCGGCCTACAATTTTAGCAATGGCGAAAAAAAAACGGACAAGTGCGACTAGAAATCCGGTTGAAGGTTCTGTATTGCATTAGTAGTGCTTTGCAAGGAAGTTCTATAAAAATAGGTACATACATGGAACACAAGAAGAGATCATATAATTAGGGTGAATTCATGCTGCAACGAGCTGAGCCGGACTATGCCCTAGACGAGAAACGGAGTATGCTCTCAATAGTTTTGTATCGCGGCATGGTCTAGCATGAATTAGTTCATACAAATCGATCTGTAGATAGTGCACGATTTTACACAACATTTTGACCGCACGTGTAATTCAATTTGCACAGTGCCCTTAACGGAACCCTAGAAGAGGGGATGTTATTATTAAAATAATAAGCAAATTTTACCGATATGCGAGGCATATCAACGTTATGCGAGGGATATAATATTAGTGTGACTCATATCGTTATACTCGTAATATTATCAAAAGGACGAATCGAGTTTATTAGGCTGTAAATAGAAATAAAATTGGTAACTATAATTAAATATTAGATAGAGGCAAAATCTTTGTAAATTGCTATTAAATGCAGAAAAATCAGGTAGGTATAATGTAAAACAAAATCATCCTACTAATATTATAAATGTGAAAGTGTGGATGTTTGGATGTTTAGATGTTTGTATGTTTGTATGTTTGGATGTTTGGATGTTTGTTACTCAATCACGCCGCAACTACTGAACCGATTTGGCTGAAATTTTGAATGGAGATAGCTTATGCCCTGACTTAAAACATAGGCTACTTTTTATCCCGGAAAAGTATTCCTGTGGGACTAAAATAGATATAATCTTCCAAAAACGCCATAGAGGGCGCTGACTGTTCTTAGGTAAATCACGTTCACATAACACATTATTGCAATAGTTTGCTGTGTTGCATGCATTGGCAACACATAGGCTACTTTTTATCCTGGAAAAAATGCACAGTTCCCATGGGATTTTGAAAAACCCGAAGTCTATATCTACAACTATAGGTAGATTATTATAGCGAACTTCCTTGATAGAAAGTATAAAGGTTGGAAAAGGGATCGGGAACGGGAACCGGGAATCAACGATTCCCTCGGGATTTGTTCAAAACCGAAATTTACGCGAGCGAAGCTGCGGGCAGAAGCTATCACACATAATCACAATACCAATCCTACTAATCCTACTATCCTACTAATCCTACTAATCCTCCTACTATCCTACTAATCCTACTAATATTATAAATGTGAAAGTGTGGATGTTTGGATGTTTAGATGTTTGTATGTTTGGATGTTTGGATGTTTGTTACTCAATCACGCCGCAACTACTGAACCGATTTGGCTGAAATTTTGAATGGAGATAGCTTATGCCCTGACTTAAAACATAGGCTACTTTTTATCCCGGAAAAGTATTCCTGTGGGACTAAAATAGATATAATCTTCCAAAAACGCCATAGAGGGCGCTGACTGTTCTTAGGTAAATCACGTTCACATAACACATTATTGCAATAGTTTGCTGTGTTGCATGCATTGGCAACACATAGGCTACTTTTTATCCTGGAAAAAATGCACAGTTCCCATGGGATTTTGAAAAACCCGAAGTCTATATCTACAACTATAGGTAGATTATTATAGCGAACTTCCTTGATCCTACTTCCTACTAATATTATAAATGTGAAAGTGTGGATGTTTGGATGTTTAGATGTTTGTATGTTTGGATGTTTGGATGTTTGTTACTCAATCACGCCGCAACTACTGAACCGATTTGGCTGAAATTTTGAATGGAGATAGCTTATGCCCTGACTTAAAACATAGGCTACTTTTTATCCCGGAAAAGTATTCCTGTGGGACTAAAATAGATATAATCTTCCAAAAACGCCATAGAGGGCGCTGACTGTTCTTAGGTAAATCACGTTCACATAACACATTATTGCAATAGTTTGCTGTGTTGCATGCATTGGCAACACATAGGCTACTTTTTATCCTGGAAAAAATGCACAGTTCCCATGGGATTTTGAAAAACCCGAAGTCTATATCTACAACTATAGGTAGATTATTATAGCGAACTTCCTTGATAGAAAGTATAAAGGTTGGAAAAGGGATCGGGAACGGGAACCGGGAATCAACGATTCCCTCGGGATTTGTTCAAAACCGAAATTTACGCGAGCGAAGCTGCGGGCAGAAGCTATCACACATAATCACAATACCAATCCTACTAATCCTACTATCCTACTATCCTACTAATCCTCCTACTATCCTACTAATATCATAAATGTGAAAGTGTGGATGTTTGGATGTTTAGATGTTTGGATGTTTGGATGTTTGGATGTTTGTTACTCAATCACGCCGCAATTACTAAACCGATTTGGCTGAAATTTTGAAAGGAGATAGATTATACCCTGACTTAAAACATAGGCTACTTTTTATCCCGGAAAAATCTACAGTTCCCACGGGATTTTGAAAAAAACCGAAATCTCTAGCTACAACTATAGGTAGATTACTATAGCAAACTTCCTTGAAAGTAGGTGTAAAGGTTAGAAAAGGGAGCGGGAATGGGAACCGGAAATCCACGACTCCCTCGGGATTTGTGAAGAACCAAAATTCTCGCGGGCGAAGCCGCGGGTATTCTCTAGTTTTGCTATAATTCGCTAAAACCGAATCTGTTGGACATCGTGAATCTTGCGCTTTGCACCGCCCGCCCTCTCGTCGCCAAAAACCAAGTGGTCTAAGATCCCGCTATACAACGACCTTCACCGAGATGTTTATTTGATGAAAAGTATTTTATATTTAATTTAACATGTCAATAAATATATTGCATATGGGTTGCCTCATAAATTTCAGTCCAGGATATGATTAATTAATAAATAAATTAAAAAAAAAAATTTAACATTTCACCGGTTTGTTTATTAGACAAATTCTATACCAATCGAAAGTATGATGCCCATAGAAAATGCAAACGTTAGGTTGCTTATTCTTTTCCGGTCACAACTCTCGGGTAGCCAGGTGTAAACAGGTAAATCGATACTAGCATTTTGCACCGGTCTAATTATTGAATTAAAATTAAATGAAAATAAAGATGATTCATTATGAATTTGTCTAATAATCAAACCGGTGAAATGTTTAAAAATTTTTTTTTTTCAATTTGACGTATTAAATTAAGTATAGAATACGTTTCATCAAATAAGCATCTCGGTGAAGGTCGTTGTATAGCGGGATCCTATACTAAAGCAACCAAGCAAACAATACGCAACACCACCACGCAACAACACGTAACACCACCACGCAACAACACGTAACACCACGCAACACCACGTAAACCCTCCAAAATACTCAACGCACGTTTCACTCTGACACCGAAGCATCCGGAGAAAACGTTATATAGGTATATTATGACATGTTACAATTTGACCATTAGAAATAGTTAAAGTACCTACGTATTACGCCGTCCTAGTGCCTGTTTCACCACCTTGTGTTAAGTGTCGGATAGCCTAAACGTAAGTTTTGTTACTTTCTTACTTTATGTCCAGTGACAAAGACAAAAGTTGTAAATAGCTATCTAATACTTATCAGAAGGTGGTGAAACAGGCCCTTAATATGGTATTCTTTATACAGTATTATTATTATTATTATTATTATTATTATGTGTATATATCTTACTCTCACGCCCGTGTACAGAATAAATACATATAAAAGCCAAAGAGAAATAATATAACATACATAAATACACAAAAATAAATAAACTTACATACACATTACATAAATACATATTGTACCGGGCGGAGGTTTACACCCCGGCAGGGGAGACCAGACGGCCGGGGGTCAGGGCGACAGGCTGAGAAATCGGCGGACTATCCTAGCCGAGTCCAGCAACACCGCTTTCTGCATCCTGGCTGCGAGCGAACTGCCACGGAATCCCAGTCGCTTCAGATGGTAAGCGAGGCTGACTGGGATCAAACCATTCGCAGATATGACGATAGGGATGATTTCAGTGGACTCCACATGCCACACGGCGGAAACCTCGTGAGCCAGATCGAGATACTTACGTTTTTTCTCTGTCTCAGCTCTCACGAGGTTCTCGTCGTATGGAATGGTGATGTCCACCAAAAACACCCTCGACTGTGCCCGGTCCATCATCACGATGTCAGGCTTATTCGCTAGAATAGTCCTGTCCGTGATGATGGACCGGTCCCAATAGAGCCGGACTCCGTCACGCTCGAGAACAGGGACCGGTGTGTACTTATAGTACGGTAACTTCTCATCCAGGAGACCGTACTTTAGAGCAAGCTCCTGGTGAAGGATTTTGGCTGCTTGATTGTGCCTGTGCAGATACTCAGTGTTAGCAAGCGCTGAACATCCCGAAAGCACATGTCTGAGTGACTCGCCGGGATGGCGACAAGCTCGACAGATGTCGTGAGTGCCATCCTTCAGAATGTACTTTCGATAGTTCCGCGTCTTAACCACCTGATCTTGTATTGCACAGACAAACCCTTCGGTTTCCCCAAAAAGGTCGCCGAAGCGCAGCCATTGCACGGACGCTTTTTTATCTACGTGAGGCTCATTAAGAGCTTTAAAAAAGCGTCCGTGCAGCTCCTTCTCCCTCCATACGGTCTCCCGGTCAGAAGTACCAAGTACCACCGGTCCCTGCCACTCGGTTTTGGCTAAGGACAGCGGGGTAAGTCCTTTATCACATTCTATGACCTCTCTATGCATGGGGGACTCCCTCTTCGTCTCAAAATATGTTCTGAGGTTGGATATCTCCCGATTATGCATGGTCTTGACGCTTAGCACGCCTCGACCGCCGCATTTTCGGGGGATATACAACCTCATCACAGACGATTTTGGGTGGTGCATGCGATAGAGAGTCATAGTTGTGCGGACTTTTCTGTCCAGGGCGTCAAGTTCGGTCTGAGTCCATCTGAGCACGCCAAAGGTGTACATGAGAACGGGCATTACCCAGCTGTTATAAGCTCGGACCTTATTGGCGCCTGACAAATAACTTTTACAAATTTTCGTCAGACGACCAAAAAACCCCTCGCAAACAGACTGTTTCATGTCCGCCTCATTTACCCCTAGGGATTGTGACATGCCCAGATACCGGTATGACTCAGCTTCAGAGAGGGTCCGGATGTTCAATGACTCGAGATTAATCTCGGCCGAATGAGTAACCTGACCCCTCTCCACGTGCAAGACCGCACACTTGTCCAGCCCAAGCTCCATCCTGACAGAATTACTGAATTCCTTGGTGATATTTAGTAATTCTGTCAGGCGGGTGGCATTGGGTGCCAGCAGTTTGAGGTCATCCATGTAGAGAAGGTGAGGTACTCTTGTCCCTCCTCTCCGAAACTGAAAGCCCGTCCCCGAATTCTCCAGCAGTGAGCTGAGTGGATTCAGAGACAGACAAAACCAGAGCGGGCTCAGACAATCACCCTGGAAGATACCCCGTCGTATCCTTATTCGGTCATCAGCATCCGCCAACCGCTCACCATGGAGACAAAGGATCGTACTCCATTGCCCCATGCATTCCCGGAGGAAGTCTCGAACTGTACTATCGATTTTGTACAGCTCAAGGACCCTCAAGAGCCATGAATGGGGCACCGAGTCGAATGCCTTTTTGTAATCAATCCAGGCGGCGGAGAAGTTCCGGCGGTTGCGTTTGACCAGTTGGCCAGCAACGGAGTCGATGAGAAGGAGCTCCTTAGTCCCACGACTACCGCCCCGACACCCGTTCTGAGCCCCAGACATGATGTTATTCTCGTCTACATGACGGGAGATCTTGAGGCTCAGAACGGATGTTAGTGTCTTATAGATGGTAGTAAGACACGTAATGGGGCGGTACTTAGCCGGGTCAGCAGCATCGGTGGACTTTGGAGCTAGGTGAGTGATCCCGGTAGTGAAAAGGTTCGGGAGCGTCCTTTGCTCGAGAGCTTCTTGGAATTGTCGAGCCAAGGTCGCATGGCAGACCGAGAACCCCTTCAGCCAGTAGTGATGCAGTCCGTCGAGTCCCGGACTTTTCCAGTTCGGGGCCCGCCGCACCGCACCAGCCACTTCCTCCGCAGAGATGGTGACCGGGTTCATCGGTTCTATTGAGGCGCATGCTTCCTCTACCGCCGCAATCCAAGGGCCCTCCTCATGCTCTACCTCTCTTGACCACACGTTTCTCCAGAAAGCAACGAGATCGGCCGGTCTCGGCCGCTGAGAGGTAGAGCAGACTGCTGGACACTCCAATCTTTTGTAGAACCTTTTCTGATCACTCGAGAAGAGACGATTTTGCTGAAATCGCTCGACTCTTTCCGAGTATCGTCGGATGCGGTTCCCCCATGCAGCGATTTTCTGCTTCAGGTCGTCGATGCGCTCTGTTAGTTTTTGGGTAATGTCGGGCTGATCCAGCCTGACCCCAAGGCCGTTAAAGGCATTTCTAACAGAGCGCACAATCCTTGGCCTAGTGTTGCCCGACCTAAAGCAGTGCAGTCTGCCAATGAGGACTCTGGCGAGGGTGATACGGCGTTCTATTCTCTTTTTCCAGGCCGGTTCCGCGCTGCGACTTGCACCAGTAGCGCGTCCCCGTCCCAGGGTCTTGACGCCGATAAATCGGTGGACGGCTAGTGCCGCACCGAAGAGAATAGAATTTGTATCACCCAGGCCAGTGCTGCCTTCCAGATATTGAGGCAGCATTCTGTTTATAGCCTCAATGACATCCCGCGTCGCTACATTCAATGCAAGACGGGAGAGCCGCGGACGACTCTCTAGAGGAGCGCTTCGGACTTCAGAAATCGCCTCTTCTAGGATCCTTCCCATCCGCTCTATATCAAGGGAGACTGTTTCCTCGGTATTATCCTCCACAGGCAAATTTTGTGCGATCGTAACACTCTCCTCGCGTGCAGGCGCAACTGGAGAGACGATTTGCTCTGTGGTTGGGATTATTACTTCGGGAACAGCCTCAAGTCGTAATCGTTCGAGCTCGGTAGCGTTAAAGATGTTCGAACGCTGAATATACCGAGCTCGATCTGCCAGGTTTTGTTCCGTGACAGTTAGGTTCGGCTCAAGCAGCAGGAACTCGCGGAACATTGCCGCTCGGTAGCCAGTCCGTCCGGTTTCCCCTCCTGTAGCCCTGTAGTACGCACGCATGACATTCTCATTCATTTGAGTAGTCCATCTCATGCGGCGTACACCACCAGCGGCGGGCTCCGAAGATTGGGCCCTCGAGGACCCAGTCGGCGCCAAGCCATCTGGTGGGGATGATGGTACTGCCGACCGGCCTGATGTTCGTGGCGGTCGGCTGGTGTGGCTGGCGGTCCGCATGCTGCCACGTCCAGCGCCAGCCCCAGACGCGCCCTGGCGACCCCCAGGTAGCGGCCCTATTCGCGCATTCTGTCTTGTGTCCATCATCATAAAAGGGGGGGTGGGGTTTGAGTGGCAGTTACATCACCCGGGGTCCACTCAGGTCCCCGAGGAGGCTGTTAACGTAGACAGCTACGACAATTTGGGGAATCAAGGTGACAGATTCCCCATTTCCCTTAGTCGCCTCTTACGACACCCACGGGATAGGAAGGGGTGGCACTATTCTACTCTGCCGGTGCCACACGGCGTTTATTATTATTAGCATTATTATTATTATTATTATTATTATTATTATTATACATTATACAAATATGGTTAGACATTTACATTATTTTAGGTGTACTATAAACTTATATTAAGTTTTTCTGTACACTAAGAGATGCGCCGTCGACAATATCGGTATGTCTTATAACAAAGCCTTAAGTGTAACATAAAACAAAAGCATAAAATGCAAAAGTACAATAATTTCTAAGAAAGTGGGTAGATTCCAAAATTATGGTCGTACTCATAGATATGAAGCGTGTAAAAACCTGTAGGCGACACTCCGTTCGTTTATCGAGAATTCTTGTTACAGGGTGTTCTTTAGTTTTTAATTTATAAAGTAAGTGTTTGTAGATGGTTTGTAGTTATTTCTATAGTAAAAATAAATATAATGAATAAATATGAAGTGCGTGCAAGTGGTTTTTGTGATGAGTGTGGTGATCTATTATTATTATTAATGTTTAACTATATTTGGAGATTGTAAGTTGTTGATAATAATTTTTAAGCTTATATTTTATGTTTTTTTCTGTAAGAATATCTTTTAGCGACTTCGGCAGCTGGTTAATTAGATTAGGTATGATGTAATTTAATATTTTTTTGCCGTATAGGTTATTATATTTAGGTAATAGAAGTTTAGGGTTTTCATTAACAATCCTACGGCTACGGGTTGAATATGTAATCTGTACTTTTTGTATGTTTTTATTAAAATATTGTTCAAGTAATAGTGTTAGTTCAGTTTTTTCGTGTACGGGTATAATTTTACAAAATGCGAACAGTTTACGGTAATCGTTTTTGTAGCCTTTTTTAATTTTATCTGGAACTATAACTTTTAGAATGCGCAATTGTAGTGTAAAAATTCGATCGAGGTGAGTCTTAAAAGTTCTTCCATAGCTTGATAACCCGTAGGATATAATGGATTCCACCAAACATTTGTATAGTAATAAAAGTGTTTTATATGGAATTTTGTATTTAATCAGAGAAAATTTAGCCAAAATCCCTCTTAACCTATTACAAACATGGTTTATGTGGTCTTTCCAGTTCAATCGATCGTCGATGATAAGCCCGAGGTAGGTATGCTTTTCTACTAGGTCAATGGCGTCACAGTCACATGACGTTGAAATGTCGGGGGTATTTAGATGAAGGCAATTATGATTATGAGCTGTAAGTTTTGGTTTGAAAGAGCTTCTGTTGTGACTAGTGCTGATATACATTAACTTTGTTTTGCTAGCATTGAGTACCAATCCTACGTCATGTGACCATTTCGCTAATGTATCAAAATCAGTCTGGAGTTGTGCTTGGACTTCTTTTATATTACGTCCAGCGGCAACTAGGCAGGTGTCATCCGCAAACTGATAGATTTCACACTTCATTATGATGCTAGATAAGCTATTCACGTAAGTGAGAAAGTGCAAAGGTCCCAGCACGGAGCCTTGCGCAGTGCCTTCCGTTATCAAAAATGGAATACTGTCAGCATCACCGACCCTTACGCGGTATGATCTTTCCTGAAGATAGTTATCACACCAGTTTAGTAGTTTTCCTCTGATTCCGCTATCATCTAGACTTTGTAGTAATTTGTCATGTCTAAGCGTATCAAAGGCCTTGCTGTAGTCTATAAAGACTACCAAAATGTGTTCTTTATTATCTATATGTTTGTATAAACTGTCTGTGAATGCAGAGAGCAGTTGTGTAGTGTTTTTGTGTGGTTGAAATCCATATTGATAATTTGATAGAATGTTGTTATTAGCGTAGAATGTATGTATTTGGTTGCTTATGTATTTTTCAACTATTTTGTCAATGGTGGGTAATATAGATATCGGTCTGTAATTGTCACACTCCAAGCGACTTCCTTTTTTATGTATTGGTCTAACAATTGCAGTTTTAAGTAGTGCAGGGTATTTACCTGTAGTTATACTTGCGTTTATCAGATTAGACAGTATTATTTTAATTTTTCCGCATAACATTTTTATATCAATCGCCCTTATTCTGTCCACTCCGGGGGCTTTGTTGCTGTTCAAAGATTTAATTATTTTTTCTACAGATTTAGAATTTGCAGGCTTAAATCGCATGGAGACATTTGCCGAGTACCTATAAGTTGATTTGTCAAGTAATGGTTTAGAGCAGTTAGGAATTATCTGTTTGACACCATTATTAAATGTATATGCGAACTTGTTTGCAATGTCTTTGCATGTGTATTTATTACTACCGAAAGAACTTAATATGGATTCATCTATAGAGGACTTAATTTTACCAGTCAGCTTATTAAGAATATGCCAAAGATTTTTTGAGTTATGTTTATTAGAAATGATTTCCGATTTTGTGTTTTTATTTTTAGTTTTTCGAATTAGTATATTTGCGTAATTTCTAGCTTTATTATATTTTTGTTTTAATATACAATCATTGGTATTTTTTATCCATTGTAAGAACAACTCGTCCCTATACTCACAAGCTTTGATTATTTTCTTATTTATCCAATTATTTTGATTTCTCGTATTGTTAGATTTTAATTTTATTTTATATTCAGATTTTTTATAACATTCCGTAATTTTTGTGTGTAGATCGTTGTAAATGTTTATGGGGCAGGTCATACCTAAGGTAGACTCCCATTCTAATTGCTGAAGTGACGAAAACAACTTTTTGTTATCTAAGCAAGTTTTATATTTCGCGACACCCTGTGAATATGTACCGAGGCAAGCGAGCATTACCGCCCGGTGATCGGCCAGTGTTGTACCGATCGCTGCAGTGTATAGGTCTTGTGTGCGGGATCGAGCATAAATGTGATCTATACATGATTTACTAAGCTTTCCATTACGTAATTCAATCCTCGTATGTGCTGTGATCCCACACAAAAGGCCCAAACTGTGTAACATGTCACTATATTTATGTTTTATAGGGTTGTCTAATCTCAAGTTTATGTTGGTATCACCTAATAAGTACAAATCTGTATTTTTCGAGCAATTTCCGATAACTGATAGGAGTTCATCGACGAACAGGTTTTTACTGGAACTAGGAGGGCGGTATATAGCACATATGTTCGCAGTGAAGTTCGAATGAGTGGTTATAGTAAGTAAGATGCTTTCAAAATAGTTCGTTATAACCTTTTTTATGCTACATTTGTGTTTGTTACTTACATATATGATGATACCACCTCCCTTTTTCGACTTTCTTAAGGCTGTGAACATTTGATAACCGTTTATATGATAAAGGCAACTAATATTATCTGAAATATTTGCCTCAGTGAGTATTACAACGTCAATACATTTATTTGAAGTAAGAATACACTGCTCAAGCGTAGGGAAATTTTTTATAAGAGACCTAATGTTAAAATGAATACACAATAAATTTACATGAATGTTAGGAAGGTTAGTCAAAAAATCGTTAATATTGATACAGTCTGAAATCTCGCAAATTTCTTCTGTGTAACTGTCCATTATTACAGTATGTTTTGGTAGTGATATTATTGGGATATAAATATAATGCCTTATGCTTTGCTATTGATGATGGCGTTTATGTCCGCAGTTGTTCTTAAAGTAAAGGTTTTAGAATCGTCATTTTTGCGTGCCTTTACGAATCCTTTCTTGAACCATACGTACTTGTAGTTTTGCTTATTTTTTAGCTCTTGCTTAGCCATCCACAGTATGTACTTATTAGTTTTAGTCATTGCTTCTCTAATATAAACAATATTGTTACTTGTTTTGTCAGAAGGGCATATGTCAGCTACCGTCGTTTTGATGTTTTTAGCAGCCGAGATCCATTTTTCTTGAATATTTACATCTTTTAGCTCCACTCTAATGTTAGCTGGTTGGTCTTTTTTACCTTGAAGCCTTCGTGAGCTCTTGATTCCTTCAATAGGCTGTTGCAGTTTAAAAGCTATTTTTTCCACCAGTTGATTGACCGCTTCTGTGCTAGAATAGGGAATGTTTGCAATTTCCACACATTTAGCTAGCTTTTCTTGCTCAAATTCTTGTATTTGTTGCTCAAGGGCTCCAACGCGGGTTTCTAGGTGTTTGTTTTTGTTCGTTAGCTCGACATTTTTCTTTTCGAGGGCTTTTATGGTTTGTTTAAACGCATCGATACATTCAACAACTTCATCCAGCTTAGCACTATGAAACTGCAATGACTCGTTTAATCCACGCATTTCACTTTTGATTGCTTTTTCAACTTCTTTTGTTATATTGCTCAGTAACTGCTTTGCGTTGATTTGAACAGGTGCATCCTCGTCGTCTTCGTCTTCTTCTGGAATTACTATGGATGAATTGCGTCTTGGTGATTCTCTCTGGCATTCAAGGCAAGTCCATTCTAAACTGGAGGCTGCCTTGAGTGCGGCAATCTGTTTATTAGTTAGACCACTACATCTGGTATTGAGATGAACAACTCTCTCACACTTGTTGCACTCCACTCCGGGTAGGGATTTTGTAACAGTTGTTTTACAAACATCACATTTAGGCATTGTATGTAGGTACTTTGAAAAAATACTCGTTAATCGTTATGTATACGTGTGCGTGGCACGACCGACTGACGACGACGACGAGTAGTAAGTATTATTTGCCATTGGTTTCCATTTTCACTGCCCACCTCAAATTTCTTGAACCTTCTTCGTAAGCGCCCTCCACCTTTAGCATCGTTAGATATTAGTACAATAAAGTGTGAGTGCAATATGCTTTTAAATATCATTAAAAAAAATACTAAGAAAATGAATTAAAATTTTTAACATAAAAATAAAGTGTTATATATACTGATAGAGCGCCGCGCCGGTAAAAAACAACATAACATTTCGAAATTATAGCGTGTACCACAATCCCATGTAAGGATTGTGGCCCATTTTCATAAATACTTACTTATGAAAATGGGCCACATTTTATTTATGAAATTGGGCCCTAGGACCGGTGTCAGGCCGTGTTATCGACGTCAAAATCCAACAACAGCCAACAACCGTACTTCAATGTGCGTGCGTGCGTAAATTTGGGAAGGCAGGGATAGAACGTACATGAATGACGTTTAATTTATTCCTACTTTTCTTGCGTGCCATTAAATTAAGGCCGGGCCCGCATTGCGAAATTTATTTGCGCGATTTTTTCGCAAAATTCTGTGACATATGGAAATGTATGAAGCTTGTACGATGTACGATTTAAAATTCGCGAGAAAAATATATTAGAGCGGGGCCGCACTGTGAAATTTATTCGCGCGAATTTTATTCGCGCGGTTTATATTACGCATTTTAATATATTTTTCTCGCGAATTTTAAATCGCATGTGCGTGCAGCTCCATACATTTCCATATGTCACAGAATTTTGCGAAAAAAATCGCGCGAATAAATTTCGCAGTGCGGGCCCGGCCTTAAAATTATATATATTTTAGCAGGCATTTTCAAAAAATATTAACTACGATCGCAATCCTCTTTATCTTTACATAGTATAAAACAAAGTTGCTCCCGCTGTTTGTTATCTTAGATCTTTTAAATTACGCAACGGATTTTAATACAATTTTCAGCAATAGATAGAGTAATTCATCAGAAAGGTTTACCTACATGTAGTATTCATACACTTTATAGTAGAAAAAAGCCGAGAAATTCAAAGATTTGTATTGCGATGTCGTAAAAACATAATATTGTGCGCTTACATTACAAACGTTGGCTAAACCTTAAGAGATAGATCAAATTAATGTACTACGGAATTGTATATTTTAAACGGGTCGCTATAGTAAAATATATAATTAAAAGAGTAAAAATTCAAGACTTGAGTGAGGTGATTGTTAAGCCCAATTCAGAATATAAGCTTAATCAAAGCAAGTGGGGCGCCCTTAAATTAAGCTTGCTTTTGTAGTACCGGTAATACTTAATTATAATAAAATTTTAATTTCAGTTTCTTTGAAGATTATCCCTTGCCTTGTTTTGACTTTTTTATAAGTATGGAAACATTGTTTCTTAGGTACGCAATAAAAAACTGTTAAATACATTTTATCTTTATTAGTAATTGCTGGTTTAATAAATAGTACCTAAGTACCGAATTACAGTAAAAAAATTCATTTCAGATGTCATTTTCTATATCAAACGTCGTTAAATATAGCAATGAGAAGAGATTAATAATTTCGTCCTATTAATAGTTATGTACACGTATGTTATAATATATATCAGACTAATATTATAAAGGCGAAAGTTTGTGTGTGTGTGTGTGTATGTTTGTTACTCTTCAACGCCGCAACTACTGAACCGATTTGGCTGAAATTTTGAACGGAGACAGATTATACTTTTTATCCTGGAAAAACCCACAGTTCCCACGGAATTAAAAAAAAAACCAAAATCTATAGCTACAGCTATAGGTAGAATACTATAGCAAACTTCCTTGATAGTAGATATAAAGGTTGGAAAAGGGAGCAGGCACGGGAACCGGAAATCCACGGTTCCCTCGGGATTTGTGAAAGACCGAAATACACGCGGGCGAAGCCGCGGGCAGAAGCTAGTTTATTAATAACTTAGCCACGCGATCGACATCCTATCAGTCATAACTTCGTTACTATTCCATTATCGTTGAACATCCATTATTTAGTTTGTACGTAACTTTTAATGGCAATGTGTCTACAATATAATGCGTACATTATTATAATAATGGCTTTTGCGGTTGCACCTGTTCTATTCATAGGGAAAAGTAAGCCCCCGAAAACCATTCCGAATCGAACTTTATATGTTTTTGTGGGATACAATGGCTGCCAGAAAAAAGAAATACAGTATGTCGCGTCCATATCCATACTCAATTTAAAATAATATGTTTGTCTGTCTATCTGCTTGTTTGTATGTTACTTTATTACGACTGAACTGCTGAACCTTAAGGCTGCCCTACTTACGCGATTCGCCATACAAACGTATTACGCCTATTATTCTAATATTTCTCGCAATAGATCTAAAGTTAAGCCAGATATCAATTTATATCTCCATTATCTATGCCATAAGATAAAAAAATTAGTAAAATTATATTTATTTTGAAAGTTATGACGATTGAAAAATCACTATTTTTGGGCAAATTTTGAGGCAACTTCGTGCGTAAATAAACTATATAAGAAAGTAGAAAATTTAAAAACGACCAAAGTCTTGTCATAGGTTACTTCATAATAATTACAAATGTATTTAGTTTATGTAATAAATTGCCAAGTATTTGCTAAAATAGGCGTAATTCCAAACCTAGATTTGCATATTTTTACTTTGCCATTTTTCACTAAAAAATCATGATATCTCAAGCAAAATTTATTATAGGGGAAAGGTGAGGTAAGTGCGGTGGGAAGGGAAAGTTAGACACGAAGAAGCGGCCGATTTCGCACGATCTATCATCTATGACATAATTAGTCAACTACGAAACGTAAACAACAAATATGTCACACGTTACGTATAATTAGCATTTTTGTCGTTTATTTTGCCTTCTTATTTTGCTAATTGTAATTTACTGCTCTTTTATTCTATTGTAGACTCGTCAGCTAGAGATTATCGATACGGATACAAATCTAGACTTTTTCCAAGCCGGGCCCCCAAAAATCCTCGACGAACACGAAGAAAAAGGAACAAACAGCAGCTAATGATGCGTAAGTATCTACATATCTACTTGGTACAAGCTGACTAAAAATGAACATGACTAAGACGAAAATCATGTCAAACACTCATGTCCCGCTTCACCCGATAATCGTTGAGAACTCGGTGCTCGAAAGTGTAGACGAGTATATATACCTAGGACACACAGTCCAGCTAGGTAGGTCCATTTTCGAGAAAGAGGTCAACCGCCGAATCCAACTCGGATGGGCAGCGTTCGGGAAGCTTCGCGATGTCTTCTCGTCCAAAATTCCTCAATGCCTGAAGACGAAAGTCTTCGAACAGTGCGTGTTGCCAATGATGACATACGGATCCGAGACATGGTCGTTAACTATGGGCCTCATAAGAAAGCTCAGAGTCGCTCAGAGAGCGATGGAGAGAGCTATGCTCGGAGGTTCTCTACGCGATCAAATCAGAAACGAGGAGATCCGTAGAAAACCAAAGTCACCGACATAGCGCAACGGGTTGCGAAACTGAAGTGGCAATGGGCGAGGCACATAGTTCGGAGAACCGATGGACGTTGGGGTCCCAAGGTGCTGGAGTGGCGACCGGGAAGCGCAGTGTTGATAGACCCCCCACTAGGTGGAACGACGACATCAAACCAGTCGCAGAAAGCCGCTGGATACAAGCGGCACAAGACCGTGGCATGTGGAAGTCCCTTCAAGAGACCTATGCCCAGCAGTGGACGTCAATCGGTTGATAACGACGACGATGACGACAAGCTGACCCCCCCTGCTTCATAAAAATGCTAGAAATAAAAATGTTATAAACAGTAATCTATACTAATCTATACTAATAAATAAAATTGAAGTGTCTGTCTGTAATATCGAAATAACTACCTCATATTAAGCTCATATGGTTATTTGAACGCAACCATAACCGAATCACACGTTTTTAAAATTTTTGTCTGTCTGTCTGTCTGTCTGTCTGTCTGTCTGTCTGTTTGAACGGGCTAATCTTCGGAACGGCTGAACCGATTTTGACGGGACCTTCACATACAAGTAGAGAATTAACCAGGCAGTAACATAGGCTACTTTTTTAACCGACTTTCAAAAAAGGAGGAGTTGTGTTTTTCTACCTATGTACACCGATATCTCCGAGATTTCTGAACCGATTTGCGTAATTTTTTTTTTAATCGATAGAGAAACATTGCGACCCTGTGCTATAAAAAATTTGGATTCCAACTCCTCAATCCTGATGCTGTAGGGGACCTAATCCCCAAAACTAATGGGTTTTAGAAGCTTTCGGTTATTTAAATTGATATTGGGGGTACCAATTAAAGACTTTATCGTTGAATGAACTCGAGTAGGTACATATCCAACTCCTCAACCCTGATGCTGTAAGGAATTGTGTTCCGAAATCGTGGGGATCCCACGGGATTTTTCCGTTTTGGGGACGTGTTTCTACAGATAAGCTACTTTTTGTTCTGGAAAATCAAAAGTTCCCACGGGATTTTTAAAAACCTAAATCCACACGGGCGAAGCCGTGGGCATCATCTAGTACTAAATATAAGTTTTACGCCCAGTCTGTGTTCCGAAACGAACGAACTAAGGTCGAGTCCAGACTAAGTAACACCTTTCAAACTATATAACATGCAATATAACCACTACCGCCACTACAGCCTTTTTAACGTCCCACTGCTGGGCACAGGCCTCCTGTTTCATAGGAGAGAGGGATTTAGAGCTTAGACCCACCACGCAGCTCCAATGCGGGTTAACGGGCTTTTGTCACATGATAGTGAAAATAACCGGGAACAACTGCCATGCTCTCCGAGACACCGGGGCAGTTGGCGGTGTGAAACACCGAATACCAACTTCGGGCTGGCACTGAGAATTTCTTGACAGAAAAACCCAATACGTAACAACTATTTGCCCGACCCGGTAATCGAACCCGTAACCTCGTCACAGTCGAATACACTAACCACTATATCAACGAGGCAATATAACAATAGACTATTATAGCAAATTAGGTTTCAATACTAAGGGATAAAATATTATAATAAACATAAAGTATAATAGGAAAAAATTATTGCCATTTTACAAACTGGTTTTTTATAGGTAATTTTTAATTGCACATCTAAAATACTAAACGTGCAATAAATATACTGACTTGCATACTAAATGATACCGTATTACTACTAATTTGTACAACTAATATACTGATTTGCACACTAAATTATTTCTTAGTTATGGTCCAAGAACGAGCAAAGCGAGCTCGGGACTTGCGGCACCCCAACTCAGATAGGTTTGGTTAGAAGGGACAACGAACAGGGGGATGGCGGGGTTTATAAGACCCCGCCATCACCTTCGTTGTTATTTTTTTGTTTTCATACTGCCCAGAAAAAGGAACCCTGCGAAGCGAGGCTTCGTCAACTGCATTTTGTAACATCTATTTAACGATTTACTATTATATTGTATAACTGTCCACTATAATATTATCTCCTGCGTAGTGCCCTGCGTATGCGCACACACTTGTGCACTAGAATATCTCCTGCGTAGTTGACCCTGCTTCTGTTGATATTGGCCGCTTTGGCCGAAATTCGGAGCGCTATGGTCGTAAAGTAGGTGGTCCCGAGTCCCTAAAATTTTGGTATTTGGTGTAGAACGTTAACCCAAAACTAAATATTGAATTAGCAATTGAATTAAATTATTTTTCAGGGGGGCATGGAATATTTTTCAGGGGGGCTTTCCCAAACATGAGAAAGGAGCCGAAAAAAAATTTTTTTTTAACCTAGCTTGTGGGGGAACCATTATTTAGAACTTATTAAAGTAGAGCACGAACATATATATTTTTAATTTTTTGCTTAAAAAATAAGGAAATGGGGGGCATCAAAGTTGTTAGTTTTAGACCATTTTTGTGATGGGGGCTATCTCAAAAACTAAACCAGTTAGGAATATGAAACTTAGGTATATTATGTACCATATACTGTATTTAGACAACAAATACTAAAAACAATGATTTATAAAGTAATTTGTAAGCTGTGATCAAAACAAACGAACACTTTTTGGGTTTTTCTTTCACGGTTTGTTGCGATGTCTAGCTCGGAAATGAAATATTTCTTACGCCCAAAATATTATGTTGTTCATAATTATGTACGGAACCCTAAAAGAGCGAGGCCCGACTCGCACTTGGCCAGTTTTTTGATAATATCGTTACCTTGCAGTTCCCTTCTTACCAATAAGTACATAGGGCACTCAGCTATGAAGTGAAAGCTGGTTTCTTTTTCTTCACACTCTGGACAGGATGGGTCTTCTATGAGTCTCATTATTGCAAGATATCTATTAAGCAGATAGTGTCCAGTTGTTATACCTGCTACCTAGGTAGTGTAGTAGAGTAGGCTAGGTTTGGGTCCGCAGAATTACATACATTTTATGTGTCATACTAAGTATAGGTGAATGGTTTTATAATGTTCTAATCCAACCTAACTTCCAATCTATACAAGATTAGTTTGTATGCGTACTACTCTTGTATAATTTGGACGATCTTGATTAAAAAGTAATTTACAATCTATATGCGACCAGTTTCACACCCTTGCGGTTTGGCTTTGTATAGAATGGAAATACACGTAACCGTGCACAAACTCCAAGAAATCACTCTATAGCAGCTGTACTGACTTCGGCCCAAAAGTTTTTGCAAAAGGTCAATGTTACGTAGGCGTAGCAGAGTGAAGTCTTTGGACAGAATAGGCATATTAGACTTCAGCAATAGGTCTGGCAATATCAGAGAACATATTAGTGACATATGTATACATTTATGGTTATAACTGCGTACGTAAGAATGATAACTCGATGTGTTATATATTAAAACCTTCCTGAAAGTATGTAAATTATTATAGTGAAACAATCATCAAAATCGGTTCATTAGTTGCGGAGATAATCGCGAACATACTTACATATATACATACATACATACTTACATACATACGGGTCGAATACAGAACCTCCTTTTTTTGAAGTCGGTTAAAAATTAGTGTGCGTTTCAGTATTTTAGGCGCTACTTTCGAATATTAATAGTGGGCACATTTAGTGTGCAATTCAGTATTTTAGGTGCTACTTTCGGAATATTTTGTGTGCGAAAGAGAATCAATAGATATACAATTAAATACCACCCTTTTTTAATTGATGATTTTTTATCACCTATAATCTCTAAACACATTGTTTACTTTTTAGATGTTCTTGAAGCCTTATGAATTGCGCTCAGGGCAGAAAATATCTAAACGAGCGAAGAACCATGATGATAACGAGTAAATAATATTTCAAAAACCAATGAAAATACTGTTATATAATAATTAGTGTGTGCTTATGATTATGATAATCAAAATATATTGGGACAGGGTAGTCAAAGCGAACTAACATGTATTTTATAATATTATTATCTTACAAAGTGTACGAAACATTATATCCACCGTAATGTAATAGACAAATTTGTACAGAAAAAATTATTTTGTTTTGCAAAAATTGCATTGTCGATTCGGTCTAACATGCTCGCGCGCAGATTTGCTAAAAGCAGTAATGAAGTGAGGGGCACCCTCCTCAGGGCTTACTGTCAATGTTTATATACCTGTCAGTTGTGGTACTGGTACAAGAGGGTGTCCTTCAGCACCATAAGGGTGCAGTATAATAACGCATACCGCATCATTATGAAATTTCCCAGATACTGCAGCGCATCGAGTATGTTTGCCGAGTCGGGGGTGCCTGATTTCTTTGCTGTTATCAGAGCACGTATAGCTTCCTTCTGGGAAAGATTGCGTAACTCTAGTAACAGCATCCTCCAAGTAGTGAGCCAGGACTTGCGCGGTCCAATTGCTCATTGGATCAAGATGCATCGAGATCCAAATAGGAAATAACTCTGCACACCTTCAGTGTGCAGTGTTAATTTAATATATGTAAATATATATATATATATATATATATATATATATATATATATATATATATATATATATATATATATATATATATATAGTATTCTATATCACCTATTCTATTGTATTTGGTTTAAATTTATTTAATTAATTTTTGATATGTTTTTTGTATTTCTATATTCATACCTACTTGGGTTTTTACCTGAATAAAGAAAATTATTATTATTATTATTAGTATATAAACACATTACATGTTTCAAAGAACATTGAGCAAAATTCATGTTACGTCATTTCGCTTTGACTCTGCGCTAATATGTCTTGATATTTGATCCCTTACGTGCATAGCATACATATTATTATAAGTACTTTTATTTTATAATACGACTGTGTACGAACTGTCTAGTTGTGTTCTAATATCTTTTTTCTCTTTTGTGTCATTTTGCTCATCATTCAGACCGACTACTAAAAAGTTAGTTTTAATTTTAGTACTTTTGATGTTTAAATAAATGACTTTAAATAACTTTCTTGTTTTATTTCCAATATTTGGTATCCTTAGCGACCATGCAAGAGACACGGTGTGGCGCCGGCACCACTGAATTTTCATATATTATGTAAGTATAAAAGTTGGTAAGTATCTACGAAGATGATGAATACATCAATGTAATAAGGTGGATTCACGTTATTCATAATATAATGTAGATTCAGCCGTATTTTACATAGAATATAATATATTCACATTTAAAAATGTGTGAAATATTATACCTAGATACACATAGTTCTGTTATTTTACATTTCATAATATTGTCTTGTATGATTTTGTTTTATATCTGCACATTCTAAGTAGGTTTTCGAATATATAAACAAAGTTTTGACAGCGAAAAAATATTATGTTACTTAGTCTGGACCCACCCTTTTGTCAATTATTTTTATCGATTTGTAAAGTAATTATTATCACATTATCCTACTAACTATAATATTATAAATGTGAAAGTGTGGATGTTTGGATGTTTGTCACTCAATCACGCCGCAACTACAAAACCGATTTGGCTGAAATTTTGAATGGAGATAGCTTATGCCCTGACTTAAAACATAGGTTTTTTAACTTTTATCCCGGAAAAATTCACAGTTCGCACGGGATTTTGAAAAAAAAAAACAGAAATCTATAGCAACAGCTATAGGTAGATTACTATAGCAAACTTCCTTGAAAGTAGGTATAAAGGTTGGAAAAGGAAGCGGGAACGGGAATCGGAAATCCACGATTCCCTCGGGATTTGTGAGAAACCGAAATTCACGCGGGCGAAGCTGCGAGCAGAAGCTAGTTTTAAATAATTTTGGGGGATAAGTAATCAATTACATTTGTAGTATCTCTGGATTTTCAATTATTTTCTTTATTTTTTAGGGTTCCATTCCTCAAAAGGAAAAACGAACCGTAAATGAAAAGGAAATAGGCATGATTGTGCATTGTACTGTCCAATGTCCATATGTCATTCTTTCTCGCTTTTGTTTTACGTGTAGCTATGGTAGCTGCATACTCTTCTTTACTGAGGACGTCTCGCTCTCTAAATGCAGGACGAGACAGCAATATTTTAGGCTCCACCCACCAACGACTTCTCGCTTGCATGGAGCGCGTTCTTAAGTGACAAAGGCGAATAGATTGCTTGTGTTTTGGAGGCGAACAAAATATGCTTTTTAATGTCGAGAAATCAATGGTGGATCAATGGGTTTTCCGGAGGAAATTGCATCAGCTAGTGCAAAATATACCTATTCATTAAAAAAACGATCATAATATGACAAATAATCATAAACTTGAGCGTAAATATTCATGTGATAAAACTCGTTATTAGAATTTGGTTGTAATCTGTGAACGTCAAATGAAAAAAACCGGTCAAGTGCGAGTCAGACTCGCGCACCGAGGGTTCTGTAGGTACTCCAGAAGTATAAGTACAATCTGTTTTTCATTAGTTTGTTTTAAAAGGTAAGGTGCTAATTAAGCTAGGCCTCTAAATTGTATGAGCACTCATACAACTCAGAGGTCTATCTTAATTGGCTCAACTATGTATGTATGGGGACACCCTTTAATTTCCAACTTTTTTTAGTTTTTGAAATTTTTCCTTTATTTGTGCAGGTCTTACAACCTGGCTTTTTGCCAAATTTTGCGTAATTCTAGGTCAACTGGAACTACCATTTAGGTTTTCGACCCAAAACCTATAGGGTACTTCCGGTTGACCTAGATTTGTCAATTTTGGTCAAAAGCAAGGTCTTACAGATCAAGTAAAGGAAAAATTCCGAATAATAAAAAAAGTTGAAAATTAAGGTAAATTTTGGTAGGTACTTACAAGTTTTCGTGAAAATCTAAATTTGCCCATATCTTTTTATTGTGTGGACGCAGGACCTTAATTTTTAGGGTTCCGTACCCAAAGGGTAAAAACGGAGCCCTATTAATGTCACTCGGCTGTCTGTCCGTCTGTCCGCCGGTCACAGGTCTCTAGCTCGCAGACGAAATGAGTTACAAACCTGAAATTTTGATATTTGGTGTAAAACGTTGACCCAAAATCAAATATTGAATTAAAAATTGAATTAAATTATTTTTCAGGGGGGCTCCCATACATGAGAAAGGAGCCGGAAAAAAAAATTTTTTTCTTACCCTAGCTTGTGGGGTATCATTGTTTAGAGCTCATTGAGTAGAGTACGAATATATATTTTTTTAATTTTTTGCTTAAAAAGTAAGGAAATGGGGGGTCATCAAAATTGTCAGTTTTAGACCATTTTTGTGACGGGGGCTATCTAAAAAACTAAACTAGTTAGGAATATGATATTTCGGTATATTATGTACTATATGCTCTATTTGTACAACAAATACTGAAAACAACGATTCATAAAATAGTTTATAAGCTGTGACCAAAACAAACGAACTTATTTTGCGTTTTTCTTTCACGGTTTCTTGCGATGTCTAACTCGGAAATTAAATATTTCTTAGACCCAAAATATTATATTGTTCATAATTATGTACGGAACCCTGAAAGAGCGAGGCCCGACTCGCACTTGGCTGATTTTTATACACCTAGTAGGAACCATAGTCCTTAGTATCTGGTATAAATTTCAACTTGCTAGGTTTACCCGTTCCTGAGAAAATGGTGGTGGTGGTGGTGACACACGGACGGACAGACGGACAAGAAAGTGATCTTATAAGGATTCCTTTTTTTTACCTTTTGAGGTACGGAACCCTAAAAATCGGTTATGTGTGCAAACTGACGCGTAGTAGCTTATATCAGGGCTTAATTTGATTTAACTGACGTGTTACTCTTAAACTAAGCCATTTAAATCGCATTGAAGACTTTCATTTCCAAATGTGAATTCGTGTGAAAAAGACTATACTAGAAAATTATGAAGCCGAGGAGAATTTTCGATGCAAAATCCGTGGATTTATGCACTTCTGAAATGAACATGAAACTAACAGACTTTCGTTATCCTAAATTTTCCATTTTTAAACTCTTTTATAAAAGATGTTGGAACTTTCTCTTTGTTCTAGAGGCTAGCTCATCGGCAGCGAACCATGAGGTCCCAGGTTCGAGTTTCGTTTTTTTTTTTTTTTTTCAGGAAACTCTCACCAATAGGGCGGAGTTATTCCCGTGACTTATGTTGGGGCTCCATTAGCCGGCTGCGGTTAGCGGCTATACGATGTTTTTGGCGCGACAACGAGGCACGAATTATATCGTCCACTAATGAAGCCCCAGCATTAGAGAGTACGTTTGGCCCATCGGTCCTAATTCCTGCGCAAGATCTCCCTCCGCTCTTGTTTTATTGCCGTTGCTGCGATAGTGAGGGAATAGAGAATGAATAAATGCAACCAAAATGAAGGAGCAATTTAAAATATGAAAATGCATATTTTGACGTCGTCAGCATCGGGAGTGCCGTAAAAAGCGCCGTTTTGACGTCACACGTAGCGGACTTCATCGAAACGGAGTTAGATTACACCAACTTCCGCGCGAATCCTTTGTTTCCCCGGGATAAAAAGTGTCAATCTCCAGGTCCTCATATCCGTGAACTAAACTATGTACGTTGATTCTTTAGCTAGTAGCTGTGTTGCAGTGTGATTGAAGAACAAACAAACAACCTAGCAAACAAACTTATATTACTAGGGATATGTCGATCGTGTTTTTACGTCTCTTGCGGCTATTGCGCCTCTTGCGGCTGATCTTATGATATATCCTTAACGCCTTTTCCATGCGTTCATTCATCTGCGCGCTGTTTCAGACAAGATACGCAAAAGTGTCGGAAGCTGCAATTACGTTCATCGATAACGCACATTTTTTTTACTCCCAAGGGCTTTAGCTGCGTCATCAGAATTAATTTGAATTTTAGAGCAGACCATTTATGATGAAAAAATTAGACTGAAGTGAAAAACGCTTTTCGTTAAAAGAAGAAACTTTAAGCGAACTTTTGAAGTATTAGTTAGTACTGATTCTATTATAGTAAACTACAACATCTATTCTATTCTATTGTAAAATCTCTAAAATGTTACGATATATTTTTTTAAAGGAACATTCATTTTATTACTCGTTTTATTATAATTAGGTACCTACTTGTTTACTACTAGATATTTGTCATTTAGGTACTATAATATATGTATATGTATTAGGTGTTCATTTGCATTCCTACTAATTACGAAAGTTTTTATATTATTTTGGTTTAACCTTCAATCAGGCTGCAACGGAGCAACGGATTGACTTGATGTTTCGTTCCGATATACCTACTAGGTAGTTACACAGGCCCCTGATTTAGACAAGAATATCGTTTATAGAACTTTTAACCCAATTTAATTAAAATAAAATCCAATCTGAGACATGGTCGCTAACAATGGGCCTCATAAGAAGGCTCAGGGTCACTCAGCGGGCGATGGAGAGAGCTATGCTCGGAGTATCCCTGCGGGATCAAATCAGAAATGAGGAGATCCGCAGGAGAACCAGAGTTACCGACATAGCTCATCGAGTCGCGAAACTGAAGTGGCAATGGGCGGGGCACATTGCTAGAAGAACCGATGGACGTTGGGGTCCCAAGGTGCTTGAATGGCGACCTCGCACCAGTAAACGAAGCGTTGGTAGACCCCCGACCCGATGGACAGACGATCTCAAGCGAGTCGCTGGTAGCCGCTGGAATCAGGCGGCACAAGATCGTGTTCTGTGGCGATCCTTGCAAGAGACCTATGTCCAGCAGTGGACGTCTATTGGTTGAGACGACGACGACGACGACGACGTGGATCTGAAACTATATGATTTAGCTTCAACACTAGCTTCTTTATACAAGCCTTTGAACCCAAAACGCCAATGATACTATGGGCTAGGCTGGCCTGTGTGCCTCCCGCGTGCTAATAAGTGTATAAGTAATTTTGATACAGTTATTACAGTTCTGAGCCAAAACAATACTTAATTCTATATTTTAGCTCGAATTTGGGTCAGTTTACATAAAATATTGTGGTCAGGAGAAGCCATATAATATGTATGCTGAAAAGTAGATATTTCCATCTATAATATGTCTAGGATCACAATTTAAAAGTGTAAGGTCATGAACACGAAAGCTCAAATGACAACAAAAGAATTCTGGCCGTATGAGGGTTATGTGAGGTATCTAGATACCTCACATAAATTATTTATATTTGGAATTGTGTCCCGTATTCGTGCTTTATCTATAAAGTAACAGAGGATACATTGTATCCCGGAAAAAAAAAGGGTATCTTTGGAAAAACTTTACTCCACACGGACGAGTTCACCGGCAAAAGCTAGCAAGTCATAAATATGTACAAAATGAGCTTTGCATATATTAAAATGTAAATTATTGCGTGAAAATCTTTAGCATAGTGTTATCTTAACGAATATTTAAGATATTCTAACCGTGAACTCTAAAGTAAACATTCAATCCGCTCCATCATAAATTTTAATTATATTTACTTTACGTCTAAGAAGTAAACATCGCTACGAAAAGTTGTGGATATCATCAACATATGAAATTCGTAAGCTCTAATAAGCAAATGAAAGAATAATCTCAATTTTTCGCAAGCTAAGAATTTTCGAAAAATAAGAGATTATCCTTCAAAAAATAAATTAAATAAAAATCACGTCAAAATAATTTTATCAAAAACACAAAAAAAAAATTTAAAACACGCAAAAGTATTACCACACAAGTCCACACAACACAGCACTATAGTTTGTGAAACTTTCACTTCATCTCTATCACTTTTCTGTCAATGTTTTTTTTTCTTGTCGGTAACGCAAAGTTCCTTTACGTAACGCGTCCGCTCGCATAAGCGGTAACCCGACGTGCTTCCGCTCAAGCGGTAAATACTCGTCTGGCTTCGCGCGCCGGTTCCAACTGCATTGCGACCATCTCATGGTGGATTGAGGCCTTTAGGCACTGATAAGCCAATATCGGCTGGGGCTGGTCAAATATTATTGAATCTTTTGTTGGATTACTAGCTGATTTAAATTAAGAATACCGTGTGAAGTCTTTGATTTCCTGAGATAAAAAGTAGCTTAGGTATCTTCATATCCAGTATGTAAGCTATCATTGTGCCTAATTTCGTCTATAGTATATAGATTGATTCAGCGGTTAGGCCGTTGAAATGTATTAGCAGTCAGAAAGCTCATTTACAAAATGCACCGCAATATAGAAAATAATTATCCCGTAAAACTGCTTATGCGGTTTGTTGGCGAGTTCACGCTCTGAAGAAAAATCAAATACTTGCATTACATCGAATTATTTAAAAAATTTTAACTTTATACCTACCTAGATTACCAATTTACGTATGCATAAATTGTAACTGAAATTGATCACCGTTATAGCTTTAATTGAATGATTTTTCAATTGTTTTTTTTTTTGCGAGTGAAAAATATTGTGGATTGTAAATCATAAGCGTGATAAAGTTTCCGAGTCATTTCGCTTAATGGAAGTGATTCGAGTGGTCATGACACGGATTTTTTATTGCTGTCATTCGCCTTCCCTTCATTTTGTGGTAATTTAATCGCTTCCCCGATCCCCCTGCCTATTGAAGCTCAGGTTTTTTCCTACATTAACTTTCCCTTGGTACTCTATCAGTGTCATTTTTTTGGGCTTAGGGCAATTTTGCAAAGCTATCGAGTGAGGACTAATTGAGTCTGAGCATTGGTAATTACTTTTCGTAGTACAATTTCTATAAGAGTAGCCGCACACTTTTGAAAAGCGTCGCAAGTCGCGACTCGATGAAAGCGCAAACAATTTAGGTAGTAGGCATCGAACTATTACGCTTAGAATGGAAGTTTCTAATAAATTTCCGCTCGAAACGTAAGCTATAAACCAACCCATGTGTGCCCTGTAATTACATTTGCCGACACGCACACAAGCGCATGAGTAGGTACCTTGAGCACTGACGCGACGATAGCCTCCGAGGCTTGCTAAAAACGGCTTATCGCCGCATCGACGACTGCCTTTCTTTACCTATTTATTCTAAGGTAGTAGGCGACCACCGTACGTGACACTTGGGAGGCAACACTTGCACACTAGTTTTTGTACATAAATTCTTACATACATCTTTACTCACCTAACTTCGGCATTCTTCTTCTTTCTTTCTTCTGCTTCGACAACTTGACAGATTTCTAATACAAACGCTCAACTTCAGTCATGAGTTAAATGTGTTTAACCTTCATTGAGTAAGACTGGTCTATTCATAATTCATTACCAGATTCACACACGAAGTAACCGAATACATAGTTCATGTAGTCACATGTCTTTGTCTAATGTGCTGCCTGCCTAACTCCTATGGAAGCATCATGTCAATTACAGGGTTTGCCTTATAAAAATATGTATTTTATTTTTATTTATTTCTAAATTAGTAGTACCTACTTATAGCCAATTTGGTGGTGTACCAAATTTTTACTTTAAGTCAAAGTAGAGCCAAACTTTATACAATGTTCTCGACAAAATAGAACGGCTTAAAAGTTCGGCAATCATTAGTTACACAAATATTTAGTTTTTCATTCAGCGAATTTGAAAATAGTGAATCTAAGCATTAAACACTTTCAAGGGTAGTTTAGACTGAAGGAGATTGGTACAATATATTATGACGAAGCAAAAGAGCTAACGTTCCATATACATAACTACCTACCTACGTATCAGAAAAGGTCTCATAAAATAAAAGATGGTACACAAGATGCAAGTCACATATTTAATCAGTACCCTAGGATTTCAATCTAGTGTTCTGACGAAGCGTTCTGCCTCACGAAGCAAAGAAAGCTCAACTAGGGGTGCTATCTTAGATTAAGCGGAAAAGCGGAAAATTAGCAAAATAAAAATCGATACCTAGTACTTAATTTGCGACTGTAAAATAAGCGATTTTAAGTCCGCTTTACACTGACGTTATAGTGTTTCGATACTTAATGTGTATCAACGATATCGATATGTGCAAAGTCGTACTAAGGCTTAGGCCACACTGTGTATAAAACTGCACGCACTTGTGATTAAAACTTGCAAAAAAAAATTATTAAAATACGCAAAATAAACCGCGCGAATAAATTTCGCAGTGCGGGGTAGGTCTAAGTATACCTACAGAATAGGTACGCGTACTTACCAACGTACTAAGGAAAAAGACCGTTGAAAATAGAGAGGAAAACTCTGTAGAGGATTAAAAAAACTCTAACACTGGCTGTACAATAGAGCTTTACAATGAGTATTATTGGATTAGTCTCACGTCTCCCGTTCCATATTGTGGACGCGAATAATAAAAGATAAAAGTTGTCTTTACACAACTTTCTTGTATCTTCCCGCGTTGGTATTTTATAAAACCTTCGCTTACAAATCGACTGTTTGTTATGCAGATAGTTATGCGGTTTATGCAATATCATGTATGAACCTTTTGGAATCCTCATAGCTTATGTTTTGTGTTATAAATAGTTATTACCTTTACCTCACCTACTTGAATAAATTGATTGACATTTAAAATGTGTATCTATGTATGTTTACTTTGCTCAGACTAAAGAACTATCTTTGTAATAAATCTTTGACTTTGACTTTAGACTTTTATTCAGTCACTAGCGGACCCGGCAGACGTCGTCTTGCCCGGTGACAATCTGACAGTGCAACCTACCCGGTCATCAAAGTACTAATATCGCAATTGAAAAATAAGGGTTGATCGTAGAAGGGTGAAAATTTAGGATTGTATGTATTTTTGTAAAAAAGATTTTCCCGCTTTTCTGTTGAAATTTTTCCTGAATTTTCTTTGCTATAAACCTCACGGAACCCGAGACCTTTCCAACGAATGTAAAACCGTGGAAATCGGTTCGTGCGTTCTGGAGTTATAGCGTCAGGAAGGAAAACCCGACTTATAGTAGAGATTTTCAATTTATAAAACTGCTTTTAATGATGGACTTTATTTACTACTTAGACTATAATTGTGGAATATTCCTATTAATATCGATCAAGATCAATTTCAATTTGGTTGAATAATTCGCAGCTAAAAATTAGTACATTAAAGTTCTTTGGTACACCATTAGATGAGCCTAAATAAACTCTTTAAAGTTTCCTTCGCCGCGCCGGGATCATGTACCTCCCGCTTACAAGACCACAGCCCTCACCACTGCACCATGGAGTACCTATGTCGAAAAGGTCGTCAAGTGATTCTCCAGACACGTAACTTAGACAAAGCGGCAGTTCTTATCAGTTTGGGTCCGCTCATTTATCTTTATACCAAGAGGTTAGAACGTTGAACACTTGTAGGCTCTAGTTGAAATTGGTAGGTACTTAGGACAAGTTGGTATTCTGGAATAGAAATTAGAATGACTAAGTTAGCTTTACGCCTTGAACATGATTAATATTAGATTGAGTAAGTTTTCATCAAGAATCTGTACTCTTTGAATTACTTAGAAATTGGTAATGGAACAACCTTTTACTGAGACAAAATGAAAAAACTCAAAATGTAATTTTAGTTGTTCATTTATTTGCATGAAGCAAAGTGAATAAACCTCGGGATAGGATCCTATAGTATAGGAACATCTTACGAAGCCGGTTGTCTATTAGTCAGGTATGTAAAGAGTATCAGCCAGCCCAAATTAAACAGTCCACCGTTCATCGTTCATTTTTGCGATGAACGATGCACGATGCGATATTAATTGCTATGGAACAGTGCCCGTGAACGATTAACGCTCGGTGTTAAGGCGGTTAATTTTCGATGACTTATCGATGAAGCCTCGAAAATGAAAGCAAAAATACCGAAAAATGAACTGTCTAATTTGGGCTTTACGAGTAGGTATGTCGTACGCTTATTTACCCATTTACGCATACCTACACAAAAAAGGGAGACCGGTGAGATCCCAAAATGCAAGTTATAGTTCATGATTCCCGAGTGACCCGACGCTTATAGTAAACGGAAGCATTTTTTGAAGTGAAAACTTCTTTAAGTGCGTTGAGCACTTTTTGGGTGAACAAAAATCATGGAACCGAACGCTTTCCATGAGCTATAACGTATACTCTATATATATATGTGTACTTTTTGGGTGAACAAAAAGCATGAAAATCGCGTCATCGTCACCGCACGCTTCCCATGAGCAATATGTTTGATCACTTATATCGGCTTTAAACTTTAATCCAGATTTCACTTCTATGGGCACTTTCTAAAGACTGCCTTGCATTTTTTTTCTGTTCATTCTACCCTCGAACAAATCCTGTTTGTGTAAACTTTACAGACGCGCGGATTGTAAAACCTAATCGATTTTAAACAACACTGTATAATTCGAGATTGCTGTTAACACCGAGCGCTGATTACATCGGAAAATCCATTCAGAATGGTAACCGTTTCCAAAGGGGTTATCGGTTGAACCTATGTACGAAGGGTTATCAAATAAAAGCAAAAATACACAAGAAACCAATACAATATTTCCAAGTTCGAAATAAAATTGAAAATTATTTATATCATATTTATAGGGACTCTACCACATACTCTAAAAGCGGATTTTGCTGAGAAGAACACGAGTTTAAATATGTGCTATATCAATTGTAACAAATTATGAAACTTCACACTATCTCGCGGACAGCTGAATGCAGTCTTGGTGGTCTAGTGGTTGGCATGGTCGTCTGTAGTTTACGAGGTCCTGGGTTCAACTCCTGGGTCGGGTGAAAAAATTACGAGGAATTGGCTTTTCTATCAAGAAATTCTCAGTGCCAGCCCGGAGTTGGAACATGGCGGTGTTAGATATCTAAACCCCCGTGCCTCGGAGAGCACGTAAAGCCATCAGTCTTGCGCCTGATCTCTCCCCGGTCGTGTCGCATTGGCGTCCCATCTGACTATGAGAGTGAAGGAATAGAGAGTACACCTGTGTATGCGCAGACAATTGTGAACTATCATATCTTACACGTACTTGGCTATTCTCCGCCTCGGTTGATATTGGTCGCTGTGCCCGAAGTTTGGTTGTGAGGACATTTACCTACCTATTAATTACCTTTATAAGGTAGTTATTTCAAAATCACAAACGGACACTTCAATATTATTTATAGTTGTATAGATTCTCTTAGGTGGGTAGGTATGCGAAATGAAAAGCGGTTTAGAAAAGATTAAGCAAATCCCAAACACTGAGCCGCTTGAGCCAGCCGCCTTAATATGAAAGTCAGCTGAAACAGCTCTTAACTCATGGCGAAGCCGGTGAAAGTTTCCGAAAAGTTTACACGCCGGAAAATTTAAAGAGTTGTTATTTATTTGGAGCACCCAGGTGGGTGGAATTTTTGTACGTTGGCACTTGTACATCTGTATAGTTATTTTGAGTTTGCGCACCTCCAAAACTTTACCAAATACTACTGCAATATGTAATGCAAAATGAACCCAAATACTCGTATTTTAAAGTCGTAATTCAACACTTCGAATATTTATTTTACAACATTTCTGCTTGGGGCGCTGTCTGTAAATGAATACTGACATTCAGCATTGGCAAACTCAAACCTTAAAATAAGCCAATTTAGGTTCATTTTACTCTGAAGACATTGTGTTTTAATCAGTAGTATTTAGTAAAGTTTTCGAGCTGTGCAAAGTGGGACTAATCATACTGAGGTTTAGGTGTAAATTTTCAAGTTTACGATAATTGGGCGTAGGTAAATGTGTCATTGTATAGAACTTCGCTTTTGGGAAAACGTCATGATTTATGACCAATATTTTTTTATTGGCTTACATTTAACTACTTCAGCTTAGTAAACAGTGCAAGTTTCATCAAAATCGGTTCTGTAGTTTACAGGATATGGACTGTTAAGTGTGTGGTGAAGTCGGTTTAACTTTCAATCTTTTAGATTACCTTACTTGTTAAAATATGTCGTTTATTTTTTTTATTTTTTTTTATATAGGAATAGCGGGCAACTGAGCAAGCGGGTCACCTGATGTTAAGTGATTACCACCGCCCATGAACATTAGCAGCACCAGAAGAACCACTAATGCGTTGCCGGCTTTTGAGGAAGGGGACTGGCTTTTCAGCTCGCTGCCGGAACACACGGATGCTTTGCGGCAGATTACGGCTGAAGTGTGGTCGCTAGCCAGGCGGGTTCGGGGTAGAATCCTACCACAAAGCGGTGATACCATCCAGATTAAGTTGTGTGGTATCAGGCACAACGACCCGTATAGGGGACTGAGAGCGTCAGGGCCTCGTTAGCATTGGCAGAGTGCACCGCGCGCAGGTGAGGCTGACTTTGGCCACATAGGTGGAATTTGGGCCACTTACACCCCATTTTTTGTGTGTTTTTTATCGACTCGACTGTTACAATGTCATAACCCGGTTTGATATTAAGATTTCTATGGCTACAACACGGTTCCAGTACGGTGTGCATAAAAATATACGTGCAGCACCTGAATATATATATTTGAAAATAACTCAACTTTCACCAAACTCAGAGCATAGTCTGAACCGTAAAAGATTTATAGTAAAACGTGGTTATCTTTATTCCCTGAGTTAACATGCTTCGCTTGGTTTAGGTGGTGAATTTGAGAGCCGTTTCACACGCAACGCCCAAGAGCTAGTGGAGTTTGACTATCAACGACGATATTAAACGTATTCCGCAAGTCATAGTTCAATTGACAGCAGAGAAGTAGCGGCCAGCTCTTTACCTATTAAATTCTACTTTTTTTTTTCCTTTATTTGAATTGTTTCACATAAATAAGTAAACACATTATTAAAGCTATATGCAAGGTTAATATCTCACAGATGCATCTGGTGGCCGCTGGCTTCTGCGATTTGATACATTGGCCAGCGGCCCCAGATAGCATATATTAAATTCTACTCACCACCACTAACACTACAGCCTTTTATAGCATACTAGCGGACCCGGCAGACGTCGTCCTGCCGGCTATTAGCGCCACCTACCGGGTCCAATTTTTCTACTTATAAACCTTCCTCTTGAATCACTCTATCTATTAAAAAAAACCGCATCAAAATCCGTTGTGTAGTTTTAAATATTTAAGCATACATAGGGACATAGGGATATAGGGACAGAGAAAGCGACTTTGTTTTATACTATGTAGTGATATTAAATTCTACTCACCACCACTAACACTACAGCCTTTTAACGTCGCACTGCTGGGCACAGGCCTCCTCTCTCATAGGAAAGAGGATTTAGAGCTTAGACCCGCTACGCTGCTCCAATGCGAGTTGACGGGCTTTAAAGAATTAAATCCTATAGGAAAATAAAATTTAAAAAGTCGATTTCCCCACGGAAAAGCATTACGTAGATACGTCACGTCTTAGATCCTCCGTTACCTAAATGGCGAGAGTCGAAACGCAATCGCGAGCGATATCCTCTAAGGTTTTATCTCGAAAATTCAGGTCACATTTTTGTAAGCCCAAAGGGCAAATGGCAAATAATTCTCTCCGAATACGTATTAGGTACGAACGCTTTGAATAGTTGTTGGGTAATTTAGAAATCGAAATCGTGCGGAAGAGGTAGATTAGATCTCTCTCGGACTATAGATTCTATACTACGTAATGTATTGTAGATAGTGGTATAGATATACATAGAATACATATATAGTGATATAGAATATAGGATATTGAAAGATTCACTTGACGATTCAAAAGCACTTATAAAAGTTTGTTTGTATAAAAAAACTTTTCTATTCTATAAGTTTAGTTTACGCTACTTTACTCTATTTACATTTTAAAATAAGTAAAACTTTGAATTCGAGTCTTTTACAGGTAGAGTGAGTATGCTGTGATAGCCTAGTGGTTAGGACGAATGACTTCTAATCGGAGGTCGTGGGTTCGATCCCGGGCACGCACCTCTAACTTTTCGGAGTTAAATGCGTTTTAAGTATTTAATTATCACTTGCTTTAACGGTGAAGGAAAACATCGTGAGGAAACCTGCATGCCTGAGAGTTCTACGTAACGTTCTCAAAGGTGTGTGAAGTCTGCCAATCCGCTTGGCCAGCGTGGTAGACTATGGCCAAAACCCTTCTCACTCTGAGAGGAGACCCGTGGTCTGTAGTGAGCCGGTAATGGGTTGATCAGGCAGGCAGGTTTACAAAATGGAAGTAACTTGCAAGAGCAGACTTCAGCAAGTGGTATTGCCAGTGGACACTTAATTGCATTAAACAATATCGACCCGCGCAATTTGCTTACTACTGAGTCGCTTTAAATAAACTTTTTTCAAATAATAATTCTTGTTTAAAACTTCTAAGTAAGGAGGAGTTCTGTTTATGTTCTGTATCTTAAATGATTGTGTAAAAAAGTGAGTAGGCATTTTCTAGACAAATGTGCATCATAAGCCACATTATCGCTTTCCATCAGGTGTTATTGTGGCCAAACGACTGTCTATAAAATTTAAAAAATAGTTACAAAAATATCGAAATTAGCTCAAGTCTTGTTATGCCTAAGTAGTAAGTAGATATACGGAAATTTTCTCGCTACCGTAAAAAACTGGCAAAAAATTGGTTGATTTTTGTATTGCGATTATTCATTATAATATAACTAACTATACACTGCACTCTCGTTTTATTTAATAGCTAGTTTCCTGCCAGCTTAATTTCGCTAAAATCAATAAATCTGTACTGTGGTAGAACCATTTTATTTGATGATACAATAGAGTTTACCAAAAGCTTATTTGAATATTTCGAGTTTACAAACAGGTACGTACACTAAAGTTTTAAAATTCATAAAGTCAAGACGGAATTTTGATCCAAAATAAAGAGAACTTACGAGAAACAGCAGCTGTTCAGTAATAATAGATAGCAGTTCCACAACTATGAAACCTCGCTCCGGTTAAAGAATGTGACAACTTTTACTATATACTTAATACTCGTATATCCGAGTACCTATTTGTTCTTCTTGAGCCTATTTCAAGTAAGATGTGGGATGAAAATGTCTCTCAATTTAATAATTTTATTCCAATATTATCGGCGTAGTTTGAGCTGGTAAAACGTAGAGAGTTGTCACATTTCTTGAGTGCAATATCCCCAAATCTATACATATAATAAAATCGTAGACTTGCCGCATCTGTACTTAAATATTTTTACAAAATAATAACTGGGGGGTGTTAGGGATAAGTAATAGAACGTAAAACAGCTATTTTTGAAATTTTTGTCTGTTTGTCTGTTTATCTGTTTGTCTGTTTGTCTGTTTGTTTGTGCGCGCATCACGCAAAAACTACTACATGGATTGAAATGAAACTTGGTATGGTTTAAGTTCATACTACGGAGTAACATATACTTTACTTATAGGATACTTTTTATCCCGGAATTCAGCACGGTTCCCTTGGGAGAAGGGATAAAAATTAAAATATGTACTTAGCTGTAATTCATTGACGCGTGGTCCGATTTAATTCATTCTTTTTTAGAAAGTAGATACTTTAAAGATTACCGACTAATCTCTAAAAGGCTGGATCGATTTTGATGGGACTTTCACTGGCGGATGTTTACATTTTGATCTACCTAAACATCCGCCAGTGAACTTTTAACAGTTTTTAGAATGATATGAGCTCAAAGGAGCTTAGAAAAAACAAAATGATTCCTACGGGATTTTTAAAAACCAATATCCACGCGAATGAAGTCGCGGGTATCCGCTTGTCTTAAATATGTTAATATAAATTAGATACATCTAAAATTATGTCTTTGTAACTATCACGTGGAGTTGCTTTTTAAACGCTTTAAGTACATAACTTATGTAGCTCGATTGGTATAGTTGCCGTCACTCGTAAAAATCTGTCGACATTATTTTGTAAAACTCCACAAAATCTGAGATTGTGGAAAAGGAGAACGTGTTGTAAATTCAGTGGGAATTCTCCGCGAAGTGCACTCGTACCTTTTGAATTTTAAAATATAACTCGTATGCTTATCACGTTAGTTATATTTAACCCCCGACGCAAAAACGACGGGGTGTTATAAGTTTGACGTGTCTCTGTGTGTGTGTGTGTGTGTGTGTGTCTGTCTGTTCCCCTGTGGCGCTCAAACGGGTCGACCGATTTGAATGCGGTTTTTTTTTGTTTGAAATGGTAATTAGTCGAGAGTGTTGATGATGAAAATCGATCCAAGATGGCCGCCGCTACAAAATGGCGGATTGCATATTTTTTCACAACTCCCTTAATATGTTAATATGAGTATCAAATGAAAGGGCTTGACTAGTAGAATAGCACTATGCACATCCAAGATGGCCGCCGCCACAAAGTGGCGAATGTCGGGGGTTTTTTAAATTTTTAATTTATACTTGTGCTATTTATTAGATAATGTGGCATACGATGTAACATGACGAATGCTGATCATGACAATTTAACTAAATCCTTTGCCTTCCATCTCGATAGACCGACGTTATGAAGAGGATAGATAGCTCATTCTTCGTCCATCAGTGGACGTCCAACTACTGAAGTGACGTAACTCCTTAGGAAGAGATCCGCAAACTTTTTTTTTAACCTTTAGTTCTAACCTTATAATATATGTTACGCAATTTGCTTCGTATTGTAAAATGAGCTGAATAAATGATTATTTATTTATTTATTTTATTTATATTTAATAGCTTAAAACGCACATAACTCCGAAAAGTTAGAGTTGCGTGCCGGGGATCCGCTGCTTACCCGTGGTACTACCGGACACGGCGATAGTACCACGGGCAATTTATTTTACCCATGGTACTACTCGATCGAACCCGGCTCCCCCGAAAGGAAGAATGAAGTCTAGTCTAGCCTATCACTGCTTATAAATGTATTACTTATAAAAATAAATGCAAATGGGCTAATTGACAAATTTTATTATACCCAAACCCCTAATCATCCCGTCATCATACCGAATTGCCAAATCGCTTGGCGTCATGACTTATCATTTACCTCCAGCTGGTGACAACAAGGGCAAACATGTCGTAAAATAAAATAAAAAGTAAACCTTTTTACGCCTACATCATGTAGGCACACAACACTGTATACGGTTTTAAATATTAAACTAACTATTCACGCCACTTTAAATGCAAAGGTCTGTCGTTTATTAATGAGAGGGATCTCTGAAGGTCACTCGATGGATGAATTTTTAGTGAAGTTGATTAAATATCCTTACCTACCATATTATGGGCCATACTACAACGTTAGTTTTACTTTACGCAAAACCTGAAAGTAGTTTGTTCAAAATCAGTAACAAAATCGAATCCAACCATTTTTATATAGTGTTATATTTTTGTCCAAAAATATTTTGAAATCTTACAAGCTTAGACACAATGATTTACCACGCATCAGCTGACGGTCGGCTCACAGCAGCGGTCATTCAACTCGCGTCGATCGCTAGGCGCTGCGGCGACGGCTTGCGGTGACCATTTTTTTCGAGGACAACGACGCAACATAACAAGCTTATAACTTCGTTACTTTTCATTATATTTTTTTGAAATTTTGTATAAATATTCTTAATGTAAAAATATTTGACACGTGTTTCGGTTTTTGCGCAAAGTAAAACTAACGTTGTATAATAGAGCGTGAGGGTTTTGTTTAGGTATATTAGAACTGGAGCGATAGTGGTTTTCGATGTACGGTGTTCTCCCAAAATTCACAGACCTTATAAAAAAGCATAAAACTTAAAATTATTACCCGTGAAATTTTCATACGGTATCAGGGCCCGATGGAATGGTTCGTTTTATTACGTCAACCATAAAAGGTCCATAAAAGGCGTAATCGTCAAACCACGTGCACCCATAATATGAATACTGCTTCGTCAAGCGTTCACTCTGAGCACCAACACCGGCTCAACCCGCCTGGAGGCGATATCGTGCGGGAAACGTACCTATGAATGAAATAATTGTGAGGTCTTGCGCCGTCCATATTGGTATGCCCTTTGAGGTACGCGAACACTACTGACGAACGCGTCACTCGACACCTAGTCTACAAATATACAATACAGTCTCTACGATGCAACACAGAAAAGTACCTATAAGATCACTTCAAAAATTCATCGATATATTTTTATTCATCAATTGAGAAATTTGATTTTCATAAATAATTATTATCAGCATTAATGTTCTTAAATTGACGTTCAATAAGTGTACAGTGTACCTACCTACCAATTTTGAATAAAATTTATTTGACTTTGACTTTGACTTTATGGTCGACCAGCATCAATTCGCGCCACATTGTCGGTCCACGAGCGTTCGTATCGCATTTAAACCTAATTTAGTTTTAATCTGTCCAAACTGCTTCGTAGATGGAAGCTAGCATATTTCAGGTGTGACAAGTGTAAATCAGAAAAAAAACCCCCGACATTCGCCATTTTGTGGCGACGGCCATCTTGGATTTGCATAGTGCTATTGTACTAGTCAAGCCCTTTCATTTGATACCCATATTAAGGGAGTTGTGAAAAAATATGTAATCCGCCATTTTGTAGCGGCGGCCATCTTGGACCGATTTTCATCAAACATATAGCTAACAACACTCTCGACTAATTTACCTTTCAAACAAAAAAACCGCATTCAAATCGGTCCACCCGTTTGAGCGCCACAGGGGAACAGACAGACAGACACACACACACACACACACACACACACACACACACACACACACACACACACACACACACACACACACTAACCTTTGCCGTGCCGGGAATTTATCTTTATTCGAACCTGTATATATCTTAGTTGTGATTTAGCTGGTAAAACTGAATATTTGATATATGATTTGAAATTTTGTGTGTTTCAATTGCACAATATCCCTCCCTCGTTAAGATCGGGACATACTAGCACAGACTCGAAGCGCATCGAAGCGTCAACCTAAAAATATTGATAGCATATACCTAGTCACCTATCTCTACAAAATAAGGCACAATGAGTTCGTACGAATACACGCGACGCGCGCGCACAATCTGCGCTAGCCGTGAGCATTAGCTCGTCTTTTTTCTCTGATAAGTTTCTCTGTAGGTACTAATATGACGGGAATTTTTTTGTTGACGCTTCTATGCGCTTTGACTCTGCCCTAGTATGCCCTGACCCTTAGCGTCTATATTTACACTGGTCAAAACCACACTTTAAACAGATGTACCTAGGTACTTTTTTAATCACAAGTGAAAATTGGAAGGTGTGTTTTCAGTCCCCAATTCCGAGTAACGTTCCCCAGGCACGAAGTAACGAATGAGGTCATCTGTTGTTACGCTACATTCACTAATTACTCTCTGGCCGTTGTGGCGGTGTCTCGTTTTGCTACCAATTTAGTTGGAGTCTTAACTTCAGGTAAGTCGGTGATCGCAGCTTTAGCTTTGAATTACTTGAGACTCCGGGAAATGTTGAGTTCTATGCTTTGACATTTAACTACTTAATATTAAATAATTAAATAATGAAGCTGTGATAGCCTAGTGGTTAGGACGACCGACTTCTAATCGGAGGTCGTGGGTTCGATCCCGAGGTTCGAACCTCTAACTTTTCGGAGTTATGTGCGTTTTAAGTATTTAAATATCACTTGCTTTAACGGTGAAGGAAAACATCGTGAGGAAACCTGCACGCCTGAGAGTTCTCCATAACGTTCTCAAAGGTGTGTGAAGTCTGCCAGTCCGCTTAGCCAGCGTGGTAGACTATGGCCAAAACCCTTCTCACTCTGAGAGGAGACCCGTGCTCTGTAGTGAGCCGGTAATGGGTTGATCATGATGATGATGATGATGATTGGGGACGCCAAGAATTTACGTTATTTTATTTATCGATAAAAAGTGGACTGTATAGATTTAATTCGAAGCAATGACTATAAGATAGGCGAATAGTGAATTCGTCAAGGGAATAAGGAATATATAGGAAACACAGCACTCACTTGTTTGTCTGGAACGCGTTGTCTCCCGAACTTTCTTCCCCGTGCACGGGTCACGATCCACCACAGTCTATTCTTCACTATGTAGGCGTCTACCATAAGAGTTATGGAAAAAGGGGTCCCGAAATGGCACACTTGTCACTACCCGGGAGTTTAAATTTTTACTTAGAATTGTCCATTTGCACCATTGCATTAGCATACGCGCGGACGGTGACTTTCAAGAAGAAGAGTAAGGTAAAAGTGATTTTTTAAGTTATGTTCGTAACATCGTAATTCTTCGGCTCTGGTCGCTGGTCTTCGTGTTCGCAGCGATGATTTGCTGTGTTCGGGTATAGGATATAGGTAGGTAAAGGAACGCATTCGAATTTGTATAACAAATAAAATAGATAAATTAAATATAAATTTCTGGCGTAACCATCCACCTGCCCTTAAAGGGTCACCTTTAAGAAAGTTCTCATGAGGTGTAAAGTGAACAGAGCTCTAAGAAGAAACGCACATTGCGTATAAATTAGTCTAAAGAGACATGAGTTAGTATATTATGATTAGAAATATTAATACATAAATATAAAATATAGTATAAATTTATAGTAAAATATAATATTTTATGTTAACTTACTATATAAACTTGAAGCTATATTAAAGCTTACTGTGTTGGAAGAGGGCATAATCGAACAACCGGACGGAGATAAGTTCTCCCAGAGATTTTCACAGTTGCTACACGTATAATACCATCTTTTGCCGGATGCACTTTCTCGACTACTGCTAAAGGCCAAGCCAAAGGCGGTACGTTATCATTTATAACTACAACGATAGTTCCTGGAGTGATAGGTACGGAAGGCGTATTCCATTTTTGTCTAACTTGCAGACTATGTAGATACTCCATCCTCCATCGATTCCAGAAGGATTGAACCATTTTATCCATTAACGAGTGCCGGTCAAGTAAGTTGACTTTGTCTGAACTGACATCAGGCGCAGGTAAGGAAAGCAAAGGTGCAGTATGTAGAAAGTGACTCGGCGTAAGAGCTGAAGTGCTACGTCGCGGAAGTAACTTTAGACACCTACAAATTATAAGTAAAAGTTTACTCCACGAGGAAGTACGGAATGCAAGCTCATATAAAGCGCATTGCTTTAAAGGCGTACACACAGGGTGAGTCAAAATCCTTTGTTCGGGTATGTCTTTAATACATTGCCCATCTAGATTTTTGAGTGGCCACTGAGATGGGTGCAGCGAGGCCCACGGTGGACCATGGAGCCACAGAGGGTGTGAGACAAGCTTCTCAGGAGTTATACCTCTGGATAAAACATCAGCTGAGTTCTCAGTGCCCGCGCAATGATAGAAGTTATCAGGAGAGATGTTCTCCGTTATTTGAACAACGCGATTCGCGACAAAGGTCTGCCATCTATGTGGAGAGCTTTTTATCCAGTATAAGGCGACTTTAGAGTCGAGAAATGCGTATATTGATTTGATTGGGATGCGCTCAGAGTAATTGTCATATACCGTGCGAAGCAATTTCGACAGTAAGACGCCACCTAGTAGCTCGAGACGTGCGATCGAATGTGGCTTTGTCGGCGCAACTTTACTTTTCGCGCAGACGAGATGCACAGTATTACCGGAAGGTGAGCTCACGTGTAAATAAACTACAGCACCGTAAGCTGCGAGACTGGCATCTGACAGTCCGAACAGGGTGACCTCGCAGTCTTCGGTTACGCCCACATGACGTGGTATGTGAAGTTTATTTAGAGCTGGTAATTCGTCGCAAAACTGTCTCCACATCTTAATGATGTGAGGCGGTGCTACGGTGTCCCAATCTAGATTTAATTGCCAAAGCATTTTAATTAGTATTTTGGCATATACGACTGTGGGAGCAACGAAGCCCATTATGTCCCACAGACGGGCCACAGTCGACAAGATGGAGCGCTTAGTGCATGTCACATCGTCAGGTGGAGAGATTTTAAAATGAAATGAATCATTTTCCGTGGACCAATGTAAACCAAGTATTTTATGGTGCATTGTTTTATCAAACTCCACTTCTGTAGGAAGTTTGTGTGAATCTGGTAGATGATTTAGAACCTCGCGAGAATTGCTATTCCACTTAATTAGATCCCACTGTGCTCCTTTAAAGAGATCGATCATTTGCTGTGACGCAATTATCGCTTCACGCTCGCTAGGAAGCGAAAAGGCAACGTCATCCATATATAGCGCAGGTAACACTATGCTACTCGCTAACGGATATTTCGCGCCGTCGTCTTCTACGAGCTGTCGCACCGTGCGCAATGCATGGTATGGACTTGAAGTGAGGCCGAAACAGACTCGATTGAACTGATATAGTATCAGAGGGTCTTGTGGTTTAAAGCGATACAAGAAGCATTGATAGCGACGATCAGCTTCGCGCATAATTATTTGTAGAAATTGCTCGCGACAATCGGCTGTCAATGCTATCTCATGTAAGCGAAAATTTAAAATTATTTTAAATAGATCTCCCTGCAAGTTAGGGCCGGAATGTAAGAGATGGTTCAGTGCCTTACCAGAGCTGGAACGGCATGAGGCGTCTACGACCATTCTCAATTTCGTCGACTTATCTTCTCGTAAGATTCCCGTATGCGGCATCACATAGACGGGGACGGGATCCCGAGGATCGTACGAAGGAGCGGGAGAAATATAATCTTTCGCGAGATAATTTTTTATGACATCGTTATATGCTGTCCTCAGTTTAGGTGAAGCTTCAAGCTTTCTTTCGAGGCATGCAAAACGTTTTTTAGCTACATCCATAGAATCCCCTAAGGCATGTACATCCTCTTTAAATGGCAGGCCGACAACGTATCTGCCAGTGACAGGATCACGGATTGTAGTCGATGTATAGAAATCTTCACATTCAGCATCGCTGGGATGTTGAACGGAAGTGGAAGGCAGCTCTTCGAGTTCCCAGAAACGCCTAACTATCGAGTCAATAGCGGGAGGCTCTTGAACGAAACAACATGTCAAGGCCGAGTATGTGTTTACGGAAGGCATCGTAGGCGCATTGCCCATGAGTACGAGACCTAAGACCGTACGCATTGCGACTGGCATCGACGGGTCGCGAAATGACGTATGAACGTCGTCGGGCAGTAGCAAGTGCGGGAATAGGGAAGCTCCTATCAAAGCATCTATTTTATTAGGTATGCCGAAACTTTCGTCAGCAAGCGGAATACCTTTCAGGTGTGATAGGACAGACGTATCTATCACAGCCGTAGGCAATTTATCAGTTACTTTATCAACAACAAGAAATGAAATATCAAAGCTAATGTTATCATCGAAACGAGAATAAAACTTTAAATTAACCGAGTTAGATTGTACAACTTTTTCAATTCCACCGAAACCCCTAACTATAGTACGTTCCGTATCTGAATATTGTAATCCTAACCGATTACTGCACTCTCGTGAGATGAAATTAGCTTGAGAACCGTTATCTAATAAAGCGCGTATTATTTGACGCTTACCGTTGACATCATACACAGCAATTTGTGCCGTAGCAAGTAAGACAGTAGGTCGTTTATCTCCGACGCTCGTAACTTGACTGCTATAAGAGTGCGTAGCGCTGGTAGAAGCGCCTACGCTCGTAGCGCTCAATGCTACGTCGGCGCGCTCGCCTGCTACGGGCTGCATAGCGGTATCACGTTCGCCTAGCGTGGTCTGCGGTGACGTCACGGCATTATTTAATTGCGGCGCGCGAGTCTGTTCGCGGCGATCGAAATGCAATTTTTTATAATGTTTTAATCCGCAGGAACAATGGGCTGGGACAGTACATTGTCCCACCTTATGTAAGACAGATAAACAATTTACACAAGCGTTTTTGTTTTTGACGCATTTAAAACGTTCCTGAGGGGATGATATTTTATTAAAATCGGCACATTCATATAGAAATGTATGCGATATATTTTTACATAAGCATTTAGACGAGACAGGCTTATCAACTGTATTTACATAAGCGTGATATTTCGGCGCATTGCCGCTATTGTTTTTCTGTTTTATATTTTTACTTTGACTTGTATCCGAAGCGCTTGTAATATTTTTATTCGTACGCTCGTATACCTTCGCACGAGTTGTTATAAATTCTACGAAGTCGTCAAAGGTAGGTATTTTCTTTCCGCATTTAAATTCAAACGCGCGTACTGTCTCAGTGTCTACCTTTTGTGTAGCTATATGGAGTATGATAAGATCAGCTAAATTATCTAATTTTAAGTTTTTTAAGGCGCTCACTGCACCAGCAAACCGATCTATGAAAGATTCAAAATTAGCCGCTGAAGGGGTTTGAAAACCTTTATAACGAAATAACTCTTGTAAATATGCGGAAGTCAACATCCGTTTATCATCGAATCTATTGATAAGTGTTTGTAAGATTAATTCATAATTTTCGGTACATGGAGAAATACCCGCGACCGCGCCCTTCGCTTTCCCCTGAAGTTTCGGTAATAAATAAAACAGTTTTTCCGCATCGCTTAATAACGGATTATCATGTACTACCGACTTAAAGGTCGTATAAAACATCTGAAAGGATTTTATGTCACCATCGAAATCTAATATCGAAATAGGCGGTAACTTAGGCTTGGCTTTCAGCAGCGCGGGAGTTTGCACTTGCGGTGTCGAATCGGAAGTTGAACATTTCGCTTGTACTCGTTTGACCCTACTATATAAAGTCTCAAAAGCGTACAGACAATTGTAGTTAGGTTTTGCATCAGAATCTAACTGCAGCAAACGAGTGTTGTAATCGTCAACGATAGATTCATATTTTAAACGCAGTGAATCTATTTGCGATGACTCATCGAGAAAATTCTCTCTCGTCTCGTCATCTGTGTATATATCGCAATCACGAGATAATTCGAAAATATTTTGCATAATTTCAAATATAGCTTCACGTTTAGCAAGCAAGATAGACAGTTGAGGGTCTTGAATATCTTTATCACTCGACTTTAAGTCTATTTTAGGCGGCATTTTGATAAAATATAAGTAATTAACAAGTTAACAGAATCACAAAATGTATAGGTAATTTACACAAATACTTAAATAGTCAAGCAAAGACAAGTAAATTGAGTAGTTTACGCAATCGTTGATCGAAAGTCAAGCGCATAGATTCGATCGCGCGGTGAATTGTGGGTATGTTCGCGACCCGAGTTTTATTCAAGCGAATGTCGAACTTATGCTTTAAGACTTAAGGTTCAAGTAACTTGTAACTTTTTACCTTGCCGTTGAAAAGACGGTGTAACGATATTCAAGTTTCTTTGAGATTATAGTTATAAGTTATTTGTTAATATTATACAAATAAACTGTGTATTTATCAAAATATACATAAATACGTTTAGATAATTAGTATGTCTAACTGGGGAAACGGCTAGCTCAATGCCATATGCTATTTATGCCAGTATTTTAGACAATGAAAAAAGATGACGCAATTGCCACTATTTTCTTTTAATTCATAAATACATATATTCGCAATGAATATTATATGTACATATTATAAATATCATTTATTAGAGCCTATATAAGTATTCTAATAACGAAATTATATTAATTATATATAAATATACGGTTAAATTATTCGGTTCGAAGTAACCACTTTATGGGGACGCCAAGAATTTACGTTATTTTATTTATCGATAAAAAGTGGACTGTATAGATTTAATTCGAAGCAATGACTATAAGATAGGCGAATAGTGAATTCGTCAAGGGAATAAGGAATATATAGGAAACACAGCACTCACTTGTTTGTCTGGAACGCGTTGTCTCCCGAACTTTCTTCCCCGTGCACGGGTCACGATCCACCACAGTCTATTCTTCACTATGTAGGCGTCTACCATAAGAGTTATGGAAAAAGGGGTCCCGAAATGGCACACTTGTCACTACCCGGGAGTTTAAATTTTTACTTAGAATTGTCCATTTGCACCATTGCATTAGCATACGCGCGGACGGTGACTTTCAAGAAGAAGAGTAAGGTAAAAGTGATTTTTTAAGTTATGTTCGTAACATCGTAATTCTTCGGCTCTGGTCGCTGGTCTTCGTGTTCGCAGCGATGATTTGCTGTGTTCGGGTATAGGATATAGGTAGGTAAAGGAACGCATTCGAATTTGTATAACAAATAAAATAGATAAATTAAATATAAATTTCTGGCGTAACCATCGATGATGAATATTAAATAAACAAAAGCTAGAAAGCTTGCACTATTTGTCGTATTGGTAAAAGCGAATTAAACTTTACCAACTCAACAAATAGCAAGCTTAAAAGAAGATAAATAAATTCCAACACACTCGTTATTGTCCGCGGCGAGTGCGGATTTATTTGCGGTATTATCAACGCGGGCGGATATTGTGCGGTTGAAGCACACCAAATTGAATGCTCAATACGTTCTATTCCACGAACTTCAATTGCACCTCGTTTCATATTTTTTTCGTCAAGAAGAAGTGGTCCTGTTTATCTTCCTATCTAATAAATAATCAGGCCTTACAATCTAAGTTAGATAGTTAGTACAAGCATAAATGAAGATGAAATAAATCCCCTTGCACACTTGCCTGCGGCGAATGAAAAATGATTGGCGGTGTTAGCGGTCGTGAACGAGGGCGAGATATTGTGCGGTTGAAGCGCGCCATGCAATTATCATTCATTTGGGGTTTGAAATAACGATCCAAGTCATAAAGCATCTACTTACTCCATAAACAATTCGAATTAGTCGTTCGACAAACGAAACCATACGTTTTATGCCATCAAATGAATACATTTTTTTCATAGAATTGCACGGCTGAATACTCATAATATTATGTACTATTCCATGAACTTTAAATTGCTCCTCGTTTTGATATCTTGTTCGTCAAACAGAACTTCTTCCATCGGGCTTCCTCCTAATAATCGGGCGTTAGGCTCCAGCTAAGTTAAATAGTACAAACACGAATGAAGATATAATAAATTCCCATAAATTCCCGGCACGGTTCTCTGCGGTCAATGAAGAATGATTGGCGGTGTTGGCAATCGTAAATTAGGGCGAGATACGGTTGAAGGGCGTCAAACTAGATAGATGATCATGTTATATCCTATTTCACAAACTTTAAATTGCTCCTAATTTTATGTCATCTAGAAGATGTGCTTCTAATCATCTTCCTGACTAATATTCGTCCTTATCAGCTTAGTCAGATAGCAGAATCACGAATGAACATGAAATTAATTCCCAGCACACTTATATGCGGCGAATGAAGAATGATTGGCGGTGTTGGCGGCCGTGAACTAGGGCGAGATATTGAGCGGTTGAAGTGCGTCAAACTAGATGCTCATATTATGTCTTATTCCACAAATTTTAATTTGCTCCCCATTTCATATCGTCTGAAAGAAGTGCTTCTTATCAGTTTCCTAACTAATATTCGTCCTTAACAGCTTAGTTAGATAGCAGAATCACAAATGAAGATGATTAATTCCCAGCAAACTTGTATGCGGCGAATGAAGAATGATTGGCGGTGTTGGCAATCGTAAACTAGGGCGAGATATTGTGCGGTTGAAGTGCGTCAAACTAGATGCTCATGTTATGTCCTATTCCACAAATTTTAAATTGCTCCCCATTTCATATTGTCTGAAAGAAGTGCTTATTATCAGTTTCCTAATATTCGTCCTTAATAGCTTATTCAGATTGCAAAATTACGAATGAAGATGAAATTAATTCCCAGCACACTTTTCTGCGGCGAATGAAGAATGATTGGTGGTGTTGGTGGTCGTGAACTAGGGTGAGATATTGTGCGGTTGAAGTGCGTCAAACTAGATGCTGATGTTATGTCCTATTCCACAAACTCTAAATTGCTCCTAGTTTTATGTCATCTAGAAGATGTGCTTCTAATCATCTTCCTGACTAATATTCGTCCTTACCAGCTTAGTCAGACAGCAAAATTACGAATGAAGATGATTAATTCCCAGCAAACTTGTATGCAGCGAATGAAGAATGACTGGCGGTGTTGGCGGCCGTGAACTAGGGCGAGATATTGTGCGGTTGAAGTGCGTCAAACTAGATGCTCATATTATGTCCTCCTCGTTTCATATCTTCTTTGACGAGAAGTGCTTCTAATCCGCTTCCCTTTTACAGCTAAATCGGATAGTACAAGCTTGAATGAAGATAAAATAATATTCCCGGCACACTCGTTATTGTATGCGGTGAGTGTAGAATGATTGCCGGCCATGCATGTGGGTTGGATATTGTGCGGTTGGAGCGAGCCAAATTGAACCCTCAATAGTCAATATGTATATCTTCTTCTTATAGCGTGGTCTTTATGTTATTTGACATGGGGTATGCTTATTACTTTTTGACAAGTTACAAGTTTTTAAGTATACTTTTGCAAAGGAGCTCAAGTTAAAAAATATATATATCTGAACTCTACGCCGAGACAGAAATTAGCAAATAACATACCTCCGATACTTCCCGGCAAGCATTGCCACGTCAAGTAAGTACGGTTCAGGAACGCATAGAAGACAAACATACAAACATCCATTTTGATATAGATTATATAGACCAGAAACTTTCGCGAGCGTATGCAGAATAACTCACTGAAGTTTCATCATAATCGGATGAATAGTTTAGGAGTGCATAGAGGACATACAGACAATTATTTTTTTTATTTATTATTTATATTGATAAATATAAATATAAATGCCTTTGGTTACAATATATTTTCGTCTCGAATTTTGTTGACAGTTGAGATAGTATTTTATCGGACCCGAAGACTAGGGTGAATCATCTCTGAGTATTAAGGTGATTTATTTCTGTCACATCGCTTCACTTTAATGCTGAACTGTTCAAATGGAATACAGGCGTAACTACTGTGTACCAGAAAAATCTTCAACGTATTTATTTGTTTTAGATAGGTTTATAATATTACTAGCTTCTGCCCGCGGCTTCGCCCGCGTGATTTTCGGTTTTTCACAAATTCCGAGGGAATCGTGGATTTCCGGTTCCCGTTCCCGCTCCCTTTTACAACCTTTATTTCTACTTTCAAGGAGGTTTGCTGTAGTACTAATCTACCTATAGATGTAGCTATAGATTTTGGCTTTTTAAAATCCCGTGGGAACTGCGGATTTTTTCAGTGTTGAATAGAAGCAGGCGTTACTTTGCGGAATTCCATGATATTATACAATGAACACAAAATTACTTTGCTATAATCCGCTAACGTTAATTAGTGACAATTTTGTAGGCACAACACCACACAAATTCACCACAAATTTAACTCGACGATCGTTTCGCTCCGACACCGGAGCATCTTCAGGAGATGTCGACTTCACAACGGACGATTGCAAAGTGACAAACTTGTCAGATTTTTCAGAATAAAAAGTAGCTTATGTGTTAAGCCAGGGCATAATCTATCGCCATTCAAAATTTCAGCCAAATCGGTTCAGTAGTTACGGCGTGATTGAGTAACAAACATCCAAACATCTAAACATCCAAACATTCACACTTTCACATTTATAATATTACTAGCGGACCCGGCAGACGTCGTCCTGCCCGCTATTAGCGCCACCTCCCGGGTCCAATTTTTCTACTTATAAACCTTCCTTTTGAATCACTCTATCTATTAAAATAACTCGCATCAAAATCCGTTGCGTAGTTTTCAAGATTTAAGCATACATAGGGACATAGGGACATGGATATAGGGACAGAGAAAGCGACTTTGTTTTATACTATGTAGTGATAAGTAGGATCATCGTAAGTAAAGTAAATCGTCGTCATTCCCTTAAGACCTATAGGTCTCGGGTTTGATGTCCTTATTTGAGCTGATTGGGAAATTATAGGTTTTCTAAATTTGAATTGTGAATAAACTGACTGCTCAGAATGAGGGAATAGAGTGTATCTGTGTTTGCGCACACACTTGTGCACTATAACATCTCCTACGTACGTGGCCGTCCGTTCGTTAAGATTGGTCGCCGTGGCCGATATTTAGTCCGGAGTAAATTACAACTGGATACAATTTGAATTTAGCCTCACTAGCGCTACGGTCGTCGGGCGTGGATCGAGAACCGAAAGGTCGACGGTTCAAACCCCACCTGTTACTCTATTGTCGTACCCACTCCTAGCACAGGCTGTACGCTTATTTAAAGGGGAAAGGGGAATATTGGTCATGTACATCGTGGCTAATATTTTTTTTTTAAAAAGTTAACTTTCCTCACAATGTGGTTAAAGTTAAAGTGGGATGACGTACTTTGTTTATCTCTTGGCGCATAATCAAAAACCTCACAGCTGGCCATTGTCGACATTGTACAAACTAATCAATATCGGTGCCTGCCAAATTGGTAACATAATACATGTACCTACCGACTTTATACCTACCTACTGACCCAGAAGTTTAACTAATCTTTTGATTGGAAAAATAACAATATAACGAACCTTTATTAATAACTATTATAGCGGACCTGGCAGACGTCGTCCTGCCCGGTGACATACCGAATATTGAATATCAACAGCTTCTCTAGAATAAAAAACCGGTCAAGTGCGAGTCAGACTCGCGCACTGAGGGTTCTGTACTCCAGAAGTATAAGTACAATCTGTTTTTCATTAGTTTGTCTTAAAAGGTAAGGTGCTAATTAAGCTAGGCCTCTGAATTGTATGAGCGCTCATACAACTCAGAGGTCTATCTTAATTTGCTCAACTTGTATGTATTACACCCTTTAATTTCCAACTTTTTTTAGTTTTTGAAATTTTTCCTTTATTTATGCTGTAAAACCTGGCTTTTTGCCAAATTTCGTAATTCTAGGTCAACTTAAACTACCATTTAGGTTTTCGACCCAAAACCTATAGGGTACTTCCGGTTGACCTAGACGCGGTACGTGACAATGAGTTATGCGTATAGCCGGCGTTCATCGATTTATAAGATGTTATCACGTCAAAAAAGCTCGGGTCGGACAACTTATCATCTTGTATAAGTTTACATGACATTGCCAGAAATTCGGAGACGTTACTTACAAGGCCGCTAACGTCGCTTCGTGAGAAAAGGTCATCAAAAGGATAAAAGTATCAACCATAAATCCCTATTATAGGAGCTTCAACACTAGAATCAGGTTAGACTGGGCACTTGACACAGCGGTATTCATATGGGCTCATGACGACGCATTTTATGGCACTTTTATCGTTTGGCAATAAAAAGGAATCATTCTCTCGCCTCGTTGTACCGTAGAAAAAATTGAAGGTTTTTTTCTCTTTCTCTTATTTTATTGACTGTTTCGCGCTTAATTCTTTTATTTATTAGCCTTAAATATGAAACATTTTTTTAACCGACAACAGCTATACTTCGACTTTCAGTGTATGAAATTGTAGTCTATAAAATGCCTGTTAGCGTTAGATTGTTCCTACTAGGTATATACAATTTTTTTAAGATTTTAATATGTAACATTTAAACGATTTTATGATCATAATTATGAATGAAATGAACCTATCACAATATCACTATTGAAATTAGGTTGATAACATTATTCTACGGAATTTCATAATTAAACGTCAGTTTACTGCATCCAATTAAAAGTCCGACTATAGTAACATATACGGCTGTACGGCTGTACGGTAGAACATACTACGTACGCTCTACGCGATTGCTACGAGGACTTCATAATGACCTTTAAAACCATTGAAATGCGTTTTGTACTTTGCATTCTGAGCATACAAATATTTAAGAGGTGTGCTGCTAAATATCTATTTATCATGGATCCGTGATATATAAATGTGCTAAATATTGTGATCCATCAATACACTTAACTAAGCGCTCAATATAATAATATCGTGATCGTAACGCGATCCAAATTGTGAATAATATCTCTTTTATTAGTCACAATTTTCTCCATATTTTGCCCTTTGGCACTTTTCCATCTATTCTTTCTTATCAAAAATATACAAGCATATAATAAAGCGTTACAAAATCTTCCAGCAATATGACCGAATGAAATGTCCATTCGTCGAATATGTCGCGATTAGATGCCGCAGACAAAATGTTCAAATATATTTAAGCTCAGTTCACACGCGTCCGATGGGGATATAAATTCTTACGACCTCTCAGCAGAGGGAGCACGTCGCGTAGGTACAAATAAATTATTTACGGGCCCGAATCATGGCTCTATAAAACTCCGGCTGACGTGTTGACATTTATCTTGGCTTTAGAGAAACCGCTTTGGTGATAACGGTTTGCTGTCATCGGTTGGAAAGGTATCTACGCAAGGCTCTTCAAGGCTCACTCGGGTAGGAATTTATTCGTGCTTAATTTTTTTTTGTGGCTCAAAAAGTAAGATTTGCCACTTGAATGCTATTTATTCTTTGATATAATTATAGTATGCTTTTGAATCGTCAAGTAAAATTATGATTCGTTCGAAATGCCCCCACTATCAGAAAAACTAGCAAAAAAAGAAGAAGCATATGTAATGGAAATCTTTACAGTTATTTATTTTCTATTCACTTCGGAGAGCATTTCTGTTAACGCTAATAAATAATTATTATAATAATTATATTTGTACACCACAATATAAATTAAAGAATACAAAAAGAAAAGAAGTAAGGCTAGAATACAAAAGGCAGCTTTATCGCCTAGTGTAATTTTTTCAAAAATGAAAAGATGAAAAAAACATGATCGCCAGGGACAAATCTAGCAAAATATTTGTCGGCATTTTTATTCGCGCAGATATTTTCTTGATTGTTCTGTCTGCGTAGATTTGCCACGCGTGGAATTTCACTCGAAATGCCGCGCGGCAAATCTACGCAGGACTTGTAGACAGAATCTACGTGGACATAATATCATATCTACAAACTAAATACAGTAGAGAGTGTTGTAAATGCAAATATAGTCTCTCATTTGCATTCGCCAGACCTTGGTATCTTCGGTTAATGTATTCATCCAAGCGCGGTTTCATCCACTAAAGAACTTGGGAGCTCGGATCTTAAACGATGCAGATTTTTCCATTACGGTAAGATATTCATTATTCACAGCTTCATAGCGTTTTTCCAAATAAAACCGTTACAAAACTGTGTCGCTTACACCTCATAGTTTAATGGAAAAAATAATGAAAAAATCAATTCGTCAAAATACTATAACGATAATAAACTATATGAGTAAACCTTTTGGGAATAATGTTATATTCTAAATTTCTATACGTATGTAGTAAATTTATTTTTGATAAATCAAATCAAATCAAATCAAATAAACTTTATTCAAAATTGGTACACTGTACACTTTTTGAACGTCAATTTAGGTACAGGCAATGGTGATAATTATTTACGGAAACTTAAAACTAAAACTACGAGGGTTCCAAACGCGCCCTGGTCTGAGAAGAGCCCACAACAAACTCAGCCGGGTTTATTTTTTTTTATTATCACCATCTTACAATATGGTATAATAGCCATAAAAATGATTTGAACTGTTGGCTTTTAGAGCAATCTATGTCCATGGATTTTTGTCATTAAAAAAATCTTTTAAGCTATAGTAAGACTTTTCAATTAATTTGCGTTTAATAAAACCTTTGAACTTATTGAGAGACATATCCAAAATGTTCTCTGGCAACATATTATAAAAAAGTACAGAATTACCAACAAATGATTTTCCAACTTTTCGCAGCCTAGTAGTGGGCAACACAAGTTTATCTTTATTTCTAAGATTAATGTTATGACAGTCACTTTTTTTCTTAAATTTATCGATATTTTTGTGTACATATATTAAATTTTCAAGAATATATTGGTTATAAACTGTCATAATTTTAACTTCCTTAAACTTATTTCTCAGTGACTCTCTGGGTCCCATATTATATATGGCACGAACAGCCCTCTTCTGCAGCACGAAAATGGAATTAATATCAGCAGCATTACCCCATAAAAGTATGCCATATGACATAATGCTGTGAAAGTAACTAAAATAAACTAACCTCGCAGTTTCAATATCAGTTAGTTGGCGAATCTTTTTAACCGCATATGCAGCAGAACTAAGTCTGTTCGATAAGTTATTTACATGAGGGCCCCATTGGAGTTTAGCATCTAACGTTATCCCCAGGAAAACAGCCGTATCCACTAGATCTAATTCCTCATTATTAAGCTGTACAGTGGTTTCAACTTGTTTAACATTAGGTAAAGTGAATTTAACACACTTAGTTTTTTTCCCATTAAGTAATAAGTTATTTGCTTCAAACCACTGTACCACTTTTGTGAGAGAATTGTTTACTTCGTCAGGTATTCTTTGGTATCTATCAATTTTAAACAAAAGTGATGTATCATCAGCAAACAATACTATCCCGTGACTATCCTTAGCGAGATAAGGAAGGTCATTAATATAAATAAGGAATAGAAAGGGCCCAAGAATAGAACCCTGTGGAACTCCTATTTTTACAGCTGATCCGGTAGACCGCTTTCCGTTCACATCTACTTTTTGTGTTCTATCATTAAGGTAAGAATTCATTAAATCCAAAGCTGCACCTTTAATTCCATAATGGTGTAGTTTTCTGAGTAATGTTTCATGATCAACACAATCAAAAGCCTTGGACAAATCACAAAAAACTCCAAGTGCATCATGTGACTCCTCCCAGGCTTCAAATATATGTTTAATTAACTCAACACCAGCATCAGTTGTTGAGCGACCCCTTGTGAAACCAAACTGTTTTGTATGTAATATATCATTTGTATGAAAATGTTTAAGCAATTGATTTAGTATTAATTTTTCAAAAATTTTACTAAAGGTAGGTAGTACCGATATTGGTCTAAAGTTAGTGGGGTCACTAGTACTACCTGATTTAAATAACGGAATTATTTTACTATGTTTCATTAAGTCAGGAAACACACCACAGTCGATACAATTGTTAAATATTAAAGCTAACTCAGGTGCAACAATGTCAATCAATGACTTTACAACGTTAACGGAAATTCCCCACAAATCATTTGTTTTCTTATTGTCGATTAATTTGAAGGCCTTAATAACGTCAGAGCAACTAACGTGACTGAATTTAAATTTTTGATTGCATTCAGGCACGCTATCCTCCAATAATGAGAGAGCGGCAGCTGGTGAAGAGTTCAATGATCTTGTAGTAGAAACAGGGATATCCGTAAAGAAGGCCTCAAAGGCTGAAGCAACCTCAGAGTCTGACGTTATAGATTTGTTATCCACAATAAGTTTAAACTCACTGGTTTTCTCTGTTGCTTTCCCTGTCTCTTCGTTAATTATCTTCCAGGTAGATTTTATTACATTGGAGCTGTTTTTTATTTTGGTCTGTATATATTTAGACTTGGCCACAATGCAATCCCTCTTAAAAGTTTTGGAAAACAATTGAACGTACTGCTTGAACTCATCACTAGTATTATATTGTCGCTCCGCATACAGTTCATATAATTTTTGCCTTTTTTTATGTAATTCAATTGTTGCCCACTCGCTAAAGGCTTTTGCATCAGTAATTAAGACCGATTTACTAGTGAAAATATCATTAAATATTCTATGAAATGAATAAAAGAATAAGTTATACATTTCATTAGGACTTAAAATATCTGGTAGAAATGGAATGTCTTTAACTAGACCTGTTCTCATTTTCTTTATACGGTCCGACGTTACTGGTACAAAAGTTATTTTACGTTTAGCAGACTTTTCCCTCAAACTTTCAAACTGAATTAATTGTCCGCAGTGATCTGAATCTAATTTACTAATAATGCTTTTACTAAGAGGATTTATATCTGTAAAAATATTATCTATACAAGTGGCGCTTATTGAAGTTATTCTTGTTGGTTCCATAAACATTTTGGATAAGTTGTAGGACATAAACAAATTTAATAACTTTACACTTAAAGGGCTACTTTCCAAAATATTGACATTAAAGTCACCGCATACAAGTAACTTTTTACTTGAATTTACTATTTTGAATAATACTTCATCCATTACCTTCTCAAAAAGTTCAAAATTGGACAATGGTGGTCTATAAACAGACACAACAATGAATTGCTCTAATTCAACTGCCGCTAGTTCAATTGTCCGTTCAACAGACAGGCTCACAATGTCATTTCGATTTTTGAATTTTAATTTTTTGTTCAATAATATTAATGAGCCCCCATGAATAGATTTTGTTCTGGTGAACGAACTACCAACCCGGTAGTCACCAAAATTAAACATGTATTCATTTTTTTTTAACCAATGTTCAGTAATACATAAAATATCAATATTAAAATTCTTTAAAAATAACTCAATCTCCAAATCCTTCTTTTTAATACACTGAATGTTCTGGTGAACAAGGTTGATAATTTGAGATTTTTTATTCTTTAAATATGGTATGTCCTTATTATAATTTGATTTATTTAAGCAAGAGGAAACCTCTGTTGTCTCCTTATCTAGTTTAAAGTAAAATTACTTGGATTGACATCCAAGATGCAGTCAGAATTATAACACTGCTCAATAAAAGCAGTTTGTTTAGCCAAATTCTTGGCTGTTATTGAAAAAAAATATGATAGCGAAATAGCTATCTGTCTTTTAAAATAGCAAGATAGTGTATATTTATCTTGCTTCAAATTATAATAAATTTTACCACATTTGGTAATGTCAATAATTTTAAATTTATTATTGTATGTACATAAATTGTGCAATGTCATATTCAACTTATATCTAAGAGTATTTTCTTGGTGTGGCAGATTTTGACAATAGGGGAATGTGTAAATAACAATATTATTTACATTTAATTTATTTAGAGATTCATAACAATATTCCAAATCTTTTTTGTTAATGTTACCTCTGTTTCCAAAAAAGATTATCAAATTTGTATTTTCATCAAAACTATTTCTATTTTTGTAAATTGAATTTACCACAGAGATTAATCCCGCATTAGGGGAACAGCAGTTCAATACCGTATGTCCCTGTAAATGTAGATTTAATAATATGCCCATATTACTACCAATTCCGTCACTAAACATGAATGTTTTTGTGCTTGATTTTGTATGTCTGAGGGAAATATTAGCATTGTTTACAACATTTTGTTCAGGGAACCTGTCACACATATGCCTTGATTTTGAGGACAATGAAGCCGGGGACACAGACTGTGGATGACCCGCACCTTCATTAGCACAGTTATTTACTAAGGAATTTTTGTGTTTATTGTGATTGTACTGTTTTAATTGTGTCTCATCTGAAGTCTGTGTGTATTCCGACCTCATATTTTTTTGACAAGAGTCAAACTGGGCTGCCAGAGTATGTAAAGAAGTTTGCAATCTGGCAATTTGAACTTCTAATATATGTGTGTCAGATTCATAACTAATTTTACTACTTTCTAATTGTGCACTATAGTTTTTAATCTGTTCTAACAATTGCAATCTATCCTGTTTGGGTTTTAACATTTTAAAAGAGTAATTATGAATTTTTAATAACTTTTGTGTTTTCCTTATATATCGGTTAATTTTTATATATTTTTTTAGTTTTTTACTGCTGCAGGGATAAACCATTGAAGGATTTGTAATATTGACCTGTGATGATGTTTGGTCAGTACAGAGAATAGGGTTATCCGTGGCAGCAGTAACCAACTCCGGGGCCCTATCAACTAACTCTTCGAAGAGACTTTGATTTTGAAGGACTGTAGTATTGTAGGCAGCAGTTTCCAGCTCGCTGATCTTCTGGTGAGCGTCATGCAGCTGCTGCTGTAGGTCAGAGATCTTGTGAAGGGTCGCCTCGTACTCAACCCGGCACCCATCAAACCTATCTACAAGCTCCTGAAGGTGGTCACGCTCTTCGACTACGCTTTCGTAACTTATATGGATAGCTGACAGTTCCGATTTTAATTTTTTATTTTTATCCAAAATATCTAATATTTCCCTCTCATTGTCGTCACGCTCGCTATTAAGTTGAGCACATAAGGCCCTACTCGCCTTTAATTCTTTTAATGCCAGTTGAAGTTTAGTTTCTTCTTGGCGTGCTAATGCCCTGCGGGTCATCATCTTGTAAATAAATGAAGTATGATCTTAGAACAAAAGAATAAAGACGGATAAAGACCAACGACCCAAGGAATCCGAGTTGACAGTTGATAATTAATTTGAGATTACTGTGTAGTATTACGGCAATAATAGACAATTGCAATCACAAATACCGGTTTTTTGTGTACTTTTAAGTTTGTTTTATTTCTAAAACAACACAATAGACTTGAAAATCACAGGCTAACACTATTTTTAAAGTTAAACTAACCTGAAAACCGTTGTAACTTTTACACGCGATATGCGACGCGAGGTATCAAACACAAGCTACAGCGAACAATAAAATTTATGTGGCGTCCCCAGATCTCATAATAGTGCTAGATTACATTTTTGCGTAGAGCCTCTACGATATGGAATTTATATTATGAACTTCACGATGACGCAATTTCAAGACCATTTTACACTATGATAAAATCACATTTTATTTATACCATCTCGTTCCGTTAAGGTTGATCTACCTGGCGCAGTGGTCTTATAAATATGAGGTCCCGGGTTCGATTCCCGGCAGTGGCAATTTGAGATTTTTTTATTTCTAAATTGTCTCTGGACTGGTCTGGTGGGAGGCTTCAGCTGTGGCTAGTTACCACCCTACCGGCAAAGCCGTGCCGCCAAGCGATTTAGCGGTATGTTGTCGCGTAGAAACCGGTCAGAGGTATGGGTTTGATAAAAAATGCCTTACCTATTCCAAGTTAGCCCGCTTCCACCTTAGACTGCATCGTCACTTACCATCAGGTGAGGTCGCAATCTCGGGCTAACTCGTAGATTAATAAAAATAAAAATAAACTTTTATAGGGAGTATTTACATAGAGCCGTTTGGCTGGATCGAGGTCTGTCCAAAATCATTTTCAATTAATCGTAAAATGTTACTTATATCTAAGTCGGGACATAGATTTACAATAACGACGTAGATATATGTACAACGTTAGTTTTACTTTACGCAAAACTAAAAGTAGTTTGTTCAGAATCAGTAACAAAATCGAATCCAACCATTTTTATATAGTGTTATATTTTTGTCCAAAAATATTTTGAAATCTTACAAGCTTATACAATGATTTACCGCGCATCAGCTGACGGTCGGCACACAGCAGCGGTCATTCAACTCGCGTCGATCGCAAGTCGCTGCGGCGACGGCTTGCGGTGACCATTTTTTTCGAGGACAACGACGCAACATAACAAGCTTATAACTTCGTTACTTTTCATTATATTTTTTTGAAATTTTGTATAAATATTCTTAATGTAAAAATATTTGACACGTATTTCGGTTTTTGCGCAAAGTAAAACTAACGTTGTATTACTTTCATTGTGCTATATTTTTTAATGAAACCTTGAACCTAAACGATCAATGAATTTATTATATGCAATAACTTTGACACCCGTATTTTCGCGTAGCAGAGTAGGTATTACTATACCTACTCTGCTACGCGAAAATACGCTTTTATGGGGTGTCAAAGTATACTTACCTTGGTGTAGAGCCTAGAGCCTACCTGCTCTAGAGCCTAAGGACTAGGTATAGGCACTTTGGTTTTTTTATTGCTACAGATAATAATAATACGTTAACGCTTATAACCCACGTATTATCTCATGCTACAATGCTTTAAACATACTCCGACCAACATAAGTAAAGCACAAGTATAAATTAAAAATTTATAAAACCCCCGACATTCGCCATTTTGTGGTGGTGGCCATCTTGGATTTGCATAGTGCTATTCTACTAATCAAGCCCTTTCATTTGATACCCATATTGAGGGAGTTGTGAAAAAATATGTAATTCGCCATTTTATGGTAGCGGCCACCTTGGACCGATTTTCATCAAAATCAATCAATTCACCTTCAAATAAAAAAAACCCCATTCAAATAGGTTCACCCGTTTGAGCGCTACGGTGGAACAGACAGACACACACACACACACACACACACACACACACACACACACACACACACACACACACACACACACACACACACACACACACAGACACACACACACACACACACACACACACTCACACACACACACATACACACATACACACACATACACACATACACACACACACATACACACAGACAGATACGTCAAACTTATAACACTCCGTCGTTTTTGCGTTGGGGGTTAAAAACCACAACTGCCTGTCTAGGATGTGAGTAAAACTCACTGGTAGAAACGCTTTATTTTCATAGCATTCCTGAAATGAAAGCAGTGTTATGTACATAAAACAAAAGATTTAATTAACTGTTGACAGAGCATGAAACTAACTTTCATAAGGAAACAAAAGAATACATTTCACGCTAGGTTGCGTAGCTGTATAAAGTGGTCTTAATATAAAATTCATGCAGCTTTTGTATCCAGCCAAAATCTTGTTGGCAGCCATTCAATGTATGGAAGCTAACTGTAAAATGAAACAAGTGAAATTGTCTACCTAGAACCGGGTATCGACCGGGTTCAAGCCAGTAAAGTTTGATGGAGGTATTGTGAATGAAACGATAAGGCAAACGTAAAATAGATAAGACACCGAATTTATGAGCATTTTTCTGTAACGTAACACGTTGTCGCTGATATATCTGATATAGCTGAAGTCTCGTTTTGAGGTTAAAAAAAATCAAGACAATCTCTTGTTCATCCAATATGTAAGTACAGTACCTTGCTTATGAATCAATGTGCTTTGAGACTACGAAACAAATAATTATGTCAATCCAGATAATGAGTTGCACTTATATCACAGATTGTTTCTGTGATTTAATAAAAGGTTGTAACTACAAGGTAAAATTGTAATACTTACTCACTATAACAAGTATGTATAAAGTTCGTAAACTAAAACCCGACTGTCGAGTCAAGCGAAACCCGAAATCGCGGGGCAAGCAGCTTGTGACGCCATCTGTTATGTCTATCCAAAACTAATAATAATTAATAATCTAGAAAGCCGCGCGAAGGTCACTTCTCGATTTTTTTCGTAAATGAAATGTAGCCTATGTCACCCCGACCATAACAACCAATCAATAGACACCTCATTCATCAAAATCGGTCCAGTAGTTTAGGTGCTGCGGTGGTACACACAGAATCTCATACAAAAATCGGCCACATACATACATACATACATACATACATACATACATACATACATACATACATACATACATACATACATACATAGACTGCTAAAATCATAACCCTTCCTTTTGGCTTTGCCGTAGTCGGGTAATAAAGCAGTGATAGCCTAGTGGTTAACACTTCGACCTCCCTTTCGTGGGGACCTTCTTCGATTCCGCCATCGCACCTCTAACTTTTAAGCAATTAAATATCACTTGCTGTAACGGTGAAGGAAAACATCGTGAGGAAACCTGCACGCGGGAGGTCTCCATAATGATTTGAATGACGTGTTAAGTCTACAAGTCTCTACCGCACTCGGCCAGCGTGGTGGACTACGGCCTAACCCCTTCTCAGTCTGAGAGGAGGCCCGTGCCATATAAATGGGTCGTTAATGTGTTGATGATGTATTTACCTAAACTACGATACTTAGTTTTACAGTGATTCCATTTTTTCGTACATACTAAATAAATATTTTCTTTCTAAATATTTACACACAAACAAATCAAGAAGCTACGCACAAACAGACGATAGCAAATAATATAGCCCTCCCCAAACAATGGAGGCGGAACTCGACGCGAAGCTTTTAACTCTACGCCCCTTCGCAGACGACCGACAACATTCGATCCGACAAAAGTTGGAATAAAATAGAACTTAGGACATTTACTACATATCCGCAGACTTAAACCTAGAGTTACTAAATGCGTCTCGTCATCTTAAACGATGGTCGTGTCCACAGCTGGACATGGGTATTTTATAGGGATTTCCATACTCCACGATTTTGTGCCGCTTGTATCCAGCAGCTTACTATAATATCATCAGTTTGAAAGTTTACCAGCACTACGCGTGCATGGTCATCATACCATCATTTTGGGACACTAAAGTCCATCGGTGATCCGAGCTATCTGGCTCGCCTGTTGCTACTACAACTTTGTGAAAAATCAGCGCAGTACGGGCTACAGTCACTGACCTTATCCTCTATATCTTATATTTTTGACGAAGAGAAGGACAACATACGAGAATGTGCGTTAAGTCGGTTTAAAATCGGCCACCGCTTTTCAAGGATTGAAACCGGTGTTTGTCCGTTAAAAGTCGGTCTCAAACAAAAAACTGTCGTCTGCGTTAACTCTTTAACTTTAGGCTTATAAGAAAAGAAAACATCGGTGCTTGGCCGGAATCCCACGGGCTTATATTCTGAGATGAAGTCTCAAATTCACAGAGTTGTCTCATTACTAGAGCAGCAATGTTCTACAAAATAAACGGATGAACTTTCAAGCTCATCGAGCTTTTCAACTACATCCATCTAAGCTGCAGTTATACGCGGCAACTCGGTCCTTGCGGATGCACTTCGATCAAGGCACCTAGCCATAGAGGCAATGCAAAGGCGCATCCACACTGGCCGCGGTGCCAGGCAAAACAAAGTCTCTCCAAGCTACCTCATTAAGTCTACTCAGTAACAAGAGATAAGTAACCAGTGTACGAGTTATACGAGACACCCATGAATTTTATTGTCACATATTATTAATACGTTAATTTAAGTAATATGTATATTGTATATAATAGAGCTGATTCTGCTGTACATAATCTTTAAACTAAACTAAAATTACAGGTCTAAATCTATTCCTATCACTTTCACAACGTTCCATGCGGAAAAGGATAACACAAGATTTAGATCTGTCAATTTAGTTTAGAGATTGTGTACAACAGCATGAGCCACAATATCTGCCTGAATAAATGCTTTTTTATTTTTATTTATTTATTTAAATAGAGTTGCCTTATGAATGAGGTCTGCTGCTCTACGGTCGAACTCAACTAATTTACATTAGCGTTATCCCAGTGTCTCCGGAAAGGTTGTTGTTTAATTTTCCGGGAACGCTTTCGTTGACGTTGGAAGCCGAGTTTTAATTCGCACTGTCAATAGAGTCACAGTGTATGGTATAAGGCCTAGGCCGCACTGCGAAATTTATTCGCGCGAATTTTTTCACAAAATCCTGTGACATATGGGAATGTATGAAGCTGCACGCACATGCGATTTAAAATTCGCGAGAAAAATATATGAAAATGCGTAATAAAATTCGCGCGAATAATTTTCGCAGTGCGGCCCCGCTCTAACATCCCCCGCACACTGAGTCACTAGTAGCGACGACTAGTGACCGGCCACAAGTCGCGGAAGAGATTTTTCATACATTTTATAATATGGTATTCGGGGGCAGTTAGAGGTCGCGAGGACAAAAGTAGCGATCTCCGAAATGGTTGATTCTGGGTTCCGGGATAAAGAGCACCCCTCCGATGCCAAAATATGTCAGTATGCCTGCGCTAAACCAGCACATTGGTAAATATGTAGGTAAAGCCGTGCCGCCAAGCGATTTAGCGTTCCGGTACGATGCTGTGTAAAAACCGATCAGGGGTTTGCATACCTCTTCCAAGCTAGCCCGCTTCCATCTTAGACTGCATCGTTACATACCATCAGGTGAGATTGCACTCAAGGGCTATCTTGTAGTTGAATAAAAAAAATGTTATAATTATGTATAACGAGATTCCAAACCAGATTCAAACAAGATTAGAGAAAAGGGTTGTAGCTTGTTTTATTAAAAAATATTGAATTAAAGGCTTTGTACAAAATGGTACCTACAGCCACAAAGCTGGAATTTCGGGATTTCATTTAAATATTTTTGTGTTGAGTACCCACTGTAATATAACGAAACCACGTAGAACAATAAAGATATTCGTATACCATGCGACGCTTTGCGCAATTCTCTGCAAAATTCGGCCACATCGGGCGTATGGAAGAAATGCTGATAACGTCAGCAGAGGTGGCTTTTTATTACCTAACTAGCTTTTGCCCGCGGCTTCGCCCGCGTGAATTTCGGTTTTTCACAAATCCTGAGGGAATCGTGGATTTCTGGTTCCCGTTGCCGCTCCCTTTTCCAACCTTTATACTTTTGAGGTAGTTTGCTATAGTGATCTACCTATAGCTGTAGATACAGATTTCGGGATTTTCAAAATACCGCGGGAACTGTGGATTTTTCTAGGATAAAAGTAGCTTATGTTAGCCTAAGTCAGGGCATATTCTATCTCCATTCAACCAAATCGGTTCAGTAGTTGCGACGTTATACTTAGAGTAACAAACATCAAACATCCAAACATCCACACTTTCACATTTATAATATTAGTAGGATGGCACTCGCATTTCTGAAAATGTGCCTCTTACGGATCTAGAGACTCTTGATCAATTCGTATCATTAATCTCGTATAGGTATATTTTTTTACATTAGCAGTTCTTTATACTGTAAATGGGATTTTTATCTAAAATCACCGAGAACGAGGGTGCGAAATATTTGATCAAAAAGCCACTGATAGTGTGTCGCACATAAATGAGGAAGTGAGTGCTGAAATGCGATGACAATTTTATATCATAACGGTATAGATTGGTGCTTTTTTGAACGTTACGCGATACGCGCATTTTTTCAATCCTTTTTATAGCTCCAGTAAAATTAAATAGCTGTGCTACAAAACGGATCACGCAAAAAAAATGTTAAGTAATGCTTTATAATGTTTAAAATTAGAGTGTAGTAATAGGTCTCGATTTGATTTTATTATCACTCATTAATAAAACGTAAGATTATTTTTATACTAGATGATGCCCACGGCTTCGCCCGTGTGGTTTGTAAAAATCTCGTGGGAACTTTGATTTTCCAGAACAAAAAGTAGCTTATCTGTAGTAAGTAGTAACCCGTCCACAAAACGGAAAAATTCCGTGGGATCATTACGATTTCGGAATGCAATTCCTTACAGCATCAGGGTTGAGGAGTTGGACATGTACCTACTCGAGGTCATTCAACAATAAAGTCTTTAATTGGTATCCCCAATATCAATTTAAATAACCGACAGTGCCTAAATCCCATTAGTGTTGGGGGTCAGATCCCCTACAGCATCAGGATTGAGGAGTTGGAATCCAAATTTTTTGTAGGACAGTGACGCAATGTTTTTCTATCGATTAAAAAAAAAATTACGCAAATCGGTTCAGAAATCTCGGAGATATCGGTGTACATAGGTAGAAAAACACAACTCCTCCTTTTTTGAAAGTCGGTTAAAAAAGTAGCCTATGTTACTCCCTGGTTAATTCTCTACTTGTATGTGAAAGTCCCGTCAAAATCGGTTCAGCCGTTCCAAAGATTAGCCCGTTCAAACAGACAGACAGACAGACAGACAGACAGACAGACAGACAGACAGACAGACAGACAGACAAAAATTTTAAAAACGTGTGATTCGGTTATAGTATCGTTCAAATAACCATATGAGCTTAATATGAGGTAGTTATTTCGATATTACAGACAGACACTTCAATTTTATTTATTAGTAAGATTAGTATAGATAAGCGGAACCGACTTATTAAGGGAAAGAATATTATAGAAAATTAATGTTATTCATTCCGACAGTCCAGCCTTCTTTATTAATAGAAATGAAACATTTTTGGTATAAGTATACTAAGTATAATATTTTGATTTAATTACCGCTGTTTTTCAATTTAAGCTTCAAATTAATTTGAATACTCGGTAAGTGTAAAATATTTTCTTTTAAGTTCGACCGTAACTCGTAACCAACGGTTACGAAGGCGTAGCTCGTAGTCGGCGTAGTACCTTGTTGAAAACTCGTAGAAGGCTTCGAAGCTACGGGAAAACGTACTAGGGCAGCATAGACGTTAGGAAAGTTAACCCGCCAACCATGGAAACACATCCGGAAAAACCTGCGAGAGGTAGAGGGGTGGTGGCGGATAAAGGGAAATCTAATGCAAGCTTAGGGGATAAAAGATATCTGGAAATCCCGATTAGAGCGGAAAATGTCTACTTGCTACCAGGAGTCCATGAGTGATGAAGAGCAGTTGGCATTAGAAAAAGATAGAAACTGCTTAGGGGGTGTGGCGACAGGCAAGATAATTTTCACGCAAGCGCACAAGAGACTCTGGGTAAAGCTACGAAACTTACAGCAAGTGGAATATAGAGCATCAATTTGTATTCACTTAGTTCGTAACAATCATACGAGTAAAAATGTTTAACAAAAAGTTTAATAATATCTTGGTATTATTATTTAATTAATCTATTTATACGTGTGATAAATAGATTTCTGTTTAGAGTAGTATTCAGGTTTCAGATATAAGGTGCAAGAGTGGCGCCCTCATACTGGGAAACGCAGCGTTGTTGGAACTTTGGAAGACCCCGCACAACGTGGACGTACGATTTCAAGTGGGTCGCTGGCTGCCGCAAGATAAGATACAGGTGGCACAACGTTCTGTGGCAATCCTTGTAAAACACCTGTGTCCACTGTGGACATAATATTCTGTCGGTTGAGACGACGACTAGGTATATAGATTTGATGGATAAATGCATAAGGGTAGGTAGTATTAATTTTTGCTAAGTTTACGTATAAAGTTGATAGAAAATTATCTATTTTAATTATTTATAAGTATTTTGTTCAAAATTGTAAAGTATTGGAAGGATTTAAAAGTTCTACATTGTTTAAAAATTTGAAAGAAGAAAATGACACAAAACAAACCTTACTAAACTCAACGCAGAAATTCCTTTGTGCGCCATCTAGCATAAATGTGGTAAACTACGACGTTATTCAAGAACCTAAAACACTACTCGTTCTTCAAGCAATTATAAAAGAGTAGGCCCTAGGTACATTAACATACATGTTTAATTTTAATTAAACACATAGCTTTTGCAACGTATAGATTTGAAGTAAAAAAATCAGTGCAATAAAATTATTTATTCTTCTGTCTTGAAACTTTTGAAATATTACTTGAAACCGCGAACCTCTTTTGCCTACGAGTTTCTTGACCATTCAACAGATGTCGCCACTAGTAATCGAAACAACTTTTTTCAGCAATACGTCATAATATTATGGGTGCTTAATGGAAACACTAATTCTAAATCTATTTTCTTCTATTATTTGATTAACTTACCGATACAGTCATTACTATTACTTTACTGATTTACCTGAAAAAGAAAAATTCGATATTGTTAGAAACTTGTAGGATGTAAGTATGTACCTAGCACGAAAGTATGAAGTGCATTCAACCCAATTATCTTAATTTGAAATTGAAATAAGTACCTCACCTTCACGCATCATTTGCTTAAATAAGTTCACGAAACCACCGACTGCCCCGAACATTTCCGTGCTTAAATAACTTGCACTTTGTTTGAAGTTCTTGTAAAAGTTTACCTACCTTTTATCTTTGTTAATCCTATTGGCAACAATTGCTTAGCAACGGACTGTGAACTAGGCAGTGCTTTTGTTGTACAACATACCTACTTATTAGCAAATAGTTAGAAATTAAAATATTTGACATGATAAAGGACATGATATCATGATAGGTTAGCGACAGCTTTTTAGGATTGGAGAGAAGCAAACGAAGATTTTTGAGAAAACTACCTAACTTTATTTTTGTTGCGAGTCCCAGAATTAAGTATTCAACTTAAAGTTACTCTAATATAACCTAACTAGCAAATTTTGTCTATACTTATGACGAAAAAAAAAGAATTAACGACTTTATGATCTACACCGCAGTTATTATATTTTACGGTCCACTTAGAACCTAGGCACAGTACTAAAACCTGAGTAAGATCAGTAGGAGCCATATACCAGGATATAGTGACAGAAAATTTCAAGTAATTTTCTCAAAGTATGGTGACTACCTAGGTTGAATTATAACGTAATTATTGGAACGAAAATAATGGTCACAACACTGACCGTCGGGGCTTTTCTTTATTATAGTGATATTTCATCAGGCGGACGTAGGAATATAGTCCGTTCAGTAACATAGTGTCGGTACAGGCGCAGGTGCTCTTACTATTCTGCTTTTATTTTTATTATTTTTTTTTTCTGTTTGTAATTTTTTTTCTATTCTAACAGAATCTCCGAATAGTCTGCCAATCCACACATGGCCAGCGTGGTAGATTATGGTTAAAATCCTTCTCATTTTGAGAGAAGACCCATGTTCATGATAATATTATATTTTATGTTTATGGTTATAGAATAGAATAGAATAGAATAGAATAGAATAAATAGATTTTATTGCATGATTGTAAGTATGTACATGGTAGGTGTTACAAAGTTTTGTGTTGGCATGTTACAATCAGCCATAATTATAATGGCGTGCAATAATTAGATTTTACAGTTGTGAATAACATACAAAATTAGTCTAATTCTTATGCTACAGAAGTTATACAATTTTTATAAGAATTTTAATTTATTCATTAAGGAACTCTTTTACAGAGCTGAAGATGCAGTTTTGTTTTAAATCTTGTAAATGGTAAATCTTTTATTATAGAGGGTAGCTTATTATAAATTTTAATCATCATATAAAAACAACTTTTTGAGCTCAGAGCAGTTTTACATTGTGGATAGTAAATTTTGTTCGGATATCTGGCATTAAATGATACAACATTTTGACGTGTTTGAAAATATTCATTTTTGAATTTCTTTACGAAACACGCCACTTCGTAGATATATATATATACCTACATGGTAATGTTAATAATTTCAGCGTTTTAAAAAGTGGCTTACATGATTGCATTGGATCTTTGTTACAAATTGCCCGGATACACTTTTTCTGAATTAAAAAGACTATTCATTTCGGAAGCATTACCCCAAATTAAAACTCCGTACAGAATATTGGAAACAACATAGCCATGATATGCCGAAAGAGCCGTGCTTCGGTCAGCAATTTTAGATATTCTACGTAAAGCAAAGACAAATTTATTGATTTTGTTGCACAAGTTGTCAATATAGTATATTGTAGTAATAAGTATATTGTAATAAAATACGAATATAAAAAAATAGAAAAAGGAAGTAGAATTTTAATAAAAAAATATGAGTAGGTATAAAACGGTATAACCCCTTGTGCCTGTACACCGCGCGCGGCATGCTTTGAAGTCGCGGCGGCGTCTTTGATAAAACACCGCGCGTCGGAGGCGGCTAGACACAAAGAGCGACACTAAGAAAATGAACAGACTATACATAACTTGTTAGACGACGGTGACCAATGGTTGTCCACTGGGCATAGGTTTCTTTTAGGGATTCCCACAAATCACGGACTTGAATCTTTTGTGGACGTAGATTAATAAATGCATTATAATGGTGGCTAGGCCTTTAATTAAAGGGAGGCTTGTTTATAATAGACTGTAACTGTAGGTATTATTTCAATTATCTGAAACTGAAACACGGGTAATCGGAATTAATTGGTTTGTGATTGACGGAACTTAATTGGTTAGTGATAGTTTAATCTAAGTAAATATGCAGGCGAGTCCAAGTAATGTTTAACTTTCTTTAGGTAGGTACGAGTATAGGTATCTTCTATAATATAATAAAACTGTAACAGATCCAATTCTGTACATTGAAGATATTTTGAAAATTTTTATTGGAGGGCACTCTATAATCGATACTGAAGCCAAATCTGCAATTTGTTTCATTTTTGTCTGTCTGTCTGTCTGTCTTTCTGTCTGTCTGTCTGTCTGTCTGTCTGTCTGTCTGTCTGTCTGTCTGTATCTTGGCCGCGCATCACGCAGAAACTACTGGATGGATTCAAATGAAACTTGGTACGATTTAAGTTTATACTCCGAGGTAGGACATAGGATACTTTTTATCCCGAAATTCAGCACGGTTCCCTTGGGAGAGGGGATAAAAGTTAAAACGTGTATTTAGCTGTAATTCATTAACGCGTTGTTCGATTCCACTCATTCTTCTTTTGTTAGAAAGATAGTACTTTACATATTGTCCCGTAAATATTTCAAGGTCATAGGTTTTTTAGTTCAGAAATGACAGACATTACAACCCTTAGTATTGGGTTCAAATAACTTGGGACCGGGATCTTTGAACGTACCGCTTATTTTAAACTGGTGTGCATTTAAATTTATGTTTGTCGGTCTATCTATTTGTTCCAGCTTATCTCCAAAACGGCTGGATCGATTTTAATGGAACTTTCAATGGCAGATAGGTAATGTTATAAGGAGTAACTTAGGCTACATTTAGTTTAAGTACATAAAAGAATTATGGGATTCGATCCGATCCTATATAAAAACCTATATCTACGCGAACGAAGTTGCGGGGATCAGCTAGTGTTATATAACTCTCTATAAGGCATGATTCATGATACATCAGAAATTACTAATACTGCCGCATTGGTTTAGTCGCTAGTTTGCTCGGCTGCGGATCATGAGGTCCTGGGTTCAAATCTCGGTTTAGTCCAAGAAAAGTTATCGGGCTTTTCTGCTAAGAAATTCTCAGTGCTAGCTTGGACTTGGAAGTTGTTAGATACACCCCGTGCGTCGGGTAGCATATAAAGCCGTTGGTATTGCACTTGATCTCTCTCTGGTCGTATCAGAATGCCGTCCCTTTGGACTATGCGAGTGAGGGAATAAAAACTGCACCTATATTACACTGGTGCACTGTAAAATCTCCGGCATCTAGTCTGCTGCTGGCTGGTCCGCCTCCATTAGGATTGGCTGCCGTGACCAAAAATATTATTAAATTTTAATAAAAAAAGGATATTATTAAATTTTCAAAAAAGCAATGAAAAACATTTTTAACCCCCGACGCAAAAACGACGGGGTGTTATAAGTTTGACGTGTCTGTGTGTGTGTGTCTGTCTGTTCCCCTGTAGCGCTCAAACGGGTGGACCGATTTGAATGCGGTTTTTTTTTGTTTGAAAGGTCATTTAGTCGAGAGTGTTGTTAGCTATGTTTGATGAAAATCGATCCAAGATGGCCGCCGCTACAAAATGGCGGATTAGATATTTCTTTACAACTCCCTTAATATGGGTATCAAATGAACTTGACTAGTAGAATAGCACTATGCAAATCCAAGATGGCCGCCTTCAACAAAATGGCGAATGTCGGGGGTTTTTTAAATTTCTAATTTATACCTACTTGTTTAACAATTACATAGTTAAAAAATTAACAGGAAAGGTTTAAAAGATTAACATCTACGAAGTACGAGTATGTATAAGGTATATGTACCTTCATGGTAATTTCACCCAACGATTAATCGGATAGCGGCTTTGCAATAGATATCACGGTAAATATATATAATTAACGTGCAGAAATAAAAATGGATAATACCGTGATCCCTGTAGGCAATTCATCACAATTTGTTACATTCTGATAACGTTTTTGCTTTAACGTTCTGCGCCTGGAAAACTTTTCCGTCAAAATTATACGACTATTAAAACTTCAGAGGGTCATCAATCCATTGTAAGATTTTTTTTTTTTTGGTAACTTCAGTGTCCAGCGAAGAATTTTTAATAGCAATCTTTATTCTTACTTATAGGAGCCTTCGTTCAAAATTATTGTTTCGAGCAAATTGTATGTATACCTATATATATCGCCTCCATCATTGTCCAGCTAGGTACCTTGTACTAATTATATTCTGTGGTCTAACGAAAATTTTTACTTAATAAAACAATATTGTTCCAGGCAAATTCTATAGGTATTTATATACCTATGTGCCTGTTCGGTCTGTTTTATTTACTTTTACTGTAAACTATAATTATTATTGCTAATTATAGGAAGGGTTATAGTTTTAGCAGTGTATGTACCTATGTGTGTAGGTTTGTATTTTTTTATCAGATTTTTGTATCAGATTCTGTATGAGGCGCTACGGTATATAGCGCCTAAACTACTGAGCTGATTTCGATGAATGAGGTGTCAATTGATTCGCTGTTACAGTCCGGGTGACATAAACTACATGTTATATACGAAGAAAATCGAGAAGTTACCTTCGCGGCTTAAACTAGAATATTAAGGTTGTTTCAGATAGACATAACAGATGGTGCCACTAGCTGCTTGCCCCACGTTTCTTCTGTTCGAATTCTCATTAGTACGCAGTTGAATACATGTTTTTCTGCACACTGAATTAGTAGTAGGGTTTTAGTTTAAGAACTTTATCTCATGTTTCTATTCTCGTCAAATATCTTTATCTTCGTTTTGTTTCTCGCAGTCTGCTTTTCTACCTAAAATAGAGTAAAACTTAGAGACTTTTCTATTGGATTTAGATAGATAGAAATAGATTTGATTGAACACCTTTTCAATCAAATCTATTAATAGTGACAAAAATATTATTAAGTATTCGCCTAAAAACAGTCATTGATACTTTTTAACCCCCGACGCAAAAACGACGGGGTGTTATAAGTTTGACGTGTCTGTGTGTGTGTGTGTGTGTGTGTGTGTGGGTGTGTGTGTGTGTGTGTGTGTGTCTGTCTGTTCCCCTGTGGCGCTCAAACGGGTGGACCGATTTGAATGCGGTTTTTTTTGTTTGAAAGGTGAATTAGTCGAGAGTGTTCTTAGCTATGTTTGATGAAAATCGGTCCAAGATGGCCGCCGCTACAAAATGGCGGATGATATATTTTTTCACAACTCCCTTGATATGGGTATCAAATGAAAGGGCTTGACTAGTAGAATAGCACTATTGCAAATTCAAGATGGCCGCCGCCACTAAATGGCGAATGTCGGGGGTTTTTTAAATTTTCAATTTACACTTGTATTAATGTACTTAAGTATTGTTTTCCCCACGTTTTCCTCGTGAAAATCGCATACCGCGCTTCACGTAGCGTAGATATGCTCCATTAACTCTGTCCGGTCACGTCGCACCATTTTTTGGACTGAACCCGCACTAAAAGGATGCCGTTTGTTATGTACTTAATGTTTATTGTCTTGTTGTTACACACAAATGTTTTAAAGCTACAGTATGACGGTCGCAATCACCTCTGATTGGGCGACACTCTCTCGCTGTTGGATATATAAAAAAACCGGCCAAGTGCGTGGCGGGCCACGCGCAGTGTAGGGTTCCGTAGTCACAATCCTCGAAAAACAGATATAACTCCTTAACCTGTGAACCCTACTTAGCCATGATAGTTTTCCTTTAAAATTGATTATATATACTACTGCTGTGAATTTTTAAGTTCCTATATACTGCCATTTGGCTGATAGAGGGGGGGACACTTGACTCTAATATAATTATAAATTGAAAATTTAAAAAACCCCCGACATTCACCATTTTGTGCTGGCGGCCATCTTAAATTTGCATAGTGCTATTCTACTAGTCAAGCCCTTTCATTTGATACCCATATTGAGGGCGTTGTGATTAAATATGTAATCCGCCATTTTGTAGCGGCGGCCATCTTGGACCGATTTTAATCAAACATAGCTAACAACACTCTCGACTAATTCATCTTTCAAACAAAAAAAACCGCATTCAAATCGGTCCACCCGTTTGAGCGCCACAGGGGAACAGACAGACACATACACACACACACACACACACACACACACACACACACACACAGACACGTCAAACTTATAACACCCCGTCCTTTTTGCGTCGGGGGTTAAAAAATTAGCACTTTAAAACATCATATTTTACAAAAGGATCTAGAAATCGAAAAATGATGTTCCCACACCCACAGTATTTTTAAAAGACCTATTCAACGATACCCCACACTATGGGGTAAACGAGAAAAAAAATATTCATCCCCACTTTACATCTAGGGGAGCTACCCTAAAAAAAAATATTTATCAAAATTTTATTTCACCACTTTGTCGGCGTGATTAATATTTATATCCATGCCAAATTACAGATTTCTAGCACTAATAGTCTCTGAGATTAACCGAGGACGGACGGACGGACAGACAGACAGACGGACGGACATGGCGAAACTATAAGGGTTCCTTGTTTACTACGGAACCCTGAAAAAGCCTCCATAGCACAACCGTCGTCGGGCGTAGATCGCAAACCGAAAGGTCGACCGCGACGGTTCAAACCTCGTCCATTACGCTATTGTCGTACCCACTTCTAACACAAGCTTTCTCTTATTTGGAGGGAAAAGGGGAATATTAGTCAGAATATTAGCCATGATGAACATCATCATTACATTATCATTAGAATACCCTTCTTATATATTTTTTTTTTTTTTTTATATAGAGGTACATAAACAAAACGTACCCCTTTCCAAAAATATATTGATTTTGACAGTCTAAACTATTCATAGAATAGTATACGTAAACACGGTTTTGAGAGGAGACCCGTGCCCTGTCAGTAGTGGGCTGTTAATGAGTTGACCTGATATTGATGATGATGATGATGATAAATCTACTCGTATATCTATTAAAACAATATAGGTATTCTGCCTGACTAACTCACAGCATAAAGCTCTGTTTAACAAGCTCTTATAAGTGTCATTTACATCAAACCAAGATATCAGATAAATGTAGTTTATACCTAGGTACGTTTCAAGTTCTCCAAACACGATTTTCACTGAATTATGCTTCCATCTAGCGACGGATATTGGGGCACGATTGGGGCCGCGAGCGAATATGATCTGCATTAAATGTACGATTGTGACTCATGGATCGGATCTTAAGGAATGAAATAGCAACCGCAAAAGTTGCACAACCAATGCATCTATGCATACCTAGTACCGAGTAGGTAGGTACACTGACAGTAACATAACTTGTAGGCATCATAAATAGATAACGGGACCCCTTAGCGCAGGCAGACGACATGATATTAATATTCAGGTTAACGATAACAGTATAGTTATACTGAGTTTGCGTACCTCTAAAAACTGTACCAAATACTTACTACCAATCGAAAAACTGTAATATGTAATGTAAAATGAATCAAAATATATTTAAAGCAGTAATTCAATACTTCGAATATTTATTATACAACATTTTTGCTTGAGGCGCTGCGCTCTGGCTGTAAACGAATGCTGAATGTTTTGGCGAACTCAAACCTTAAAATAAGCTAGTTTAGGTCAATTTTACTCTGAAGTCATTGTGTTTCGATCAGTAGTATTTAGTAAGTTTCGAGCTATGCAAACTGAGACTAAACATATCGAGGTACCTACGTACCAACCAGGGCGTATTATAGTTGTGAAGTGACTGGGCCGAACTGAAATGTTGTAATATTTATTAATTAGAGTCAATCGTTGCTACTGCAAAATATACGAGTTGGTGCATCAGAGCGTAGTGCAAACTTTTTTTTAGAAAAAGTCCGGTCCGAACAAATTTTTTAAATTGCGATACTGGCGAGATAAAAATTCTATTAAAACTTCGCGCGCCAACAAATTGAATTCATTTTGCACTAATAGAAAATGTTCAATTCAAGTTATTTTATTTTGGAGACTGAATGTCAAAGAATTAATTAATGAATTCCGAATTTTATAAAACAATCATTGAAATTGTTCGCTCCACGTTTTTCGAATTCTTCACCACGTTTCCTGCTTTTAATTTGGGAGAATGCAATTTATTTTTCACAGTCTATACAGGGTACAAGGTGACCACTATCGAAATCTTAGCGCTATTATGATACTACCTAAACACAATCCAATACCAATAACCATTTATTTTGCGCTGCTGGCGCAAACTTGAAGAGTAGGGAGGTAGAAATGATGTACACACCGACTCGTGTTGTAGTAGCATGTATTTACAGATTTAATCTAGGCTTATATAGTAAAATGTACAAGGAAAAGAATTAACAGTAGACCGTGGTAACATAAATTAATCACGTTTTGCTATCTTATCAAGGTGACAAATAGAAAACATTTGATTTGACATTATTTAAATTGAATAACAAAAATCAGCCAAGTGCGAGTCGGGCCTCGCTCTTTCAGGGTTCCGTACATAATTATGAACAATATAATATTTTAGGTCTAAGAAATATTTAATTTCCGAGCTAGACATCGCAACAAACCGTGAAAGAAAAACCCAAAAAAATGTTCGTTTATTTTGGTCACAGCTTATAAACTATTTAATAAATCGTTGTTTTCAGTATTTGTTGTTTAAATAGAGCATATAGTACATAATATACTGAAATATCATATTCCCAACTAGTTTAGTTTTTGAGATAGCCCCCGTCACAAAAATGGTCTAAAACTGACAACTTTGATGGCCTCCCATTCCCTTATCTTTTGAGATAAAAATTAAAAAAATATATATTTGTACTCTACTTAATGAGCTCTAAACAATGATACCCCACAAGCTAGGGTAAAGAAAATTTTTTTTTTCCGGCTCCTTTTTCATGTATGGGAGCCCCCCTGAAAAATAATTTAATTCAATTTCTAATTCAATATTTGATTTTGGGTTAACGTTTTACACTAAATACCAAAATTTCAGGTTTGTTACTCATTTCGTCTGCGAGCTAGAGACCTGTGACCGGCGGACAGACGGACAGACAGCCGAGTGACATTAATAGGGCTCCGTTTTTTACCCTTCGGGTACGGAACCCTAAAAATGTCTCTTTTATGATCACGTACAATGTGCCATAATTTATCTTAGGTACATACATAAAAAGGTAAGTTTTCACCAAATTTCGTGAAAATAAATTTATTGTAAAAGATAAAAATAAAAAATCAGCCAAGTGCGAGTCGGGCCTCGCTCTTTCAGGGTTCCGTACATAATTATGAACAATATAATATTTTGGGTCTAAGAAATATTTAATTTCCGAGCTAGACATCGCAACAAACCGTGAAAGAAAAACCCAAAAAAATGTTCGTTTATTTTGGTCACAGCTTATAAACTATTTAATAAATCGTCGTTTTCAGTATTTGTTGTTTAAATAGAGCATATAGTACATAATATACTGAAATATCATATTCCCAACTAGTTTAGTTTTTGAGATAGCCCCCGTCACAAAAATGGTCTAAAACTGACAACTTTGATGGCCTCCCATTCCCTTATTTTTTGAGATAAAAATTAAAAAAATATATATTTGTACTCTACTTAATGAGCTCTAAACAATGATACCCCACAAGCTAGGGTAAAGAAAAAATTTTTTTTCCGGCTCCTTTTTCATGTATGGGAGCCCCCCTGAAAAATAATTTAATTCAATTTCTAATTCAATATTTGATTTTGGGTTAACGTTTTACACTAAATACCAAAATTTCAGGTTTGTAACTCATTTCGTCTGCGAGCTAGAGACCTGTGACCGGCGGACAGACGGACAGACAGACAGACAGACAGACAGACAGAGAGACAGCCGAGTGACATTAATAGGGCTCCGTTTTTTACCCTTCGGGTACGGAACCCTAAAAACCAAAAACCAATTTTTTGAATTTTTCACATAAATTTTGAGGTTATGTGAAAAAAGTGTAAATACAAAAGCTGTAGATCTTTTTATTACCTACAACTTTGCCATTTGACTTTTTCCTATAGGACTTGTAGTTTTGCCGGAAATCGAGATAAACCGTCATTTACCCTTAAAACTCCCCCCTCCCCCCCTTCCCCTTCCCGAGCTCAGATCGGCCGTAAATTATTTTTCCTTTTATTTTTATAATATTCTCTTCCTTTTCCAATGGGTTTCATCCTACTATTATTTTTTTTGGTTTCAAAAATTATCGATCGTCTACTAGGCGTACTTCTACGTTACAGGGTTACGAGCGAAGCGCGCGACGGCGCGACGGACGAGACTGAGCGTAACTTATTCACGCAGTAAGTAATAGACTAATTTTTGGTAGAATTATAGAGTTATACCCAATTAGTGCACTAGCAAAGCATATAAATCATTACTTACAACTTTATAGAATAGAATAGAATATTTAAAAAGATTTTTATTCAAATAAACTTTTACAAGTATTTTTAAATCGTCAAATTGAATCTACACTGGTTTGGAATGCCGTCATTTGTTGTTGCCGAAAAATTCGGAAAATAAATTTAAAGAAACTGATACATTTTTATTACCCGACTACGGCAAAGCCAAAAGGAAGGGTTACGATTTTAGCAGTGTATGTAATGTATGTATGTATGTATGTATGTTTGTGTTCGATTTTCGTATGAGATTATGTGCGTTCCACCGTAGCGCCTAAACTGCTGGGCCGATTTATGAATGAGATGTCAATTAATTATATTTATGGTCTGGGTAACATAGGCTACATTTTATATACGAAAAAAATCGAGATGGCGCCACCAGCTGCTTACCCCGCGCTTTCTGCACACTAATGTATTATTTTATATTAAATTAAATGACTAAGCGTAGTCGGGTTTTAGTTTATGAACTTGACATCTTGTATATTATAGTCCAATAATTGTAACTACAGAGTACAGACGTCGTTTTATTCTCGTCGCAGTCAAGAAACTTTTCGCTAGCCTACATTACATTGCAAAAAGTAAGAAAGGGCGTGCTCTCTGAAATATGAGTGTGTCATTAGCGAGGATGGCGAGACTTCGCTAATTGGGCGAGCCTTTACAATGTACTGCGCTCTAGGGCGGAAATACCTTTGTAAGTAACGCTAGAAGTTTGTTTGTACCAATTTCATGCACCTGCCTTTTCATCTGTCCTACAATATGCATCTGGAACGAAAAATAATATTACTTTTTTATCATGGTGTTTTTGTAGGTGCAAAAATGCATTGCCTGTCGTCCGCGCTCTACTAATATTTTGGCAAACAAACCCAAGGTACTCAAATCAAGGTAAACCTTTTTTAGTAATGCTAAATTCAATGTCTCGGCTGTACCTACTCACAAAATGCCTTGTAATGTTTTTTAACTTTGTGGCTTTTTAACCGACTTCAAAAATGAGGTTCAATTCGACCCGAATGTATGTATGTACTATGTATGTATGTATATACGTATGTATGTATGTACCTAAGTATGTTCGCGATTATTTTAAAAACCAATGAACCGATTTTGATGATATTTTCACTATCACAATCTATATACTTTCAGAAACTTGACTTTGACACCTAGTTATTATTCTTATGTACAAAGTTACACTCATAAATGTACTCTTAAGTATATCACTATTGCTTGTTATAATAAAAAATAAAATTTGCCTCTTGTAATGTTTTGTATGAAAAAGTTACTAACTATTTCAAACAGGTAACAAATAACAGTCAACCAACCATACCAGAAATCTTTTAAAGTCCCTCCTGAAATTAAACATTATTTGGTTAAACTCTTAATTAACTTAGCAAAGCCTTCCCGAGGGTGAAGGCGGTGATCGGAGCTTTTCCCTGCGAATTCCGTTATCGACGCGTTGCGAATTAATTAATTTATTTTGTCGCTTAATTAAATTACACACTGAAAATATTAATTTAATATACTTAGGAATTTAAATTGAATTGTATGTTTGCGGCAGACGGGAAATGATAACAATTTTACCACAGACTTCGTTTGATTTTCATTAGTGAGGAACTTTATGGCAAATGGCAATACTTGTAGTAAAGTGTATTCATCTGCGTACTAATGGAAAAAAGTGCGGGGCAAGCAGCTAGTGGCGCCATCTGTTATGTATATCTGAAACTTACTTAATATTCCAGTTTAGCCGCGCGAACGCCACTCCTCGATTTTTTTTTATCATATGCCCATGGGTGACATAGGCATTTTGCCTATATCACCCGGATTATAACAACGAATCAATTGACGCTTCATTCATCAAAATCGGCCCCGTAGTTGAGGCGCTACGGTGGAACAAAATATCGGATACAAACATACATAGACTGCTAAAATCATAACCCTTCCTTTTAGCTTTGCCATAGTCAGGTAAAAAGATGGTATGACATATCATTACATTACGATGGAAACAATCTTATTGGTCTGAATTTGTGGATTCGGCCTTTATCACTTGTTCAGTTGTCAGTGATAATAATCAGGAGATCAAATAATTTTTTCACCTCAGTAGCTCAAAAAGGGCGTGTTTGCTGGCAAAACTCCAGTGAGCAAAACTCGTTTTTGCTCACTCCGTGAGAAAAAGTGTTTTGAATATAGAACGCTTTGGATTGTCATTTCTTCAATTCACTGTCTCAAGAAAAGTTCGGAAAAGTTTTGTATCAAATAGTTTGTACAGTAGCCCCAACATTTTATTTCATCAAAATTTTCTATTATATATTATTTAAACTATTGAGTTTTTCTTAAAATGTGTTTTAGAATTTATAATTCTGTAAAACAACATGAAACGTAAACGATTTAAGGAGAATTAAAATAATTAGTTAATTTTTTTCTTGAATTACGCAATTCCGAACGCAGACAAAAGAAAAATAAAAAAATGGCGGGAAAAAAAAATGTCTATACTCTATATCTTAATTAGGTACCTAACTAATTTATTTGTAGTTATATTTTCTTGTAAAAAAATTAAAACAAAATGAGTGACTCTTTAGTGAGTGAGTGATAATTTAACACCTTCAGAATTAAAATAATTAGTGACTAACGCTGAATTAAACTTTCTGCCGAAAAAGTCGCGTGAAAAATACCTGAAAGCCTATGAATTATTTAATAACTAGATGATGCCCACGGCTGCGCCCGTGTGGATTTAGGTTTTTAAAAATCCCGTGGGAACTTTTGATTTTCCAGAACAAAAAGTAGCTTATCTGTAGAAAGTAGAAACCCGTCCCCAAAACGGAAAAATCCCGTGGGATCCCCACGATTTCAGAATACAATTCCTTACAGCATCAGGGTTGAGGAGTTGGAATCCAAATTTTTTATAGAACAGGGTCGCAATGTTTTTCTATTGATTAAAAAAAAAAATTACACAAATCGGTTCAGAAATCTCGGAGATATCGGTGTACATAGGTAGAAAAACACAACTCCTCCTTTTTTGAAAGTCGGTTAAAAAAGTAGCCTATGTTACTCCCTGGTTAATTCTCTACTTGTATGTGAAGGTCCCGTCAAAATCGGTTCAGCCGTTCCGAAGATTAGCCCGTTCAAACAGACAGACAGACAGACAGACAGACAGACAAAAATTTTAAAAACGTTTGATTCGGTTATGGTAGCGTTCAAATAACCATATGAGCTTAATATGAGGTAGTTATTTCAATATTACAGACAGACACTTCAATTTTATTTATTAGTATAGATTGCAGACAAAAGGTGCGAAGACCTGTTCAGAGACTGTGATTTTATCATATTTCATGGAATTGTCTAAAACAAGGCAATCTTTATATTATGTAGTATTTACTCTATGTTAAAAGCTACAATCAAATCGAAATGCGACGTTCACATTGAAACCTATCTAAACTTATCGCATTTTTGTGAAGACAGTCGGAGGGGTGCTTAATATTTATAATATAAAACCACAAAACCAAAGTTGCACCTAATAGGCGGCTAACTTTGGGAGTTATGTCTAACTTTGTTAGTTTATATTTTACTTATAGGCACATTTTTCGCACAGGCAACAGCCCAACTATATTGTAAAATTATAATCTATCTATCTATAATATAATAAAACTGTAACAGATCCAATTCTGTACATTGAAGATATTTTGAAAATTTTTATCGGAGGGCACTCTATAATCGATACTGAATCCAAAACTGCAATTTTTTTCATTTTTGTCTGTCTGTCTGTCTGTCTGTCTGTCTGTCTGTCTGTCTGTCTGTCTGTATCTTGGCCGCGCATCACGCCGAAACTACTGAATGGATTCGAATGAAACTTGGTACGATTTGAGTTTATACTCCGAGGTAGGTTATAGGATACTTTTTATCCCGAAATTCAGCACGGTTCCCTTGGGAGAGGGGATGAAAGTTAAAACGTGTATATAGCTGTAATTCATTAACGCGTTATTCGATTTCACTCATTCTTTTTTTGTTAGAAAGGTAGTACTTTAAGTATTGTCCCGTAAATATTTCAAGGTCATACGTTTTTTAGTTTAGAAATGACAGGCATTTATTGGGTTCCAATAACTTGGGTCCCGGATCTTTGTACGTACGGCTTATTTTAAGCTGGCGTGCGTTTAAATTTATGTTTGTAGTTCTGTCTATTTGTTCCAGCTAATCTCCGAAACGGCTGGATCGATTTTAATGGAACTTTCAATGTTATAAGGAGTAACAGGCTACATTTAGTTTAGGTACATAAAAGAATTATGGGATCCGATCCGATCCTATATAAAACCTAAAAACACGCGAACGAAGTCGCGGGGGTCAGCTAGTAATTAATAAAACACATTTATTGCTGTGACGAGTTTTAATCCAACAAAATACGAATATCATACAAGGGGCACAAATCTAAAAAATCTAAAGTGTTCACCGATCATGATATTGAAAAGTTCTTAAGTCCCGACTGGCACTTCGCTGATTTTTAAGTTAAGCATAATAATAAGTAAGTAGGTACGTAATCTGAATGTAAAAAATACTTTTTGTTTCAGTAAATATTTTTGTTACTTACATCTTGTATTTTTTCGCTATTGAGGTGAAAAGTTGTATGTATCACACGATAGCAAACTTTTTATTTCTTGTGCCTTTGAATCCCTCACTACACTCAGGATTCTATATAAGAATCACTCGCTACGCTCGTGATTCTAAATTAGAATCCTTCGCTCGCTCGGGATTCAAACTAGGCACTCGCAACAAACAATAATTTTGCTATCTTGTCAAACAAATAACTATTCTACACCTAATATTTTGTAACGTGTTTAGAAGTCAGAGTTGAAGGAAATAATTTAAAGGCTTATAATAAGCACTAAGCAATAAACAGAATTATTTATTTCTCATTTCGCGCATAAGGCTTAAAAATGCCCGTCCTTGATTAGTACTTACTAAGCATTTAACAATTTGCCATTAAATAGTTAACATTTCGCAAATTGTTTATGAGGCCATTACATTCGTTATGAGCTATAAGCCGCAGGTGAGCTATAAGCCGCAGTTCAGAATAAACTCGTCATCAAATAAAGGAAGTTTAAGTAAAATAAATAAATAAATACTTAATCATTTATTTGGGTTTCAGTTGAGCGCAGCAGAATAAAATAAACAGGGAATTAAATAACATCCAAGTAAATAAATAACATACATATATAAAGTAACGAAGAAAATCTACGGAATTGCCATCTTATCGACAGCATCGTCGTTTACCCCAACACCGCCCACAGCTTAGCGGGCCGTCAAATGGTTCGGCTCATTAATTTTATCTGGTCACGTCGCAGCCTTTTTGCGGCCGCCGAGAGCGCCTCGATGCTTTAACGCCATTACACAGTGGATGGACACGCCTACTCATTTTTATATTTAGGTATTTTGCTGCTGAATTAAAAATGTTTCGGTGCAAAAATTCTTCCGCGCGCGAACAAAATTTTCGCCAATAATTGTCTTTTTAATAGGTTGGTGGAAAAAAAATGGTAAGTGACGATGCAGTCTATAAGATGGAAGCGGACTAACCTTGAAGAGGTATGGCATTTTTTACTAAATCCATACCACATGAGTAGATATCCGTACAGAGAGGAAGCTTCATACAAGCGGCCCGCTGTAGGTACACTCACACAGCGCACGTTTGCCATCCAACTGAGCCAGTAGGAAGTCAGACGCGGGCGTCCGTGAACCGTTGGTGAGAGGTTATGTGTGAGTGTACCTACAGCGGGCCGTTGGTATGAAACTTCCTCTCTATACGTATATCCGAATTAGAAATTTATCAGGGGTATGAACCCCTGATCGGTTTTTACGCAGCATTGTACCGGAACGCTCAATCGCTTGGCGGCACGGGTTTACCAGTAGGGTGCTAACTAGCCTCCCACCAGACCAGACCAGAGACAATTTGGAAATTATAAATTCCAAAATTACTGCTACCGAGAATCGAACCCGGGACCTCCCACTTATAAGACCACAGCGCTCACCACTGCACCAGGTGGTCGTCGTACGTGCTGGAATGGCGACCTCGCATCGGAAAGCAGCAGGGGCAGACCCACCAGATTTAACTAAGGCGGGTCTAAGCTCTAAATCTCTCTCTCTTACAGAAGAGGATGCCCAACTGTGGGACTTTGAAGGGCTGTAATGATCATGGTGGTGGCTAACTAAAACTTAATTGTATATGCAGAGCTTTTTGTAGATGTAGAGCTTTTTGTAGATGCAGAGCTTTTTGTAGATGCAGAGCTTTTTGTAGATGCAGAGCTTTTTGTAGATGCAGAGCTTTTTGTAGATGCAGAGCTTTTTGTAGATGCAGAGCTTTTTGTAGATGCAGAGCTTTTTGTAGATGCAGAGCTTTTTGTAGATGCAGAGCTTTTTGTAGATGCAGAGCTTTTTGTAGATGCAGAGCTTTTTGTAGATGCAGAGCTTTTTGTAGATGCAGAGCTTTTTGTAGATGCAGAGCTTTTTGTAGATGCAGAGCTTTTTGTAGATGCAGAGCTTTTTGTAGATGCAGAGCTTTTTGTAGATGCAGAGCTTTTTGTAGATGCAGAGCTTTTTGTAGATGCAAAAGAGCCAAACGTTTCCGCAAGTTAACTAAGTAACTCTTTAACGTCCACTTTGTAACGTCTCCATTACACTGTTAAAGTTTGAAAACTTCGCGTTAGTAAGTAAAGCTTGCTGTTAAATTGAATCGAGTAGGTAGAAGACCTACTTAATTCAATTTGAGTTACAAAGTTATCTTACAACCTCCAGCTTACTACGCCACTAAAGAAAATTAAATTGTGGTCTACATTTCCAAGTACCTACGAATAGTTGGTGAGTAGGTATTTTTATCGAGAAATAATATATTGGAGCAGTTAAAATCAAACAATATTTTAACGACCTACCTGACGCAATAATTAGCAGTGACTCAGTGGTCTTATTAGTGGGCGGTCCCGGGTTCGATTCCCAGCGATGTTAATTTTTATTATTTGATGAGTGCTTCTACTTCGGCCACTATTTACCACCCTTATTAACAAAGACATACCACTTAGAGATTGCATTCTGGTGTTGCGTAGAAATTGATAACGGGTGTGGGTGCTATACCCCTTCCGAATTAGACTGTTTCCATAGAATGTCCATAGAATTCATCGTAAAAATTACCACCGGGCGTGATCGTAGTTAAGGCCTAGTCACATCACACTAATATTATAAAGGCGAAAGTTTGCGGCGCAAGAACGCGACCCAACAAGAGATCTATGTCTAAAACAGCTATGGACATCTGTCGGTTGACGTGATCAATTTTCATTACGTTCTATAATCCCTTTATAAAGATCGTCTATATAAGGAAATCACAATACTCTCTTACAGCCGTCACAAACCGCCGGAACGTACCTATTATAGGCACTCAAACTGGAATTTCTTTTACCACGGAGCTGAGCTGACGACCTCATTCTGAATGACAATGAGGCGAATAACTGAATTTTATCATCCGTGGCGAGACTGCAGACGTCTTAAAGCTATTTCACTTCAACGCCATTACGAGTCTCAAAAATAAATAAAATTATACCATACAGTTTTCTTTACGTCCCACTGCTGGGCACAGGCCTCCTCTCTCATAGGAGAGGAATTTAGAGCTTAGACCCGCCACGATGCTCCAATGCGGGTTTCGGGAAATTATATTTTCGTTTAAATTAAAAATGTAACTACTTAGAAATAATTATTGATGTTATGTATTGTGGTGTTTGGTATGTGTCGTGATCATTTGGTCGTGATATATCAATGAGTAAATACCTATTTATAAAACTACGGAATATAGAAGTTTAGGCGTTTATTACACGATAATATTTTTATAAAATATAAGTTGATTATGTGGCTAATTCTGTTGTACACAATCTCTAAACCTAAACTAAAATGACAGGGCTAAATATATTCTTGTCTCTTTCACAATGATACCTGCAGAAAAGGATAACACTATTTTTAAATCTGTCAATTTAATTTAGTTTAGAGATTGTGTACAATAGAATTAGCCACAGTACCTATATCAAAAATTAGAAACTAATTTACACAAAGGCCTTTTAGCACATCTCCGCTGTGAAACCGTAGCAGCGTGAAACAGCTTGACTTGTCCGTTATTTGACAGGTGAAAAAGAAGCGAAAAGCAGAACAAAACGAACGAATTCCGTTTGAACGCAGAGATTCGACTGTGAGTAAATCTGTTTCTTGCCGAAATTGCGTGGGAAAGAGATAAAATGATATTCAAGTACTGCGTTAGAACAAGCTGTTTCGATTATATCATACAAGTCATGCCGGAGCTTTAGCAGTTTCGCTATATTAATTTCGCAGCAGAGGTCTGCTACAGCCCTAAAGCCACTGAAATACTTGAACTCCACGTGGAGTTCAAGTATGTTCGTAAGTTCAAGTCAAGACGTCTAGAATGTTCACAAACGAGGTTTCATGACAGCTCGAGGATCAAAGCTTTAGAATTAATTCTATCTCGTCTGAGCCAATATCCAGCTGACAAATGGTGTCATTTGTTATTGCAAATCTGCAGACTGCAAAGCCATGCTATCTCACAGCTACGTACTATCTACAGTAACTTATTCAGACTTAAGAAATGACATAGATTTATAGTTATGCATGAATTTATTGCAACTTAAAATTATTTCAACGATAGGTACCATAGTCCGAACACTGTTTTAAAAAATTTTGTCTATATATATTTGTACTGGTTAATATTCGGAATGGCTGAACCTACTTTGATGGACTTTAAACATTTATAAAAACAAATGTTCCTTTGTTCGTCTTATGCGTTTGCGTATTATAAGCATAATATTTCATTATGATCAACCCATTACCGGCTCACTACAGAGCACGGGTCTCCTCTCAGAGTGAGAAGGGTTTTGGCCATAGTCTACCACGCTGGCCAAGCGGATTGGCAGACTTCACACTCCTTTGAGAACGTTATGGAGAACTCTCAGGCGTGCAGGTTTCCTCACGATGTTTTCCTTCACCGTTAAAGCAAGTGATATTTAAATACTTAAAACGCACATAACTCCGAAAAGTTAGAGGTGCGTGCCCCGAGATCGAACCCACGACCTCCGATTAGAAGTCGGTCGTCCTAACCACTAGGCTATCACAGCTTTACATACATTACTTACATAATATTTAATCGAGCTGAAAATTGACACAGACATAGTATCCTGGAGACGTTACGTGGATACTTTTCATCTGTAACAGATTTCCCCTAGGAACGAAGTAGCAGGAATCTGCAGGAATAGCTAGTCACTAAATATTATACAAAAAAGTCCTCTTCCGCGTTTGTCTGTATGTCTGTTCGCGATAAACTCAAAACCTACTGAACTGCTTTTCATGCAATTCTCACTAATAGATAGAGTGATTCAAGTGAGCAAGGTTTAAGTGTAAAATGTGCAAGGTTTTGTGTAAATCGGTTTAAAATGAAAATGACGGAAAAAGTCAAGCCACCTGGGAGCTTTCATCGAATACTCTGCCTTAATCCCTTTGATATAATATAACAGAACAAGGTATGGTGGGATCATCATCATCATCATGATTAACCCATTACCGGCTCACTACAGAGCACGGGTCTCCTCTCAGAGTGAGAAGGGTTTTGGCCATAGTCTACCACGCTGGCCAAGCGGATTGGCAGACTTCACACTCCTTTGAGAACGTTATGGAGAACTCTCAGGCGTGCAGGTTTCCTCACGATGTTTTCCTTCACCGTTAAAGCAAGTGATATTTAAATACTTAAAACGCACATAACTCCGAAAAGTTAGAGGTGCGTGCCCCGAGATCGAACCCACGACCTCCGATTAGAAGTCGGTCGTCCTAACCACTAGGCTATCACAGCTTTACATACATTACTTACATAATATTTAATCGAGCTGAAAATTGACACAGACATAGTATCCTGGAGACGTTACGTGGATACTTTTCATCTGTAACAGATTTCCCCTAGGAACGAAGTAGCAGGAATCTGCAGGAATAGCTAGTCACTAAATATTATACAAAAAAGTCCTCTTCCGCGTTTGTCTGTATGTCTGTTCGCGATAAACTCAAAACCTACTGAACTGCTTTTCATGCAATTCTCACTAATAGATAGAGTGATTCAAGTGAGCAAGGTTTAAGTGTAAAATGTGCAAGGTTTTGTGTAAATCGGTTTAAAATGAAAATGACGGAAAAAGTCAAGCCACCTGGGAGCTTTCATCGAATACTCTGCCTTAATCCCTTTGATATAATATAACAGAACAAGGTATGGTGGGATCATCATCATCATCATGATTAACCCATTACCGGCTCACTACAGAGCACGGGTCTCCTCTCAGAGTGAGAAGGGTTTTGGCCATAGTCTACCACGCTGGCCAAGCGGATTGGCAGACTTCACACTCCTTTGAGAACGTTATGGAGAACTCTCAGGCGTGCAGGTTTCCTCACGATGTTTTCCTTCACCGTTAAAGCAAGTGATATTTAAATACTTAAAACGCACATAACTCCGAAAAGTTAGAGGTGCGTGCCCGGGATCGAACCCACGACCTCCGATTAGAAGTCGGTCGTCCTAACCACTAGGCTATCATGGTGGGATAGTAGCGGGTAATTACTACCCACGTCGCTAGTAAACAATAAATTTTACATTTTCCCTCCAAATCTCCCCCCACTAATTCGAGTCACTTAACTCCGCTGTGTCAGCTTTATGTTCAGCTGTAGCTCATAACGGATAGCGCTGCTCTCGAGATTAAACGTCACTCAACTGTCTTGTTGCTTCAGATTTATGAAATAATCGAGTAACAGAAACTTCGGCCCTTAAGACCCATTAGTCACAGTACACAGATACAACATTAGTGCTCGTTATGTAGACACTAGACAGCACAGATAGTCACACACACGTAAGTTATATTCTAAGAACACATTCTTACACGCTAACATAAACAAAATGTTTATGTTAGTTGTTACGTGTGTGTGACGACCTCGAACTACTCTTCAAAAGAGATTTAAAGCTACTTTGGAAGAACACACGCTTACACGCTAAAATATACAAAATGTTATCTTACGTGTGTGTGACGACCTCGAACTACTCTTCAAAAGAGATTTAAAGCTACTTTGGAAGAACACACGCTTACACGCTAAAATATACAAAATGTTATCTTACGTGTGTGTGACGACCTCAAACTACTCTTCAAAAGAGATTTAAAGCTACTTTGGAAGAACACACGCTTTCACGCTAAAATATACAAAATGTTATCTTACGTGTGTGTGACGACCTCAAACTACTCTTCAAAAGAGATTTAAAGCTACTTTGGAAGAACACACGTTTACACGCTAAAATATACAAAATGTTATCTTACGTGTGTGTGACGACTTCAAATTATTCTTCAAAAGAGATTTAAAGCTACTATGGATTTATTATAAACTTAAACGCTACTTTAGCTAAACGCTATATTTTATTACTTTAACGGTTTATTTAGGTAAATACTAGATACATTTATGAAGATTTCATTCAACGTTTCATTCTATACTTTAACTCTGTTTCGTGTTTCCATGCTATAAATCTTTCTCGTAGTGTCTAATGCAGAAGCTTATCTGCAGTGGCAATGTAATGCTCAAATACCCCTGATTATCTCGATAGAAGCCTTAGCTATAGTAGCTAACAGAAAGACTAAAGCTATATTAATTTTCAAATGCATTTTATGTGAAACACCAGATTTGGAGGGTTATATAGAACTGTAAATGTAAAAAAAATATTTCCTTTATTTTTTAAAGTTCGTAACGTATTTCAAATAAAATCAGCTGACGCTGGAGGTCAACGAACGTTGTGTGACCTATTTACGTACCGTTAGGTACTCGTACCTACAAACGCGCCGCGCGTCAAGGCCGATACCTACCCTATAAGATTGTGTTTAGGTAGTATAATAATAGCGCTAAGTTTTTGGAAGCGGCCTCTTTATACCCTGTATACTTAGAAAACAAGATTTGCAAAGGCAAGTTGCAAAAATATTTCCAAACCATGCATGTTAACAATACTTTCTACAACCCACCCTAACCTGAACGGTTTTTTCGTAGTGTCGTTCATTCCGAGTCACACGAGATGAGGTATTTTAACTCGAATGAGTGATGGTGAAACCGTGTTCGATTCCCGGGTCGGACAAATAATTGTTAGGTATTGGGTTTTTCTGGCAAGAAATAGTTGGTGGTGTTTCACTGCCGTGCCGCGGAGAGCACGTTAAGCAGTCGGTCCCGGTTATTATTACTATCATGACATGGCAATATTCGTTAAAGCCCGTCAACCCGCTTGGGGCAGCGTGACGGGTCTAAGCTCTAAATCCATCTCTCCTATGAGAGAGGAGGCTTGTGCCAAGCAGTGAGATGTGAAAAGGCTGTAGTAGTGGCGGTTTTACACGTAAAAAGTTAAAATTAAATGAAAGCCCGCATACAAATCTAATCAGCTACGCAAACACTCCATTTTGTTTGCCATCACTACACGAACGTGATCGGATCTATTTGTCTAATCCCCTTTTTAATTACTGATCTACCAACATAATTTAGTTTCGAGGATTATACACAATGTTAAAATACAAAATTAAACTTTGCCTTGTCTATCTACCTACTAATACCACCTTAACTTCATCCAAATATTTGGATGAAATATGATCCAAATATTTGGATATATTCCTTGAGAACTCTAGTTGTCGTCAACCGAAAGACGTCCGCTTTTGGACAATGGATCTCAGTTATGGGACTTCCACACGGTGCAGTTTTAAGCCGGACACCAACATCTACCGTACTTCGAACCTAATGTCTCGCCTAGTGCCACTTCAGCATCCCAACCTTTGGGCTACGAGTATTCAGCGTAGTTTCAATTTCAATTTAATTTATTCAATTGAATTGGTTTGGTTTTTCTACGAATTCTTTTCTAAGGAATTACGGATCTTTTCTATGGAACAATGGAATTGGTTTTTCTACGGATCTCCTCATTTCTGGTTTAATCACGTAGAAAACATCCAAGCGTTGCTCTCTCCATCGCCACTCAGAGTTTTCTATAAATTCTATATCTGTAGAGCCGTATGCCATTGCTAGCTGATGGTACTGCTCGAACAAGTTGTTCTTCTGGCACTGAGGAACTGCGCGACTCACTCAGGATATAATTCGAAAGCACACTTGACATGTACACGACAACAAACTTACGCCACACGAGTAGATAAATACAGAGGGGAAGCTTCTACAAGAGGCACGCTGTAGGTACACTCACACATATCCGCACGTTTGTCACCAACTGTACCGGTTAGTGGAACGAGCGGGCGTCCGTGAACCGTTGGTGAGTGTGTTTGTGTGAGTGTACCTACAGCGGGCCGTTTGTATGAAGCTTCCTCTCTGTACTTATCTACTCGTGTGCTTACGCTTCCACCTCCCACCTTACCTCATCATATCAACATCATCAGTCCATTACCGACCCACTACAGGGCGCGGGTCTCAGAATGAAACCACGCTGGCCAAGTGCGCATTGGTGAACGTAACACGCCTTTGAGAACACACACCTCTGTACCTATTCCAAAATCTGTGATCGTGACGAAATCAAGTGGGCCTACTAAAACGCCATATTAAAAATTATTCCGGATATTAAAGAGAATTATTTCCGAGGACTTCGGAAATAGGTATTGAAAAGGTTAATTTCCGGTAAGATAATAATCGTCAAGAGAAATTGAGCAGGCTTGCTTGCTCACAACGAGAGTATCGAATCGTAATCTCGTGTTTGATGTCATTTTTGTACAGGTATTTTTCATAATAATATTCTGAATCATACTCCACGAACGACCACGCATTTTGAGTTTAATATAATATTACGTGGGAACGATAAGGCTCAAGGTACATCGCAGCAAACTCGAAGCATATTATATAGCGGCACGTCCACTCCTAAAATATGTTTTGAAACAAACTGAATTAAGTTTAACTCCCAGAAATCCCTGCTAAAAGTAATTTGTTCTTTATGTAGCACGGATGTTGTCCCGTCAATGTTGCAACATTAAAAAACAAACACGCGCCGAAATGAGAACCTCCTCCTATTTGGAAGTCGGTTAAAAGAGGCCTTGCTGCAGTTTGATTCTGCCGCAATGCATACCCATAATCAAGTATTTTAGGAAATAAATTTTTGCAGAATCTATTCGTACTTACCTGTCATCCATATAAACATGAACGATCAATTCATTTTGCGTTCATTTGTATGAGGAATCAAAGCTCTGAGAATGATCTGCTAACACCTATTATTCTTACAAAGAAACTTCGTACAAAACACAAGTAAATTCCCACCATAATTTTGCGTAGTCATTTGCTACAGCAGATTCAATTAAGAGACAAAACAAATTTATTATTTTTCTTAACAAAGCGATAACGGAATTTTAAGCGCTGCCGACCTCCGCCCTTGTACTCAGGAATTTTACGTGAAAGTAAGTAATAAATTCCCGTTTTAATGGAACACATTTTAAGGAAGAATAAAGATATTCTTAGAGTTGAGGAGTAAATTGAGAGGTAAAGTTGAACGTCTCTTCAAATGCAGATACCTTGTCTTATCTTATTTTCACCTTTTCACTGTATGAGGAAGCCGAGAAATTTGACTAGTTGCTGTCCGTGACTTTGTCCGCGTGGACTTAGGTTATAATCTTCTTACAGAATAAAAGTATTCTACCTATGTCCAGAATATATCCAGAATCGTCATCATCATCATCATGATCAACCCATTACCGCGGGCTCACTACAGAGCATGGGTCTCCTCTCAGAGTGAGAAGGGTTTTGGCCATAGTCTACCACGCTGGCCAAGCGGATTGGCAGACTTCACACACCTTTGAGAACGTTATGGAGAACTCTCAGGCATGCAGGTTTCCTCACGATGTTTTCCTTCACCGTTAAAGCAAGTGATATTTAAATACTTGGCTGTTAATGACTGGCCCTGTTAATGACTGGCCCGTTGGCGCGGTTAGCAGTGACCCTGCCTTCCGCTCCGGGGTCGCGGGTTCGATTCCCGCCCCGAGTCTGGGTGTATGCAAGTATATAAGTATATACTATGTATTTATACATTTACTATATATATATATAAATATATTGTAGTATATAATATGTAAATATGTCTATCAGTCGGTTGTTACCTATAACACAGGCATTAAGTTGCCTACTTTAGGAACAGTCGACCATGTGTGTATGTGTGCATAATGCATATTTAAAAAATTTATTTAACTTAAAACGCACATAACTCCGAAAAGTTAGAGGTGCGTGCCCCGGGATCGAACCCACGACCTCCGATTAGAAGTCGGTTGTCCTAACCACTAGGCTATCACAGCTTTATCCAGAATACCAAGCTATATTTGTACCAAATTTCATCAGTTTAGCAGTTGAGACAGATAGACAAACATACTTTCGTCAAGTTTAGACGGAAATTTGACTTAAAACTGGTAAACTCACTCAAAAAACATGTGAGCAAAAGTCACGTAACATGCTGTCTTCTGGTGATGGCTAAGCATGTTTGATGAAAATCGGTCTAAGATGGCCGCCGCCACAAAATGGCGGATTATGTACATATACTTATTCACAACTCCCTTAATATGGGTATCAAATGAAAGGGCTTGACTAGTAGAATAGCACTATGCGAATCCAAGATGGCCGCCACCACAAAATGGCGAATAAGTATCGGGGGTTTTAAAATTTTTAATTTATACTTGTCATAAAGATTAGAATAAGTAATAATACGACAGACAGATACAACAACAGAACGAATTCATTAACAGGCCGATAGCATAAATTTATTTTAAGCGAACGCTTCGAAACCTTTGCTCTCAACCCTTGTTAGGGCTTTTACGCAAAAGCAATTAGGAGTAGCCATTAATGGTTGTGTATAACAGGGCTAGGCGTTTTGTGAACAGATGAGAATGAGATCGAATCATATAAGAGAGTATAATAACTAATAAGTACCCAATATTTATAATAATCACACTAATACCACAAGAGTGCTTTATGTTGCTTGATCCACGCCGGTTTTGGTGGTTGTTTGCACGAAAACTATTAAATGCAGCTTGTTTTCTCAATTTATTCACATTTTTACATAGAAATAATACTTCTTAAAGGGTCAATGCATTTTTAACGAACTTTTTTACAAAAGGAAAAAAATTGTTCTTCTTTTAAGTTGTCAGTTGTCACTTGTCACAGAAAAGCGCGCCAGCGCCACAGATAATGTTCCGGTTTTGTTAAGCGGCGCGCACATACTGAAGGCAGCTATCTTTGATAAATTGTAATTTATCAAAGGCAGCTATGTATAATTGAAAGAAAAAAGCTCAGAGTAACTCAGAGAGCGATGGAGAGAGCTATGCTCGGAGTTTCGCTACGCGATCAAATCAGAAATGAGGAGATCCGTAGAAGAAATAAAGCCACCGACATAGCTCAGCGGGTTGCGAAACTGAAGTGGCAATGGGCGGGGCACATCATAGTTCGGAGAACCGATGGACGTTGGGATCCCAAGGTGCTGGAGTGGCGACCTCGCACCGGGAAGCGCAGTGTTGGTAGACCCCCCACTAGGTGGACCGACGACATCAAACGAGTCGCAGGGAGCCGCTGGATACAAGCGGCACAAGACCGTGGCATGTGGAAGTCCCTTCAAGAGACTTATGTCCAGCAGTGGACGTCGATTGGTTGATAACGACGACGACGACGAAAGTTTGTGTGTGTGTGTTTTTTACTCTTTAATGACGCAACTACTGCACCGATTTGGATGAAATTTAGAATGGAGATAGATTATACCCTGGAATAACACAACCTACCGAAAAAAGTTTTCCTGTAGAAATTAAATAGATATAGACTTCCAAAAACGCGATAGATGGCGCTGATTGTACATCACGCTCATATTACACACTAGCTGACCCCCGCGACTTCGTTCGCGTGTTTATAGGATTTATATAGGATCGGATCGGATCCCATAATTATTTTATGTACCCAAACTAAATGTAGCCTAAGTTACTCCTTATAACATAATCTATCTGCCATTGAAAGTTCTGTCAAAATCGATCCAGCCGTTTCGGAAATTAGCTGGAACTAATAGACAGATCGACAAACATAAATTTAAACGCACACCAGTTTAAAATAAGCCGTACGTGCAAAGATCCGGGTCTCAAGTTATTTGAACGCAATAAATGTCTGTCATTTCTGAACTAAAAAACCTATGACCTTGAAATATTTACGGGATAATACTTGAAGTACTACCTTTCGAACAAAAAAAGAATGAGTGAAATCGAACTACCCGTTAATGAATTACAGCTAAATACACGTTTTAACTTTCTTCCCCTCTCCCAAGGGAACCGTGCCGAATTTCGGGATGAAAAGTATCCTATGTCCTACCTCGGAGTATAAACTCAAATCCTACCAAGTTTCATTCGAATCCGTTCAGTAGTTTCGGCGTGATGCGCGGCCAAGATACAGACAGACAGACAGACAGACAGACAGACAGACAGACAGACAGACAGACAGACAGACAGACAGACAGACAAAAATGAAAAAAATTGCAGTTTTGGCTTCAGTATCGATTATAGAGTGCCCTCCAATAAAAATTTTCAAAATAACTTCAATGTACAGAATTGGATCTGTTACAGTTTTATTATATTCACATTATTGCAACAGTTTGCTGTCGTTGCATGCATTTGTATGCGTTTGCATGAATTTTCTGTCGTTCTCTTTGCTAAGTTTACTCTTACTGCTCATCCACACGTTCGCCAACATGCTGGCCCATCTTATGGCCCAATATGTTGGCCCAACGTGTAGAGCGGGAGTTGGAAGGTATTGGAACGATGGCCCGCAAGTTGGCCCGCAGGTTGGCCCGGAGCATACTGAACGACCTTCCAACGTGTGGACGCGAACACAAACTCCTCGCCCAACACCTTCCAACATATCCGCCATCATGTTGGCCAACGTGTAGAGGCGCCTTTAGAAGATTCTGTTCAAATATTTTTATATCTAACCGCGGCCCCGGTAACACCTCGCAGCTAGTAAATAAATAAATACTCACACACGGTCGTCTGTTCCTAAGGTAGGCAACTTAGTGCCTGTGTTATAGGTAACAAGTAAGTAACAACCGACTGACAAACATATTAATATAGGTATAGACTATTGTGTATTTTATATACATTATATACCCAGACTCGGAGCGGTAATCGAACCCGCAACCCCAGAAGAAGGTAGAGTCACGCCAACCACGCCAAAAACGGGCTAGTAAAAATTTTATGATTACGTATTGCTTAGGTAGTAAGTAAATAAAAAGATACTGTAACAAAAATATAACAACTATGTAACATAATATTTTTATGTTACTTAAGTAGTTGTAGTTACCAGTAACTAAGTACAACTAAGTACCTAATATAAAAAGTAATACCAAAGGATTAAAAGAGTATTACTAGAAAAATAAACAGCCTAATTTAGGCATAGAAGTACCTAGGTTACTCATGTGTAAAACATAGGTTTTACAAATTTAATTACCTTATTAATTTTGCTAGCAGAATATAATTTCATTAGCTATTCTATGAATCAATTAGCGAGATCTTCAGGGCGATTCAGAACACTTCGATTCGGTTCCGGTTTCGACAACTACCCTGTCGATACGGTTATTCTGAATTGAAATTACATCTTATCGTACGATAACTTACCGAATCGATCTATAATTACGGTATCGAAGTGTTCTGAATTACTTATCGTACGATAAGATGTATTTTCCATTTAGAATAACCATATCGACAGGGTAGTTGTCGAAACCGGAACCGAATCGAAGTGTTCTGAATCGCCCTTCTGGTTGAAAACAATTATTTTTTTACGGTTCTTCCCTTTCATTAACATAGTAGGTATCATTCAATTTTCCATTTCCCCTAAATTAACAATCACTCTTTGCCAGTTTACTTAAAGTGAGTTCGTTGGTAAAGTTTCAATAAATTCAATGAAAACGAATCTCCATTTTAATGAGCTTTAAAATAATGCACCAGCATTATACCTACCAAGGTATCTTAAATGATTATTAAGTTAGCAAAAATACTCGCGCGTATATATTTTTGCATAAAATTTTAGTCAGGTTCGTAAAGAAGTTTGTTTTAGCTAAGTTATTCCAGGAATTTCAGTTCAATTTTATTCGAAACTAGTGGACCCGGCAGACTTCGTCCTGCCCGGTGACATACCAACATCAGCGCCACCTACCGAGACCCGGTTACCTGTACCTACCCGGTAATTGTGTTTTGAAACCATCCAGGAACCCATTGAAATATAGGAGGAGTTAGGGGACAAACACACGTACAGAAGAATTATAATTATGATAGGTACGGGTGAGAGGGTTAGAGAGTTTACCAGTGAGGTGTTTACCGTATCCACGCGACGGGATGTTTGACAGTTGTATGGGAACATTTGTATGGGACAATGTTTTTTCTTTTATTTTTATTTTTTTCGTCAATTTTCCAATGTTTTTAATAGTTATTATGTTATTCGGGATGGAGACAACTACAACAAACAAGTAACCATGAAAATCGCTCCAGCCGTTCTTCGAGTTATCGAACTAACACGACTTTGTTTTTATATAGATGTGAAAGTGTGGGTGTTTGGATGTTTGTTACTCTATAACGTCGCAACTACTGAACCGATTTGAGATAGAGATCTGAATGGAGATAGGATATGCCCTGACTTAAAACATAGGCTACTTTTTATCCTGGAAAAATCTACAGTTACCGCGGGATTTTGAAAAACCTGAAATCTGTATCTACAGCTATAGGTAGATGACTATAGCAAACTACCTTGAAAGTAAGTATAAAGATTGGAAAAAGAAGCGGGAACGAAAACCAGAAATCCACGATTCCCTCAGGATTTGTGAAAAACCGAAATTCATGCGGGCGAAGCCGAGGGCAAAAGCTAGTTTTTTAAATAAATAAAATACTCCAATATTATAGTATAATACAACCTAATAACAAAATATTTTCCCTCGGGAATCCTTTCAATCCAATTCTGGCTCTGGTTTATGGGCAATGAATTGAAGAAGCACGGCCATCACCTCTAGGGGAACGAACTCAACCCTTTGTTTTTGCCATTCACACCTTTTCAGGGAAAAATAAAGCCAGCAAAAATTGAGTGTGAAGAAGGTATGAAAAATGTTTTATAAATAGAACAAATTGAGACAATCTTTGACAAAATATAATAAAGAAACAATTTGTTTTTTGGATAATCGAGAAAATGACCAGTGGGACACCTGGCGTTAAAAGAGTACTATCTCCCATGAACATCTGTAGCACCCGAACAAGCTGTATTTTAGGAAAAAATATATCAATTTCGTTCCAGCAATCTCAAAAAAATCGACGAAGACCAATCAAAAATATTAGAGATATAAGAGTGATATAACTAATTGTGTGATCATATACTAATACCTTCCTGAAAGTATGTAGATTACGATAGTAGAAATCATTAAAAGCGGTTCATTGGTTTTTGAAATAATCCCAAACATTCATCTATACTTACTAATAAATAAAATTGAAGTGTCTGTCTGTAATTTCGAAATAACTACCACATATTGAGCTCATATGGTTATTTGAACGATACCATAACCGAATCACACGTTTTTAAAATTTTTGTCTGTCTGTCTGTTTGAACGGGCTAATCTTCGGAACGGCTGAACCGATTTTGACGGGACTTTCACAGACAAGTAGAGGATTAACCAAGGAGTAACATAGGCTACTTTTTTAACCGACTTTCAAAAAAGGAGTTGTGTTGAAATCGGTAAGTACCTATGTTAAATAGGTATTTTCGCTGCGCGCGACGGCCGATGCTCGCGCTGCACGGAACTCCCCGCGCCGCGCCGCGCCGCGCGCCCCTGCCCCCTGCGCCCGCCGTACACGGTACCGCGGCACAGAGTACCTACAGAGGGGAAGCTTCTACAAGCGGCCCGCTGTAGGTACACTCACACATATGCGCACAGTTTGTCACCAACTGTACCGGTTAGTGGAACGAGCGGTCGTCTGTGAACCGTTGGTGAGTGTGTTTGTGTGAGTATACCTACAGCGGGCCGCTTGTGGAAGCTTCCTCTCTGTAGATTTACTACTCGCGTGACAGCGGTACGCCGCCGCGCGGCGGGGGGCGGGTGGACCAGACATCTACTTATCCCTCAGGATTTGTGAAAAACCGAAATTCACGCGGGCGAAGCCGCGAGCAAAAGCTAGTATAGAATAAACATACGGGTTACATACAGTCATACAAACATACATACATGCATACAATCAGTCAGTTAAAAACAACTTATGCATTGCCTGCTGTTAACAATTCAACTCTTAAACAAAACACCGTACACTACTATATTTTTAGATAGGTATTAAATAATAAAAGCCTACGAAAATTCAAATGTTGAACAAGTATAAATTAAAAATTTAAAAATCCCACGACATTCGCCATTTTATGGCGGCGGCCATCTTGGATTTGCATAGTGCTATACTACTAGTCAAGCCCTTTCATTTAATACCCATATTAAGCGAGTTGTGAAAAAATATGTAACCCGCCATTTTGTAGCGGCGGCCATCTTGGATCGATTTTCATCAAACGTAGCTAACAACACTCTCGACTAATTCACTTTTCAAACAAAAAAAACCGCATCCAAATCGGTCCACCCGTTTGAGCGCCACAGGGGAACAGACAGACACACACACACATACACACACACACAGACACGTCAAACTTATAACACCCCGTCGTTTTTGCTTCGGGGGTTAAAAACAGACAAAATCGTTCCTCGAAAAAAGCGGATAGCATTAGGAATTGAGGACGAAGTAGTCAAGTAACTTAAAAATTTCCTAAATTATAAAAGTTTTCACTAACCTTCGACCAGACCATAAAATAGGTTTAAGTCTAAAAACACTGAACTGCAATATCTATACGATTTCAAATAATACAAGTGTTTCTGAGAGTATCCTAGAGCACATCGTTGCAAATCGATTGACTAGACCTTGGGATGAAATAAATAAAACGCCCCAGGTAACTTACGGTTTGCAATTAAAATCCAGTAAACAATCGATGCTCCCAGACTGTTCACCAGACTGGTTGTTTAATTTCGCGATAGTTTAACGGCACAGCCATTAAGCAATCCTGTACCCTTTCAATTATCTTTCTCTTGTTTAACGGCTGCAAGTAACTTTGGGGTGTAAGTGGCCCAAATTCCACCTATATTTATACCCAAAGGCCAAAGTCAACCTCACCTGCGCGCGGTACACCCTGCCAATGCTAACGAGGCCCTGACGCTCTCAGTCCCCTCTACGGGTCGTTGTGCCTGATACCACACGACGTAATCTAGATGGTATCACCGCTTTCTGGTAGGATTCTACCCCGAATCCGCCTGGCTAGCGACCACACTTCAGCCGTAATCTGCCGCAAAGCATCCGTGTGTTCCGGCAGCGAGCTGAAGAGCCAGTCCCCGGTTCCTCAAAAGCCGGCAACGCAGTAGTGGTCCCTCAGGTGCTGTTAATGTTTATGGACGGCGGTAATCACTTAACATCAGGTGACCCGATTGCTCGGTTGCCCGCTATATCTACCTATAAAAAAAAAGTAAAAAGATATTATTGCTTCTACATCTTACTTATTCCGCTGGCTCTGTGGCATCTTTTAGTCTCCTAAAGGCTGAAGGCTTTCAGATCTTTGCTCGCTTCACTTTAGTAGTCAACTGCTGGACATACGCATGGATCTTCATATAAACACGATCTTGTACAAGTCACGGCAAATAAGTTGAGCGGTGAACTTCAATGCGCAGAAGTCGAAAATGAGCCGGGTGTGAGGGGGTCGCGGGGAGGGCGTGGGGATCATTCGTAAGCACTGATTAGCTCTCGCGGATCCCTCGTAAGCGCTGATTGGCTCTTTAATCGTATTGTGTCCCGCTCACTCGTACAACGCTGCACGCACTTGAAGGTCACCGCTCGACTTACGTGCCGGGGATCCTACCGCTTGCATCCAGCGACTCGTTTAAGATCCTTCGGCCACCTAGTGGAAGTCTTTGAACGATACGTTTGCTGCTAGGAGGTCGCCTTTCAAGCACCTTGAGACTATCAATTATAGAGTTTTCCTATTGCCTACTAATATAGTGTTCCATATTCCGTATATTTTATATCCAAACGTGTCTGATTGTTTATTCGTTCTGTGTGTTGAATTGTTACCTCTCTAGTTATTTCTTTACATTGTTTAAAAGCTCAACGGATTTCAAAGAAGTTTGGCACGAAGATAGCTTGCATCTTGGGGATGGACATGGTAAAAGTATGTAGGTACTTTTCATACCGAGACAAGTATAAATTAAAAATTTAAAAAACCCCCGACATTCGCCATTTTGTGGCGGCGGCCATCTTGGATTTGCAATAGTGGTATTCTACTAGTCAAGCCCTTTCATTTGATACCCATATTATTAAGGATGTGTAATCCGCCATTTTGTAGCAGCGGCCAGCTTGGATCGATTTTCATCAAACATATGTAGCTAACACTCTCGACTAATTCACTTTTCAAACAAAAAAACCGCATTCAAATCGGTCCTTCCGTTTGAGCGCTACATGGGAACAGACAGACAAACACACACACACACACTCACACACCCACACAGACACGTCAAACTTATATCACCCCGTCGTTTTTGCGTCGGGGGTTAAAAATAACGAATTCCCACGGGACAAAGTCGTGGCTCAAACACCAGCTTGTCTCAAATATTTTCTTATGAATCAAATAACTTTCATATTATATTGTATGGAAGTTTTGAATAGTTTACGTGTCGTTTCGCCGGCAATATTAAATTCCATCGCAGGTGCGCGCGACGCTGGTACACACGGCTGGCTGAATTCTAAATGATGAGGTTTTCTCCACAATTTTGAATCGTTTATAAGATATATGAGACTTTCACGTAAAACTTGCTTTCACCCGTGACTTAGTCCGCGTGAATACTGCTATAAATTCGAGTTACTGACATAGACCGTTTACTGGCAAGTTTTGAATCATTATTGAATACTAGCTTCTGCCCTCGGTTGCCTTCGTGAATGTCGGTTTTTTAATTAAATTAAATTAAATCCATACTTATATGGATTTAATTTACTTACAAGTATAAATTGAAAATTTAAAAAACCCCCGACATTCGCTATTTTGTGGCAGCGGCCATCTTGAATTTGCAATAGTGCTATTCTACTAGTCAAGCCCTTTCATTTGATACCCATATCAAGGGAGTTGTGAAAAAATACATATGTCATCCGCCATTTTGTAGCGGCGGCCATCTTGGACCGATTTTCATCAAACATAGCTAACAACACTCTCGACTAATTCTGCTTTCAAACAAAAAAAAACGCACTTAAATCGAGCGCCACAGGTGAACAGACAGACAGACACACACACACACACACACACACACACACACACACACACACACACACACACACACACACACACACACACACAGACACGTCAAACTTATAACACCCCGTCGTTTTTGCGTCGGGGGTTAAAAACAACTCCTAGAAATATTTATGAAATGCGTTGTTGAACTTCATTATAATAACGAAATCGATAAGCTACCACTGGAATAATAATGTTGTTGCGAAAAGCTATTTCACTGTGATTACATTCACACCTGAAAGTAATTAATTTGGATTACGAATTACATTAAACCCATTCAAAATACAAAGTTGTTCAAGTTCTGTATGCTTAGTCCCACTTTTTAGGGTTCCGTAGTAAACAAGGAACCCTTATAGTTTCGCCATGTCCGTCCGTCTGTCCGTCTGTCCGTCTGTCCGTCTGTCCGTCTGTCCGTCTGTCCGTCCGTCCTCGGTTAATCTCAGAGACTATTAGTGCTAGAAATCCGTAATTTGGCATGAGTATAAATATTAATCACGCCGACAAAGTGGTGAAATAAAATTTTGATAAATATTTTTTTTTAGGGTAGCTCCCCTACATGTAAAGTGGGGATGAATATTTTTTTTCTCGTCTACCCCATAGTGTGGGGTATCGTTGAATAGGTCTTTTAAAAATACTGTGGGTGTGGGAACATCATTTTTCGATTTCTAGATCCGTTTGTAAAATATGATGTTTTAAAGTGCAAATTTTTATTAGAGTCAAGTGTCCCCCCCCTCTATCAGCCAAATGGCAGTATATAGGAACTTGAAAAAATTCACAGCAGTAGGGTATATAATCAATTTTAAAGGAAAACTATCACGGCTAAGTAGGGTTCACAGGTTAAGGAGTTATATCTGTTTTTCGAGGATTGTGACTACGGAACCCTACACTGCGCGTGGCCCGCCACGCACTTGACCGGTTTTTACATAGTGGCAACGATGATCGAAATTCTAGTATCGACACACAATGACTTCAGAGGAAAATGAACCCAAAGACTCTTATTTTAAAGTCGTAATTTAATAGTTCGAATATTTATTTTACAACATTTCTGCTTGGAGCGCTGGCTGTTTTCGAATGCTGAATGTATTGGCGAAATCAAACCTTAATATAAGCTATTTTAGGTCCATTTTACTCTGAAGTCATTGTGATTCGACCAATAGTATACTATAAAGTTTTGGAGCGCTGCAAAGTGGGACTAGGTAAGCATACTGAAACAGTATTTTCACCGTAGTACTCGTAATTCCGATATAAACTCGAAGTTTGTCGCTCGACAATATTGCTCTATACCCTAACTGTTCATCCACACGTTCGCCAACATGCTGGCCCATCTTATGGCCCAATATGTTGGCCCAACGTGTAGAGCAGGAGTTGGAAGGTGTTGGAACGATGGCCCGCAAGTTGGCGCGAGATCCATTTCGTGTCGGCACATCAAAGGGTTTGGGACAGAGTTTGGCCGCACCATCCACACGTTGGAAGCAAGTTCAGTTTGCTACGAGCTCTCAGAGTGATCGCACGCATGCACGTCTTTTAAATTTTATATTCACGCGTCGTAACTAGTATAATGTCCACAAAATGGCAGTGACAATGACCAATGAAGAAACTTTTTGCTTTATAGAGCCCTACTAAGCCGAAAATTGTTTGTGGAACCCAAGAAATAAAATCACAAAAATAAAAAAATACAATTTTCGTATACACATTCACGTAGTTGCGGTATGCAGTGAATAATTAAACCACAGCAGCTGTTAACGTCTCAATATTCAATTTAGTAAATTCGCTTAAGTGAAAGTGTACACGTCCGCACATTGGCCCTAACCGGAGCATACTGAACGACCTTCCAACGTGTGGACGCTAACACAAACTCGTCGCCCAACACCTTCCAACATATCCGCCATCATGTTGGCCAACGTGTAGAGGCGCCTTAACACCAACTTCGAAGTTCGAAGTGATGCCAATTTCCGTGTGCCGTGTGAACCGTGTGTTACCGGTTTATTCGCTTGACTATTCCGTTTATAGTCCAGTAACTTTAGGATTTGCTAGTATGGGGTACCTTGCGTTAAATCGGGTAGTTCTGATTTTTTGCAGACTTGTTTATGATGTTGGCCCAATGATTAATCCAAGTTTGTGACCTCGAGCGACGAACGCAACTTTGTCAAAAATCGACAAAACCGCGAAAATTTGGGATTTTTTTCAGATTTTGGCGATTATAACCCAAAAGGACTAGTTCTTGACACTACCTTTTCAGGGCGTTTTTAAAGTAGAATAAAATTGCTACAATTTAAGACCAGAACCAGCTCTGTAGGTACATTACTTACTGAGATGCTCGCGACTTCACTTGCGTGAATTCTTAATCTCATACAAACTTCCATCTCCCATTGTACCAACTTAGGGGTAGTTTTTCCAAAATTCCTTCAACACGTAATTCTTAATTTTTAACCGAAAATCTAAATCTCAATTTTCATAGATATAAGTTGATAAATGACGAAAACGTGACGAGGTCTCATTTAAACTTTCACCCCCTACTTAACCCACTTGTGGATAGAAATTTCAATAATCCTGAAATTCATATTTTTTATTTTTTATCGAAAGCTCAAATACCAATTTTCATGGATGTAACTTGATAAATGACAGACTTTCATACAAACTTTCGTCCCCTATTTAACCCCTTTAGGGGTAGAATTTACAAATATCCTTTCTTAATGTGCGCTTAAATCATAAAAGGAAGCTACTGTGAAAATTTCAAGTTCGTAGCTTTCAGTTGTTTAGGTTGTGCGTTGATGATCAGTCAGTCAGGACAAGCTTCTTGAAGCTAGAAACTTGAAATTTTCACAGTAGCTTCCTTTTATGATATAGGCGTACACTAGGACAGGATTATTGGAAATTCCACCACTAAGAGGGTTAAATAGGGGATGAAAGTTTGTATGAAAGTCTGTCATTTTTCAAGTTACATCCATGAAAATTGGTATTTGGGCTTTCCATAAAAAATAAAAATATGAATTTCAGGATTATTGAAATTTCTATCCGCAAGTGGGTTAAGTAGGGGGTGAAAGTTTAAATGAGACCTCGTCACGTTTTCGTCATTTATCAACTTATATCTATGAAAATTGAGATTTAAATTTTCGGTTAAAAATTAAGAATTACGTGTTGAAGGAATTTTGGAAAAACTACCCCTAAGTTGGTACAATGGGAGATGGAAGTTTGTATGAGATTAAGAATTCACGCAAGTGAAGTCGCGAGCATCTCAGTAAGTAATGTACCTACAGAGCTGGTTCTGGTCTTAAATTGTAGCAATTTTATTCTACTTTAAAAACGCCCTGAAAAGGTAGTGTCAAGAACTAGTCCTTTTGGGTTATAATCGCCAAAATCTGAAAAAAATCCCAAATTTTCGCGGTTTTGTCGATTTTTGACAAAGTTGCGTTCGTCGCTCGAGGTCACAAACTTGGATTAATCATTGGGCCAACATCATAAACAAGTCTGCAAAAAATCAGAACTACCCGATTTAACGCAAGGTCAGATTACTAAAGTTACTGGACTATTATACATATTCGCGGGAATTCATAAATTATGATTTCGGTTTTTTTTAACCCCCGACGCAAAAACGAAGCGGTGTTATAAGTTTGATGTGTCTGTATGTGTGTGTGTATATGTGTGTGTCTGTGTGTGTGTGTGTGTGTGTGTGTGTCTGTCTGTTCCCCTGTGGCGCTCAAACGGGTGGACCGATTTGAATGCGGTTTTTTTTGTTTGAAAGGTGAATTAGTCGAGAGTGTTGTTAGCTATGTTTGATGAAAATCAAAATATGGGTATCAAATAAAAGGGCTTGACTAGTAAAATAGCACTATTGCAAATCCAAGATGGCCACCGACACAGAATGGCGAATATCGGGGTTTTTTAAATTTTTAATTTTTAATTTATACTTGTAAATACTCTAGGAACGCTTTGATGGATCTGAGATATGGTCGCTAACAATGGGCCTCGTAAGAAGGCTCAGAGTCACTCAGCGATGAAGAGAGTTCTGTTTGGAGTATCCCTGCTGATTTGATCCCAAATCAGAAATGTGGAGATCCGCGGGAGAACCAGAGTTACCGACATAGCTCATTGGCTCATCGGCTCATAGTCACATTGCTCGAAGAACCAATGGACGTTGCGGTCCCAAGGTGCCGACTTCGCACCGGTAAAAGAAGCGTAAGAATTCCCCCCACTAGATGGACGGTCGTTGGCAGCTGCTGGATACAACCAGCACAAGATCGTGTTCTGTGGCGATCCTTGCAAGAAACCTAGTGTGTCCAACAATACACGTCTATTGGTTGAAACGACAATAACTACGACGAAGAACGCTTCGATTGCCAGTTATCAAACTAACCTATATCCTTGCAATTTTGGCAAAGAGCTTCCTTCAAAGATGGAAGCTCTTTGCCAAATTTGGTTGAATGGTTAGCCCGTATTGCACCGGAAATAATTCCGGGATGTTTAGCGAGCACAAACTCTTTGTGTAATCTTCTATGTAACCTGCCCATGGAGATCCCGTCAAAATTGATTTAAACAAACAGACAGATGATAGATAAAAACTTTTTTATTTTAGGGTTCTGCTTTCGTTCAAAGTCCTAAAATTACCGATACTTCAATTTTGTTTATTCGTAGTCAAAGCACGTTCCATTTTTGTCTCAAAAAATAAATTTCCGTAATTCTTAAAATTAAAATTAGACGCGCATTGTGTTGAAAGATGGCTTTTGTTGGAGTTTCGCATTGTACTCGACCAGTTGACAACAACTTGTACGGAAGCTTAATCTTGTTTACAACGCCAACCTTTTCCGGTTTCTTACAATGACAAGTTTACCCCTGGCTTGTTCGGGATTCGGGAAACGCGGTCTGGGGAAAATTTATTTAGTAAAACACAGATAACAGATTAATTATTATGTACCTTCAGTGAGTTCAAAATTAAGGTTGTTAATTAAAATAAACCGGTCAATAGCCCAGTCAATCTACTGTCAAAATCGACAAATAAAAATAAAATTCTTATAGTTTTGGAAATTGGCCTAAAGTGTTCTTTAGGCCTTCTTCTATAACATATCCAAAACCCCCAATAGGGGGTTTTGGATATGTTATATGTTATTGGACATGTTTTTTCGGTTTTTTGCTCATATCTCGAATATCTCTACTTCTAGCATTATGATTACTTCTGACAAAGATTTTTAAATAAAATTTTCCACAAATTTGGTTCCATCCATTTTTACTCTAGGTTAATACCTTTGATTATCCACATGCCCAGATCGCGAATGTAACTCACGAGCGCGCCCTAAAAAATGTTTGTTAAAATTGGCAGGATCGCTCTCACCTACTTCAGTGTCACTTAATAAACTACGCAGTAAACAGCTCCCGAAAAATAAAAAAATATGCCGGTTTGTGCGGTGAAATTATGTCGCAATTATCATTCACAACAAAATAAGAGGTCGAAGATCTCATATCATCAGTAATTTTTTACATTTGCGTATGGTTTTTTGAGAAAATAGGATTTTTAATTTCGATGTTTTATAGGTACGTCGATTTGGCCGGTGATACCAGCTGAGCATTGTGGTATTTTGCACATTATTGTGAAATTTGCACATTATTGTGCAAAAATATAATATTGTTGTATGATATACGTGTGTGAACATTAATAATTATTAATAAAATCAATTTGTTGCCAGTAGTGAGGTAATTTGCCACAAATATAGGGAAGTCCCGGAATATAATATTTATTATTAATATTATACTTACTGAATTTTGACCTTCAATATTTTTTTTAAATAATAATTATTCTAAATAATTATGATTATAAATATAAATTATATAAATAAAAATTAAAAATAAATTTTCTAATTAGTTTATAATTATTATTAATACTTTTATGTAGATTTCCAACGGATCCAACACTAAGACATCGCTGGACAGCTGTCATCAGAAGGACACGACATGACGACTGTTGGAAACGTATTATTAAAGTATTTGACTAAATCAAGAAATAATTTTTATTTAGTATCTAGTGTTACGAATTTACAGCGCCACCTACCGGATTCAATTAGGTATTATGAATTTAAACTCCCCAGGGGCAAGAAACTTACAAAATTTCAACAAAATTTGTTCGTAATAAAAAAAAATCCTAGAACCTGACTGCAGCACCACCTACCGGGTCCAATTGTAGATACAAACTATCTTCTTACCCACACAAACACACACCAAAAATTCCATCAGAATCGGTCCAGCCGATATTTAAATAATGAGGTAGATACCTAATGAATATTCTGTAATCAAGTAATTACTAATGCTGTTTCCATGGCAAACTATTGATTTACATTAAACAAACAGTTTTACACACACGTAGATTAAAGATAAATAATTAATAAAAACAAAATTTTATCCTACACCATACTTGATTTATCTATAAAAATTGTGCAATTGTCCAAATAACCGGTATCCCTAGGCGCGCACACATTTGCGATTCGAGGTTGTATCGTACGCGCCCCGCTTATCGAGTCACGCACACATTGGCAGTAGTCGCGGCCGGGCCGTGTTGTAGCGTATTGCTTGCTCGCGTCCTCTATGGAACTCTTTGGTTAATACTTTAGGAGCTACAGGGTGTTTAAGTTAACAGAGAGATAAAAAATATGTAATTAAGAATACGGCGTCGTTTATAAAAATAATATTCACATCGCTCACATTTTTGGTGAGGTGGTTAGGTTAAAAAAAAACTTCAGCTAAGTGCAACTATAAGTATTTCTACTCGAATCTTGGAAATTTGAATTTGAAATTTTATTAAATCAACAATCAAACCAACATTCTACAACAAGTCTGCAACTCATTCCGTCTAGATACTGGCTAAAGTTGCGTGACATACGGACGCACAGACAGATAATAGAGTGACATAATTAGGGCTCAGTTTTGCCCTTTGACTCCGGATCCCTAAATCCTACTAATATTATAAATGTGAAAGTGTGGATGTTTGGATGTTTGGATGTTTGTTACTCAATCGGCGTGATTGAGGCAACTACTGAACTTTAATCCCGGAAAAAATCCACAGTTCCCACGGGATTTTGAAAAAACCAAAATCTATAGCTACAGCTATAGCTAGATTACTATGGCAAACTTCCTTGAAAGTAGGTATAAAGGTTAGAAAAGGGGGCGGGAACGGGAACCGGAAATCCACGATCCCTCGCGATTTGTGAAAAACCGAAATTCACGCGGGCATTCTGTAGTATCACATAAAATCCAAATACTCGTTCGAACAGAAAGCCTATATTCGACTATGGAGTCGATACGAAATAAGCACGATATCACTCACTTGCGAATGAACCGGTCTTTTTAAAAATAGCACCGATGTCAAATGCAATGCACTCTTACAATACAAATGGAATCGGTGTCGGCGCTGAATCGATTTCAATTCAAAATCGAGTTCATATTTTACGGTATTCGGGTGACAAATGGAGTCAAATATTTTACTAACTATAATCGGATCATTATTATATCCTACCCCAACATCCTTTAAACTTTTACATGTTTTTAATGTAGCGGCCACACATACGGGATATGCCATTGAATATAGCGATAACCGTAGGTGTAGCCGCTTTAATGCGTAAATCTGCCATTGAAACTCTTTGATCTGCCATAATTTACCGCCATCCAATGCCATGCCCAATGGCATATTCCGTATAATATGTGGCCGCGACGTAACACTCTACAAAAAAGTTTTTTGTAGACTTTAGTTAGAGCAAATGAAAAAAAATTGCAGTTGATACAACTACCACCACCACCTTTTACAGGCCTTCTCTCTCATAGGAGAGAGGGATTTAGAGCTTAGACCCGCCACCCTGCTAAAATGTGGGTTGGTGGGCTGATACAAATACAGTACAGATATAATAACAAGTGTAAATTTAAAATTTAAAAAACCCCCGACATTCGCCACTTTGTATGGGCGGCCATCTTGGATTTGCAATAGTGATATTCTACTAGTCAAGCCCTTTCATTTGATACCCATATTAAGGGAGTTGTGAAAAAATATGTAATCCGCCATTTTGTAGCGGCGGCCATCTTGGACCGATTTTCATCAAACATAGCTAACAACACTCTCGACTAAATCAACTTTCAAACAAAAAAAACCGCATTCAAATCGGTCCACCCGTTTGAGCGCCACAGGGGAACAGACAGACACACACACACACACACACACACACACACACACACACACACACACACACACACACAGACACGTCAAACTTATAACACCCCGTCGTTTTTGCGTCGGGGGTTAAAAAGCAACAATTTGAGCACCTTATATTTTTATTTATTTACAGCCTGTTTCACCACCTTCTGATAAGTGACGGATAGCCTAAACGTATATATAGCTATCTGATACTTATCAGAAGATGGCGAAACAGGCCCTTACTGTTTTATTTTTATAGCTGTTGGAGTAAAATTAAACTATAAATCACTATGCATTGATTATACTCCACTCTCTATTCCAAGATAGCGATTTCGTCGATTTTTGTCAAACTGAATCCCTTTGATACTTTGTGGATCAATCCCCTTTTAAAACCGGTCCGGAGCTGGATTTACTGCACTATTCACAGTAAATGGAAGCTGTGGAAGCTGTGTCGACGTTCCACCGATTAGAATTCAAATTTGAATGAGAATTTTACGGTTTTCAGTAATGATTTATGACGGTTCGCTTGTGTTTTTTTTTTTGAACAGAGTGGTGTCTCTTTATGCACTGTCCGTATTTCAATATTTTACGTGGGTATACTTAGGTAGGAGTATTTTTGCAAATTGCCTCTACTCTTTGAGAGTATATATGCAAGGATTTTCCGTTAAAATTGCAATCGAACGAATCGAAATATGAACTCTATGAAACTTAAGAAAACTACTTGGATAACTGGATATAGGCGTTTTTTGTATTGACTACAATTTACACGTACAATTTCTAAAAATCTTTGACTTTACAGAGATTATATTATGTGAGTTTTCAATGGCGTCGTTGTCACAAGCAATTTATAGACGTCCACTGCTGGACATAGGTCTATTGCAACTCTCTCACCACAGTATTTAGTCAGCCCGTTGAACTGCCACAGTCACTATAAAAGTAAAAACCGGGTATTATATTATTCATAGCACATTATACTTCACAGAAAATTTTACAAATAAAATAAAGGTTTTCTTGTTCGTGGCAAAAAGCCGTAAAAAGTTTTACAAGCACCTTCTTGTTAAAGCAAGGAAGTAGGTAGGTATAGGATTATTATGCCAACTTGGTCCGAACGTTAATTGACGTTCGCCAAACTTCTGTCGAAGTAAAATTTACCATGAAAGTTATAGTCCGAGAGTCCGTAGGAAATTTTCAGGGAGCGCTTTGCAAAATTCAAAACTTTCGTGTTACCTGAATATTGCAAAGTACACCTGCAAGCTAATCCTTTGCTGGTTCATACACAAATATTTGAATTTTGGTTGAAACTAAAACTGAAAGACACCTCATTGAATATGTACGAAAAACCTGTACGAAAAAGTTTGTACCAGTGTGACCTCTGCCCTTCATAACCAGTTTTGTAATCTTAAAATCATTTACTAACTTTTTCTATTACTACCTACAAAGTAACATTATTATACAACTAAATAAGGTAAATAGGTATGTACATTCCAAATATAAATCTGATAAACTATAGCTCTCGAATTTGTGTGTTATTTTTGTGAAATAAATGTCTTTAGACCAAACTGGTTTAAACGGTGACAGGAAGACATATATCAACTTACAGTTATTATCAAGCACCAACCTATCAACTTACAGCTGTTATCAAGCACATAATCAAAATATCCAACGGGCTCTCAGGTTAACATTAACATTCGAAGTGTTTTAAGGGATATTCAAGATGGCTGCAGGGTTCGCACAAAAAGTTTAAATTAAGAGTTTTTTCGCCCCATTTAAATATTAAGTGTGGTTTCAATTATTAGAACTCTGTTTTAATTTCTCTTTTCTTTGTATTTTTTCTTTCTAACTTTTAACTTTAAGTTTTTCATATAATTAGTCATGTGTATAATCAAAGAATTAGTCTATATTGTAGGTACTTATTTCGTATTCTAATATCATTTGAATAAATGTGCGTGTGCGTGTGCGTGTTTGTGTATTTGTGTGTGTGTGTGTGTGTATGTTTGTAACTCTTTAACGCCGCAACTACTGAACCGATTTGGCTCTTTTGCAGTTGAATACACGTTTTTCTGCACACTCAATTAGAAGTCGGGATTTAGTAATACGAACTTTATCTCTTCTTCAAAATCAAACTCACGCACACAAAAATAAACACGTCCATGTTAAACGCGCTCCCCTGACGATTTGGTTCAACCTACGCCGTGTTTTATCGGATCTCATCGCGTGTTAGCATTACATTTCCCCGTTAATATTCAATGAATCAATACAAAATATATCCTTCTCCAAAACGTAACTAATGTTCACAGATCGTTTGTCACAGATATATTTAGAGTAACTCGCTCTCATCAGGTGAGACTCTTAAAGTTCACGCTCGATAATTTTCCCTTGTAATTAATTAACTTTAACAATATTATCACCGAGCTTAAGTGAGCATCCCGGCGGTCAGAGTGACCTCCTCTATAATTTTACATATTAATTATCACTAACTTCTGCCCGCGGCTTCGCCCGCTTGAATTTCGGTTTTCACAAATCCCGAGGGAATCGTGGATTCCCGGTTTCCGTTTCCTCTCCCTTTTCCCACTGTTATACCTACTTTAAAGGAAGTTTGCTATAGTAATCTACCTGTAGCTAATAGATTTCGGTTTTTCACAAATTCCGAGAGAATCGTGGATTTCTGGTTCCCGTTCCCGCTCCCTTTTCCAACCTTTATACTTACTTTCAAGGTAGTTTGCTATAGCTGCCAAAAAGCCAGGTCTTACAGCACAAATAAAGGAAAAATTCCAAAAACTAAAAAAAGTTGGAAATTAAAGGGTGTCCCCATACATAGGTACATAGTTGCGCCAATTAAGATAGACCTCTGAGTTGTATGAGTGCTCATACAATTTAGAGGCCTAGCTTAATTAGCACCTTACCTTTTAAGACAAACTAATGAAAAACAGATTGTACTTATACTTCTGGAGTACGGAACCCTCGGTTCGCGAGTCTGACTCGCACTTGACCGGTTTTATTTATATTTAACGATGCAGATAAAAGAAACCATTAAACTTTTGATTATACAAGTTGATGTCACAGTGAACTAAATAATGTCCACAACTTCAACTTCCAAACAATTCTTGTGTTTTTTGTAAACAAACTTCAACTTCCAAATTCGAACTCATAACAGCTATTACGAAATCGATTTTAACTTTAATAAAATATCCCTAACACCGTAATTAATCTAAGGCAAATTAAGTTGAAGGCCCAACAACGCCTAAAGATTCATAAAACAAGATTATCCTGCCAAGACATTAAGGGCTGCCATCGATTTAATTAACGACAGTTATACAGTTAAATCTCAGACCACGGGTTATAGGGAGGGCACATTGAGTGGCCAGTGCGATATATTTTTAACCCCCGATGCAAAAACGACGGGGTGTTATCAGTTTGACGTGTCTCTCTCTGTGTGTGTATGTGTGTGTGTGTTGTGTGTGTGTGTGTGTGTGTGTGTGTGTGTGTGTGTGTGTGTGTGTGTGTGTGTGTGTGTGTGTGTGTGTGTGTGTGTGTGTGTGTGTGTGTGTATGTGTGTGTGTGTGTGTCTGTCAGTTCCCCTGTGGCGCTCAAACGGCTGGACCGATTTGAATGCAGTTTTTTTTGTTTGAAAAGTGAATTAGTCGAGAGTGTTGTTCCCTATGTTTGAAGAAAATCGGTCCAAGATGGCTACAAAATGGCGGATTATATATTTTTTCAAAACTCCCTTAATATGGGTATCAAATGAAAGGGCTTGACTAGTAGAATAGCACTATTGCAAATCCAAGATGGCCGCTGCCACAAAATGGCGAATATCGGGGGTTTTTTAAATTTTTAATTTATACCTACTAGTCTTTCATATTATTGCCTTGGTTAATATGACACATTATGACTGCGTCGTTAGTCTAGTGGTTAGCATGTTCGACCTCAGATCACGGGGTCCCGGGTTCGATTCCCGGGTTGGGCAAATAAATTGTTAGGTATATTGGGTTTTTCTGTCAAGAAATTCTCAGTGCCAGCTCGGAGTTGGAAGCTGGCGGTGTTTCACCCCCGTGTCTCGGAGAGCACGTTAAGCAGTCGGTCCCGGTTATTATCACTATCACGTGACAATAGTCGTTAAAGCCCGCCAAGCCGCATTGGAGCAGCGTGGCGGGTCTAAGCTCTAAATCCCTCTCTCCTACGAGAGAGGAGGCCTGTGCCCAACAGTGGGACGTTAAAACTCTTTAGGCACGCGTACACCTTCTCCCAAAATAGTATTTTTTTTCTATTTATACTTTTAAAAATGCACTCGGCCATTCAGCATTCGTCGTCGTCATCGTGGGCTCGTCCGACTGACGTCCACACTTGGACATAGGTCTCTTGCAATGATCGTCACAGAGCATGATCTTGTGCCGCCTGTATCCAGCAGCTGCCAGCTGTGAGATCTTCCGTCCTAGTACTTAGGCGGTCACTGATTTTGATTTTGCGGGGTTTCCGTTTAACAATCAGCAATGCGTTTATGTAATTACGAATGTATTAGAATTTACTGGTATGGAAAATATTAATTTTTGCACCATCAGCACGGCCAAACCATTATCTCGTAAGGCTTAATGTTCTAAAACTTGGCAACTTTCCCGCAATATAGTTTAGACCTTGGCAAACTAGCTATTTGGCTCTACGTGTTACATTATTTTCAAATATATACATACTTGTTGTAATAAATCTAACATCATTATTAATTCCTAATGGAACACATGATAATATCACTTTGAAAGTTGTAAATAAAATGTATGATAATATGGGTACATAAAGCTATGGACATAAAATAAAACCTATATTATGTGATGTTTGATATAATATTTGAAAACAACATAAAAGAACATTCAAACAATATTTTTATAGTGTCGATACATGTTTCGAGTATCAGCTATTCTATTGTTAATAAAATTTTCATGATGGGTTTTTATTACCTGTCTATGATATTTTTCATGTTTGGCGTGAATGTAACTATGAATATCCATGTATACTGTACTAATATTATAAATGCGAAAGTGTGTAACTGATTTTGATGAAATTTGGTAAAGAGGTAGATTACATCCCGGGGACTGTAGATTTGGTAGATTACAACTCGTTAACTTTTCGAGATAAAAAGCCTATGTCTGATAGGCTACTTTTTATCCCGAAAATTAAAGAGTTCCCACGGGATTCTTAAAGGTTCATCCGATTTATTGAAAAGGTACAGAGGTAGCTTGCGCATATTATTGAGCATGCTATTTATTGAATGTATAGCAATTCAAAATCCAAAGTGACCCCCCCTTAGGGCATGTTTTTTAAATTTTCTGGTAAGTATGCTATAAATTATATTGTAGTTAGGTCTTAGTCCACAATGTGCAAAGCACGCAAAGTGTTATTTATTATTCTTAAAAAAACTTCGCTACTTTAAAGCTCAAGGAGCAAAGGACGTCAAGTGCAGTGCGGCAGTTTGAAATACTTCGTAACGTTTAATATTTTATACCAACTAGTTATGACATTATTATTAACCGATGAGGAAATGAGCAAGGATTTAAAAACTGTCACTTACAGCAAAAGTTTATAGTTTTCCCTTCGTTTTTATTTTATTTAAGACAAAAGAAATGTTACAAAACGTTATTCATTAAAATAAAACCATAAAACACGCATTAAAATACGCACTTACCTACAATATAGCTTACATCAGCAGCAATGCAATAAAAATCCTTAAAGGCTATTTTTCTATACTCTACTATGAATATATTATTATTTATTGCAATCTAATAAGTACATTCTAAGTACTACTTGCCCCGTACTGTACGGGAAATGTCCAATATCCAGCACTTGAAAGTCGACAAACAACGTTTTATTAAGTTTCCCAAGAACACACGCCTCTCGCTATTATTGCCCCATCCTACTTTTATAAGTAAACAAATAAGTGGAGAAGAAGTCACTCTACAGCAAAGTATTTCATCTTCGAACTGACAAGTTCTCTATACCTACTCGTAAACGGGTCATAAAAATTGCATCGGCTGTTAATGTCACCCAAGACTAGCTGACTAGGCAGGAGGTATTATTAATTATAGTGCACAAAGTGTGCGCAAACACCGGCGCACTCGCTTTTCCCCCACTCATAGTCCGATGGCAATCCAACACTACAGGGAAGAATTTTTACTTGCTCGTCACGTGCTTTCCAAGGCACGGAGGTGTAACTTCCTAACTCCAGGTGTGTATTAGCTATAGTTACACATAAAAAGGTTGTAATTATTCAAACTGTGGCACAGAATATATAATAGTACTACGTACTGTACATTCATTCGCGTTAAGCTATTTTTAACTCTCCCAAGGGCAGGGCCGGATTAAACCCTATCAGGGCCCCTAGGCAATGCAATTCTCGAGGCCCCTTTCCTATACCCTTTTCTTACTTTTTAAAATATATTTTTTCTATCACAAAAGCCGAATTGATCAGATTGACTCCTTTAGTATCCTGTTACTTCAATCTCTTCTACATCTACACTACGGCACCCCGGTGGGCCCCTAGTAAGCGTGGGGCCCCTAGGCAGTTGCCTAATCCGCCTTATGGATAATCCGGCCCTGCCCAAGGGATTGTCGCCGCAAACGCGCTAAAACAACACTGTATATTTGTAAACCAGTGTAAATATCACACACGTGCGTCACACACGGATGCGTGTCACGAAAAATAATCTAAAACGTACTTTTGGGGTTACATTTTACGGTTGCATGGGTCGTTTTTGTCGACTACTTAAAAGAACTTTTATGAAAATCGGCTGCATGTTGTACCTGTAACAAAGAAAATCATTTTTGTTGGATTTCATAAGTAAAATCAAGAAATCTTTGAAAATAGGTATATGGATAGGAATACGTAATAATATATTCTTTTACATTTCGTTGCGTACTTTTGACATTACGGAATGCATTCTACATTTCATATTGTTGAAAGCAAGTATTTTAGAAAAAGTGTATTTTCATAGCTGTAGGAGTTAAGCACTCAATAAAAGTCGTTCTGCTAACGTTGCGGTTACTGCTCTTACTGGTCACTGTTCTTAGGGGACGGCCAGCGAGAACTAATTGGGTGTTGCGGTCACCACTTGTGAACGCTCCAGCGGAGTTACGCCGCCGATCACAGACTCTAAAAACGGATAGACGAAGCCCTTGCGGACAAACCTGTTCATAAAAGTTAAGCCAGTTGTTCAAACATTGGCTTAGCTCATATTAAGCCATTAATTCAAACACTGGTGAATTTCAAACTCTTACGATCAATGATGATTAATGCTTGTTTGATGATGATAGTAATTTTATAACCGAACAGAGACAAAGCTTCATACAAACGTAATGTGGTCTGAGGCCTTTAATAGATACATTACTACAATTATTAATAGTATGCTCCTATTTGACATATCCTCGAGTAGAGATCCACTCGAATCTGTATTGAATATGCGCTACAAATAGGCATAATATATCCACTTTTACCGGTTCAGCCAGTGCATTGCACGGTTTCGCTCTATATTTATGATTTAACGTTAATTGAAAGTTATAATAAGTGTTTTCAAAATTAAAATAAGGACTCTATCTATACAATACCTATATCAATGTTCTATATGTATAAGAAAAACTCTTTATCTTATCTGTGAGAAACCTACCAAATTGGGTATTAATTTTGGAAGTCTCTTCATCTTTATCTTTAGAAGTTTTTCCTCTCTTTCTTCGGTTATTTTCTCACGTGGTTACGAGCAGCGTAGTAATGCTAGTAATCGAAATATTATTATTATATTAGATATCAATACACCACAGTTGCCGCAGGTACAAAATATTATAAAACGATCTAATTACAAGTCTAGCAGAGCATTGCTTCTCTCATAGTCTCATGCATTTTGATAGTAGATTAATCGGATTCTCTGGACGTATCTTTTATTTACTTTCATCATTTTGCTGTCTATCATTTTACTTGCATCTATGCTGCCACTCTGCAATATAGGTACTAACCATTAGCATAGAGAAAACAGTAATAGTAAATTATTTAGAGCTATTGACCTATGCTACTTTAATTTTTCGTTTAAGAATAATACCATGTGCGGTTTCAATTCAACGTAACTCCGTAATGGGTTGTAGGTATAAACTGTACAGAAATCAATACACTTCTGCGTTCTACAAATTGTATCTATAGAATTCTACTATAATAGAGAGTTTATATAGAACCTGGAAGTTAATAGCTCAACGTAGTTGCGATAGTAATGTATTGTTAACGTACCTACCTACCTACCTACCTAATACGAAAGGGGAAATAATTGCGAAAAGTCCATTAATTTTAATTTAGTTCGTACTTCAAAGTGGTTTTTTTAAGATGAATTTCAACTTGCACAGTCAAATGAAGAGTTAAATTCAGCTAGTTCTTTTGTTTTCTTCTCTTTTATGGCTAACTACCGATTAAAAATCCCATGGGAATTTGGACATCTTTGATATTCCGGGATGAAAGTAGCCTTTGTCCGTCTCCAGAATGTAAGCTATCTCTGTCCCAAATGAGGTCAAGATCGGATCAGAGGTTAGACCGGGAAAATCTATACACCTATATAATTAATTATATGGTGTCCTTGATAACACTTTTTATTTTTCACGCAAGAGCACCAATTATTTTTGGGATAAAATTTTTCCTAAGTTACTCCTTGTATAATCCTCTACCTGTTTGTGAAAATTCCATTAAAATTAGCCCGTTCAAACAGACAGACAGACGAAACATTGGCTTATGCTATGATTTATTACTAGTCAGCGACCGAAAACGGGATGTGATTGAAAACGGAAAAATAATTTATATTATATATTAACCATTATATATTGAACAAGCTATAATTTAAAAATTAAAAAAAACCCGACTGCCATGCTATAAAACGAACTAAAAAATTAATAAATTACCACCGTACCACTTACAGTGTAGTTGTTATTTATTTTGTTTTTCATGATTTGTCACTCCAAACTGATTTAAAACATATAGATTGTATACATTTTCGTACTGGCCTTTTAAAGCCCTTTATTTTGATACCCCACTCGAGGGTCTTGAAGAAAAAAATGTTTACAGCCCGCACATTAAAGTGCGTAAAATCCACCATTTTGATTTTTTATGATTTTTATGTATCCAGTAACATTTGCACCATCAAGACAAATCTAATGACGTATAATTTATCAAAATTGGTTGAGCCGTTAAGTAAGTAGTTACGAACTGACATAGGAAACGGTCATTTTATACGATTTATCACTCCAAATGGTTTCCAAATATATAAATTGTATACATTTTCGTATTTGCCTTTTGAATCCCTTTATTTTGATACCCCACTCGAGGGTCTTGAAGAAAAATTTTTTTTTCAGCTCGCACAATAAAGCGCATAAAGTCCGCCATTTTGATTTTTTTTTAATTTAGGTACCCATTGACACTTGCGTCATCGAGACAAATCTAACGACGTATCATTTATTAAAATCCTTTGAGCCGTTGATTAGTTACAAGCGGACATAGGAATGGACATACATACACACAGGTGAAACACATATACACAGTCGGGTAACGGGTTACTTGCAAGTTTGATAGCTGTCTTTTGTGCCAGTGCCAGTAAACAATTTGAAACGTTTAAGAAACTTTGTTACTTACTGAACAAACAAGTATTTTCTAAGTTTCTTCTTTGTATTTTAAATTTATTTACGTGGTTATTTTATCAGTCGGAACTACAATTTTTAAAGTTGCTTGGTGTACGTAGTAGAAGTTTGAATTGTTCATGAATTGATGTAGCAGAAATTTTAGGCATGTAAATAAATCAACAACTCATAGGATTACTTTTAAAGCTGATAAACAATACGTAAATAGTTGCAATCGGAGTTTCAGTATATAAACACTAATATGTATACGTATAGCCGTACCAACTTGCAACGAATTTTGCTCTATAGTATGTGTAACTCCAGGTAAGTGATATTGCAATTTGCCGCCTAATATCACTTACCTGGAGTAAATGGAGCGCGCTTGACTAGAATTTTATAATTCACTTTTGATTCGCTTTTGATCGCTTTTGATCACTTTTGATCGCTTCATATGTATCAGTGGATTTTGCTACGTAGATAATATGCAGAGTCTGATGCCTTGCTTTTTATATAGAAACAATTTGCTGTATATTATATGACTCTCAATATGTAACACTTTTCAAAGTGATACATACTTCCCTACTCGTTCGGTATTCCAAGTATATTTTATATTTTCCAGATCGTGCCGATCTCTCGAACGGAAACTTTTATCACATTTCACGCATGCCTAAATGCTTTACGTGCCAGTAAACTCTATAATGGTAATTGAATCCTGAAGTGTATCATAACTACATACTTATTTAAAAATAATTTTCTTAGTACGCATAACTTGTAGGTACGCGTTTACGATAAAGTAACCTTCTAAATATCTTTTGAAAAATTGTAAAAAAAAAGAGTTTGTTGCAAATCCTATTATTATTCATTTATCCATACATAATATTATCAATAATAAAATATTGTCGTATTTTTCAAGTTTTATGACGAAATTTGGCACAGATATAGCGCGCAGACGAACATAGAACATTTTTATCATCTCAGTATCAAACAGTTTTCAATGGACTTTTTATAAACCTAAATCCACGCGAACGAAGTCGTGGGCATCAGCATATGAATATTTAAATATTCATTCATTGATTCATTTATTTATTCATTCATTCATTCTTTCATTCATTCATTTATTTTACTTATTTATTTATAGATAAAAATAAACAAAACTTCTCTCGGATATTGTTAATTGCATTATTCGAGCTTCAGTTGTTGGAACAAAGCGTCGGTCGACGTAATTGCGGTCACGATTGGAGCTAACGACTATTATTAATTGAAAACCAATGAATTTTATATTCTGAGCACTGGAATTTAATTTTCAATAATTTTAAACTGGTTATATGACTCTCCAGTGAACCATTCTTCAATTTGATGACTTTATATGCAATTAGTTGTTCAAGTAGGTAGTTATTTGAAGATGATACTTCTGCACAATCTAATAAAACAAAGTCGTGTTAGTTCGACCACTTATAACTCGAGAACGGCTGGAGCGATTATCATGGTTATTGATTTGTTATATTTGTCTCCGTCCCGAATAGGAGAATAACTATTAAAAACATTGGAAAATTTACGAAAAAATAAAATAAAAGAAAAACATTTTCCCATATAAAATGTTCACGGGTTTCGTAACTGTCAAATATCCCGTATATCCCGTCGTCGCGCCGCTTGGATACGGTAAACTGTCTCACCCTCTCACCCGTATTTATAATTAAAATTCTTCTGTACGTGTGTTTGTCACGTCACGTCTAACTCCTCCTAAACAGCTGGACCGATTTGTATGAAATTTTGTGTGTATATTTCAATGGGTTCCTGGATGGTTTGAAAACACAATTACCGGGTAGTAACCTACCGGGTCTCAGTAGATGGCGCCTATGTCGGTATGTCACCGGGCAGGACGAAGTCTGCCGGGTCCACTAGTATGTAATAAAAATTAATGTATTATCATATCTATAATACTATAAAAGTTATAAAGTATCTGTTATAAGTAAAAATTAGCCTATACCTATACATTTAAAATGAGTTTATTTGTGGCGCAGTCGCGAGAGCACTTCTGATGAACCCAGCGAATCAAAATTTTTACACACTAATTCTAGCTGATGCCCGTGACTTCGTCCACGTGGATGTAGGTTTTTAATAATCCTGTGGGAACCCTTTGATTTTCCGGGATAAAAAGTAGCCTATGTGTTAATCCAGGGTATAATCTATTTCCATTCCAAACAGCTAAATCCATCTAGTAGTTTTTGCGTGATTGAGTAACAAACATCCAAACATCCAAACATCCATACTTTCACATCTATCTTCCATACATATAATAAAATCGTAGACTTGCCGTATCTGTACATTAAAGATTTTTGCAAAATAATAACTGGGGGATGTTAGGGATAAGCAATAGAACGTAAAAAAGCTATTTTTGAAATTTTTTTATTGTTTGTGCGCGCATCACGCAAAAACTACTGAATGGATTGAAATAAAACTTGGTACGATTTAAGTTCATATTACGGAGTAACATATAGGATACTTTTTATCCCGAAATTCAGCACGGTTCCCTTGGGAGAGGGGATGAAAGTTAAAATGTGTACTTAGCTGTAATTCATTAACGCGTGGTCCGATTTCATTCATTCTTTTTTTGTTAGAAAGGATATACTTTCAAAGATTACCAGCTAATCTCAGAAAGGCTGGATTGATTTTGATGGGAATTTTATTTGATCTACCTAAACATCCGCCAGTGAACTTTTAACAGTTTTTGGCAAGGTATGAGCTCAAAGGAGCTTAGGAAAACAAAATGATTCACACGGGATTTTCAAAAACCAATATCCACGCGAACGAATTCGCGGGTGTCCGCTTGTTTATAATATTAGTAGGCTTAATATCTATAGATACGCATTTATATCGCAATTCACTCCCTTGCAGTTTTAGTGCCAGGTATGTACCTGTTTGGGGTGCTAGCCAGGTAACCTCCAAGTGTGCCTGGGTGCTGCTGGTCCTCTTGGATACGTCCGAGGGGAAGAGCAGTATTCGGGCCGGTGCGCCCCGGTAACATGGTTAATAATTTCGGGGATATTGTTAGCCATGGCCAATGACCTGGCGGAGGGAGGTTTCTCCGCGTGTCCCTCTGATTAGCAGAGGGCACTGCGGATGAAACTGGGGGTGAGACACCCCGGGGCGGGGGGCAACGATGCCCATCGCGGGAGGAAGAAAACCTCGTTAAAAATTACGGGAGGGCGCGAGCCTCTGGAGGGACAGCCCAGAGGCGAGCGGGAGCCCCAGCTGGGGCGGCTGCCGGACACCTGGGATGCATACTTTGGGTTCCCCAGGCGTCCAGCACAGACAGCATGAGGGTCATGCCGTGGTGGTTTTAGTGGGTATACCGTTGGAGTCCCACATAACCTTCGTTCTGCCGCATTCGGCCGCAGAACGGGGGTACCTATAAAAGGTTTCCACCACGTCAAAAAAAAAAAAGGTATGTACCTGTTTAGATATATTAGGAGGTTAGATATATTATTATGTCTAAAGAACTGGTGTATTGTGCCAACGGCCAATGCCCTACTTTAAAATAATATCTTACAACGATTTTATACGTTCGAAGGTCCGAACATAGATACCTGTGTAACTGTTGATATTTCATGTATCTACACATACCACTGTCACTGTAAATAACTTCGCTATCCATTTTATCGATACCCCCGATATCCTGAAGGTATAGTGTAATATAAATGGTAGTGATGCGAACCCAACTCAATAAACTGTATCCACTAAAATATTATGATACACATCCCAAACTTACCCGTAAATAATTCTATTACGATAGAGACGTGTTGAGTACAAGGATAAAATGTTTGGGATCTCTGAAAGCGTACAAAAAATTAAGGTAGTCAGTCGTCTTGGACTTTCTTATTTTTAACCCCCGACGCAAAAACGACGAGGTGTTATAAGTTTGACGTGTCTGTATGTGTGTGTGTGTGTATGTTTGTACTCTTTAACGCCGCAACTACTGAACCCACTTGACTGAAATTTTGAAGGGAGATAGATTATGCATAACTTTTTATCCTGGAAAAATCACCAGTTCCCACGGGATTTTCAAAAAACAAAAATCTATAGCTACAGCGATAGGTAGGTTACTATAACAAACTTCCTTGAAAGTAGGTATAAAGGTTGGAAAAGGTTGGAAAAGGGAGTGGGAACCGGAAATCCATGATTCCCTCGGGATTTGTGAAAAAGCGAAATTCACGCGAGCGAAGCCGAGGGCAGAAGCTAGTAATAATATACGTACGCCATCTTATGCAACGATTCCAGTCAACCAATCACCATTAAGCGGCTTTACGGTGTCGTTTCTTCACTTTTCAATTCCGCTCGAGCCCGGCAAATATACTCGTACCAGTAACAAAGCGTAATGTCTTTTCAACTACAATGCCCGAATAAAACTGCTCGCACATACCTACGCGCCGTACATAAGAAATTTGCTAAAGGTCTCGCTTTGAAAGGACCGTACGTAAACAACTCGTTCAATTCGCAGTTCGAAAATTGCGTCACCAAAGCGTCTTGTTCACAGCACGGTTTCTTAACATTGAGCTCCATAGAACACTGCCAGCCATGATGTCTACTACCTCACGGCGAATAAACTAATTATTCACTGCAAAAAAAAACGCGTGTGAACATGAGGCCTAATGGGTTTTCGATGTTGGATGGCGCTCAACTAGATTATGTTAGGTCCTAACATAACCTAGTTGAGCGCCATCTGACAGTTAAGCGACCTAACAGTTAGGTTATTGACTGGATCATTGAACACCAGGACCCTCAATCCAATGCTGAGGAGTCCACCTCTCATCAGTACAGGGGAAGCTATAGTTCTGCAGTTTAACGGACGGTTCCTGAGGTAGTGACGCAGCGTGCGTGGAGGGTGATCAGGAGTGACAATTAGGTCGCGAGGGTTAGAGTAGCGGAAAGGAAGCTGAGGTAAAAGTTAAGTTCGTCACCTCTTCTTCAGCTACCTCTCAGTTAAATAATTGACCTTTAGTCAAATCAAGACATAATCAAACTCACTTCCTATGTAACACAAATCTTTTCCAGCAATTTATTCGGTGCCCAGTAATGTGCTAACAACTTAATATATATAATTCGCACAAGAAACTCTTTTCGACGACATGTCAGTTTAATAACCTGCCCCAAAGCGATGTGGAAACTTATTACATAGCGATGAACGTGGCATAATGGAAAGCTATTCCTTTTCATAGTACGTGACCAGATAAAATTAATGGCTCGTGTTATTCGTAGCCTCATGTTTCTCGCTATGAGCTTTTGCCGTTTTTTGTACTGGATCTGTCTGCTTCATATTCTGCATTAACTGAGGGTCATGACCTCTTTAGTAGTGGTAGGGGAGCCGATGATGCTAAATGTGGATTTACTCGAGCGTCGTCGGGACCTATTAGATCTTGTAGATTAGTTGATAGGAAGAATAAAAGTTTAGATATATAATGTTTCCCTTTTTAGTGATGAATATATCGCAAGCATTTTTGACGAAATGTGGTAAGTCATTAATATAAACCAGAAACGTGAATGGACCTAGAATAGAGCCTTGGGGAACACCCATTAGTGAGGCTGATCCGGATGACTTAACATCATTGATGCATATCCTTTGTATACGATCACTGAGATAAGACACAATGAGACTGAGTGCAATTTCTTTAACCATAGTGGCCTACTTTTCGTAAAAGAGTCTCGTGCTCAACGCAATCAAATGCTTTTGACAAATCACAGAAGATACCAATGGCATTCTGTGATATCTTCCATGCATCGAAAATGTGACGTAGCAGCCTTGCGGCCACGTCGGTTGTAGAACGACCCTTAGTAAAACCATACTGCTCAGAGTGAAGTAATTTATTTAAATTAAAGTGCAGAAGCTGTTGGTTGAACATTATTTTTTCAAATATCTTGCTGAGAGTTGGTAGAATCGAGATCGGCCTATAGTTATTTGTTATATGGTGGGATAGTAGCGAGTGATTACTGCCAGTGTGAAGCTGGGGCGGGTCGCTAGTTATTCACAAAGGAAAAGGGATTATATTATATTATACTCCTGTATTTTCCCGCACATAGCTCCCTCAAAAAGAACCGCGGCTCCCCTTCAATATCAATCTTTTCATGGTGTTCCTCATTTACAGCTTATTTGTAGCCGCTTGAATGACTTCAGTGTTTAACACTAAGTAATTAACCCGGCCAAGGGAGGTGTAATCATTCCCGCCGGGTTGATTTGTACGGTGCGGGTGAATTTGGGAACTCATTGTTTGACTTGTCGAGTCACTGGCGTTAACGAGTTTCAGCGTGAGACCTGTTTCAGACCTACTCGATTAATTTGCGCTTATAACACCGTGTGTGTGATGCCTTAGAATACCTTGTTTATGATGTAACTAGCTGATGCTCGCGACTTCGCCCGGGTGGATTCTTATAAATGTCACTTGGGGGTGGAATTTCCAAAAATCCTGAAACACGTAATTCTTTATTTTTAACCGACAATAAAAATACCGATGTTCATTGATATACCTAACTTTAAAAATGACGGACTTTCACACAAACTTTCAACTCCAATTGAACACTTGGGGGTAGTTTTCCCAAAATTCCTTAAACTCATAACTCTTTATTTTTAACCGAAAACCTAAATACCAATTTTCATGGATATAACTTGAAAAATGACAGACTTTCATACAAACTTAAAGCCCCTATTTAACCCCCTTAAAGGGTGGAATTTCCAATAATCCATTCTTAGTGTGCCTCTACGTCACAAAAGGAAGCTACTGTGAAAATTCCAAGTTTCTAACTTCAGTAGTTTAGGCTGTGCGTTGATAATCAGTCAGGACAAGCTACTTTATATTATTAATAGAAGATAGATAATAATACAATAACCGCAAGATGTTTTAACGTGAGCAGTTTTCACAATTTTAGTAAATAAGTACTACTAGTTGGTAGGTACCAAAAATGTATCAAAAATTTTGAATTAGCCGATAAGTTAAGCCTGGCGGTTCAGTAAACGATTAATATAATTTTCAGGCTTGCAGGCCATACTACCTATCTACTCCTTACATTAAATTACATAATATATCCTGCCAATATAATATGCAGAGTACGATCGAGGACTAAAAGGGGTCCCCGTCGTCGGTATGCCGAGAAGGGCATCTAAGTTATGATATTACTCTAAGGTTACTATGTATGTATATCTTTACGTTCCATCATAATTAAATTGTGCGGGCCACATAGATAACTATCCCTTGGTTCTCGTATACAATTATTATGCTTGAGTTGGGTTCGTATATTCATGAGCGTTATTTTAATATTCATCAATTTTGGGATGCCGATAAAGTAGCAAAATAGTTATTCCTCAAATAGATGCAATATAATATGTACCTCGTATATTCCACGAGTCAAACTCCTAGGTAACAAAATACTCGCACCTCATTGGTCAAAGCTTACATCTACAGCTATGCATTATATTATATTTTTTAGTAAAACAACTTTTTCGTAGAACGTCATTTTTTAATTATTGACTGTTTTATAATAATATTCTAACAACTAGCCGACCCCCGCGACTTCGTTCGCATGGATATAGGTTTTTATATAGAATCGGATCGGACCCCATAATTCTTTTTTGTACCTAAACTAAATGTATCCTAAGTTACCCCTTAACATCACCTATCTGCCATTGAAAGTTCCATCAAAATCGATCCAGCCGTTTCGGAGATTAGCTGGAACAAATAGACAGGCCGACAAACATAAATTTAAACGCACGCCAGTTTAAAATAAGCCGTACGTACAAACATCCGCGTCCCAAGTTATTTGAACCCAATAAATGTCTGTCATTTCTGAACTAAAAAACCTATGACCTTGAAATATTTACGGGACAATACTTAAAGTACTACCTTTCTAACAAAAAAAGAATGAATTAAATCGAACTACGCGTTAATGAATTACAGCTAAATACACGTTTTAACTTTCTTCCCCTCTCCCAAGGGAACCGTGCTGAATTTCGGGATAAAAAGTATCCTATGTCCTACCTCGGAGTATAAACTCAAATCGTACCAAGTTTCATTCGAATCCATTCAGTAGTTTCGGCGTGATGCGCGGCCAAGATACAGACAGACAGACAGACAGACAGAAAGACAGACAGACAGACAAAAATGAAACAAATTGCAGTTTTGGCTTCAGTCTCGATTATAGAGTGTCCTCCAATAAAAATTTTCAAAATATCTTCAATGTACAGAATTGGATCTGTTACAGTTTTATTATATTATAGATAGATAGAAGATAAGTGTAATAATAATATTCTAACAATTATAAAAATATATTCACTTTTAAGTTCACAATATCAGATAAGCATGGTAAATTTTTTTTACTAACACGCACGTCTAATCGCCTCAAGAACTATGAACGTACTGAGGGGGAAAAAATTGGCTAGTGATGGTCACAAGCAGTATCCAGTGGCAAACTAACAGCGGAAATTTTCTTTGGGAGGTTGTTTCGTGGAATGGACTATAGGTGAATATTTTTTTAAACCGTTTACGAACGTACGTTCCCGAACTTCACGAGGCGACCCACATCAAGTTCGAGGCGCTAAAGGCCGAAAGGTACACATTTTGCGAAGTGTTAAGTGCTTAGTAGCAAATTGATGCTAATATGGTTGTATACAATCTTTTTTAGCCTTAACACAATCTCTAAATTAAATTAATTTGATAGGTCTATCCTATCTAGGTAAATTTATTGTGTTAATAACTATAATATTATTTATGACTATCTTATTCACGATTTTAAGGATAAGAATAACATTAACATTAAGACAGTAGGGTTGTACATTTTATTGTATAACCTACTAGAATCAACACGTCTTATCAAGATGTGTATTGGCTTTAAATGGCGCAAAACAGGTTTAAGTGGCCTGTCAGCTAAGGTTCCTGAAGCAGCAAAGCACGTGTACCTACTATACAAATTCTACGCAAGTACCGAAAAATTGTATGAAAGCCTGAATTGAGATCGTATAAATATAACATTAGAAAGAAAAGGGAAATTTTATTGGGCCGTTAACAGAAGTAGGTAGTTGTATAATGAGGGTCAAAGGTCCGCACGGCCTTCTACTTCAAGTGATTTCATATTAAAGCCATGAATAAAGTTGTGGCTCCTTTAATATAATTCAATGTTTATCTTTACTCAATACCTATATCGTGGTTTATCGACATATTCTAATGTAAAAATTACGGGTACATACCACGAGAGTCTCGTCGCGACCACGGTCCATGTAACTGGACCGAAATATCGATAAAAACAAAAAACAAATTAATCGTGGTATGTACCTACCCGTAATTTTTACATTAGAATATGTCAATACCTATACTTACTAAATTTTTCGGATATGTATAAACTTTAAATACCTATTGTAAAGATATGACCACCGTTTTGCAAAATATTAAATATCTAGGGGACAAATATCTTTTTACATAATACATATAAAGTATCAAGTCGGCAACTCAGTTAGTCTGTCTGCGCTAAATGGTCGACGTCTGAAATTCTTTGAACGGGCATTCAAGAGGGGGGGATACATCCTAATATTTTGTATTTTTAGAGAGGTAATGAGTTGAAGAATACGTCCATAAAATATCACAAGTTCGATCCCGGACACACTGTATAACACACCTAGCTATTATTTTTACATGCGAAGTTAGATAAATATATACATACATACGTCACTAATATTTTTAATTGGCAAACCGATTTCTCTGGAATTACTGAACCGATTTGCATATATTTTTTGTATATTGAAGTCGGAATGAATTTTTCCTAAAACATAGCTTGTTAGTCACGATAACCTATCTTCTAATGTAATTCCATGAAGCCATGATTGAACATGAAGCACGAGAAACCGTTTTAACTCTACAGGAACTGCAATTAGAAACCATTCGTCACCCTCCGTATTCGTCAGACCTTGCTCCAACGGACTACCATTTTTTTCGTGATTTGGACAATTTTCTGCGTGATAAAAAGTTTTCTTCTCAAGAGGCAGTGCAAAATGCTTCCACACAGTTTGTCGAATCTAGATCACTAGAGTTCTATCGCAAAGGCATAAATGAGATTAGATTCTTCCTATTAGATGGCAGCAATGTATAGATAATAATGGTAATTATTTTGATTAAATACCTATAGCAAAACCATTATATACTTGGCTCTCCCATGGTCTGCGGGACGCGGGACGGGAGGAAATTCTCATTGATAAATTAATAATCAATGGATGTGCTCGTACTATAATGTATGACAAGCATTTTTGGCGCGGCTTTGCGCCACTGTGAGTGTGTGTGTGTATTGCTACTGTAAGGACATGACACTAAATTAGGGAAAAAGAAATTTTATAATTATAATAATTTTAATTATCATAATTATTCTATTATTTGTGTAATCGCAATTTAGTCTTTCATCTTGATCTCTTTAAGTTTGCTCAATACTTTTCTATAGTTAGTACTATACATTTAAAGTTAAGTAGGTACGTTTCAGGATATGGAAAAAAGATTTTCCATAACCAAGAAAGAAGAAGATACGTTATTAAATATAATTTATACCCCATTTTTTAAATTTTATACATATTATACTCATAATAAAATAATTTATTTAATACATCTACTAAATACAAGTAAAGTTCGTGAACTAAAACCCGACTACGCTTAATAATTTAATAATAATTTAGTGGGCAAAAGCGCGGGGCAAGCAGCTAGTGGTGCCATCTTTTATTCCTTCCGAAACTAATTTTACAAGTATAAATTAAAAATTAAAAAAACCCCCGACATTCGCCATTTTGTGGCGGCGGCCATCTTGGATTTGTATAATGCTATTCTACTAGTCAAGCCTGACTTCTCCATTTATTTCGTAAATAAAATGTAGCCTATGTCACCCTGATCATAACAACGAATCAATAGACACCTCATTCATCAAAATGGGTCCAGCAGTTTAGGTGCTACATTAGTATACACAGAATCTCATACAAAAATCGGCCACAAGCATACATACATACATATATAAATTATATATGTATACGTAAATACATAGACTGCTAAAATCATAACCCTTCCTTTTGGCTTTGCCGTAGTCGGGTAAAAAAAACCAGACGTTTAGATTAGTACGGCATGGAGATGTTAGGAGATGGAATAAAACAAAGATAATAAAACAATTAGAATTGATAGGTTTATTATTCACATCTCGAATAAGAGTGATCTAACAAGACGTGTTCTTGTATATCTTAAAATTTCAATGCATTGCTGTCAGATGATGTGTCACTATCGCTATCAATAACAGCTATATTATAATTCACTAATTCATCGTCGTCATTCTGCAATCTCTCAACGTGAACTTACAATGTGATTTCACGTAGCCTCCGTTACAGCTTGAAAAGCATCTTGCACCAGATTTAATATTTTTGTTTCGAAACGCCAACGAAATAATTTAAAATGTTGTCTTGAAATTATTGGTCCACATTATAGTTTTTTTTATAATAATTTAGAGGCCGTTTTAACCAATATCTGACGATGCGTGATGGCTTCAATGGGTATGGAAATTTTTCACATGAAGCTGACAACACTTACTTGACACAGTCGACAGCCTCATATTTATTATTATGATATTTATTTTAGAGATATTTGTTGTTTTCCCTCACATTCTTGAGCACAAAACGAACGTACTACCATAACAATTTTTCTAGCACTACTTTTTATCACAATAAAGATGATTACTGCTATGTATTTCACAAAATTTTCGTAACGATGTAAACAATGAACTTTGAAGTTTCAAAGTGACTTTTCAATATGACAGATTTCGACTGCCCTAGTGATAACCCTAGTGAGTAACTGACATTTTTTGTGAAATTGACTTTTTTGCATTAACAAAAGTTTTATGTCGAGTAGTTTTTTACCACAGTGTCCACAGTTTAATATTTCAAATAACTTGAACCGTTTACTGAAATTTGAATTGCCCAAACAATTAACTGCACACACTAACCCGGAATAATGCTGTAATGTTTCAGGATCCAGTAAAACACACTTTCTGTTTACCCAGTAGGCTATGTACTGTATGCAAGCCCTGGGCACGTCTGTCCCCGTCCCGTGCCGGTGTGCGACTGCCGCCCTCTATCGTAACCTGCATACACTACATCCCTCCCTTATTTTATTTTTATTCAAATAAACTTTTACAAGTACTTTTAAATCGTCCATTGAATCTACCACTGGTTCGGAATGCCGTTCCAACCGAGAAGAACCAGCAAGAAACTCGGCGGTTGCTCTTTTTATAAAAGTAACAATATTACAATTATTATATGGCGGTTAACTAACCAAAATGTTTTTTTTTATATATTATTATTACAGATTTCTCGTAAAGTTTAACAGAACAGCTTTGATTTTTACTCTATTTTAAATGTGTGTAACAATTACATAAACGTAGTTGATGACAGTAGACGACAATACAAAATACATAAATTAAAAGGCTTTATTCTAGATCATTATTCTCTTCTAAATCATTATTCTACTATTTATACTAACCAAGTAATGATATGATTATGATTGTGTTATTTTTGATTAGGTACAATTTCCACCCATATTTTCCCCTTATTTTTAGGTTGCTATCTGTCGCTTTCCTTAGTCGCTTTCCTTTAGAGATCCACATACTCCTTCCCTTTTTCCTTCATTTGCAGATATCAATCTCTCACTCATCTCTATCACTCTTGTATTGTTTTGTATTCCACGTCTGGCTGTTGGAATCTTGCCTCTTCTTTTTCTTCTTCAAAACGAGAACCATTGGTGGTACCCATGGTGAGGGTCCATTTACTTCCTCGATAATATCCGCATCCTTCAGTTCCTTTAACGTTTCTTCTGTACGGTTGGATGACTGGGTTTACTCCTGATTTGAAGCCCAATTTTAAGCATGCTTAATTGAATCGCATAAATGCTTTGCCTGATAAATCGTCTGCCGTCTCTGATGACTTATACAGTATAGTTTATACTTAAAACAGACCGGACAAAGTCCTATGTTCAGTCAATAAATTCTTTATCTACTTCTACTTTCTTTACGTTCAAAGCCATTAGTTTATGGAATGAACTTCTTTCGCAATTATATTATGCTAAAAGTCTGAGTAAATTTAAGACTACGAGAAATAAAAATTACTAACTGTTAAAATCAGCAGTTCCTTTAACAATTTTAGATTTTAAGTTTAATTGAATAGTATTTACTATAAGAATTATAGTCAGAATTATTGTAATTCAAATCAAATCAAATCAAATAAACTTTATTCAAAATTGATACACTGTACGGTTTTGAACGTTAATTTAGGAACAGGCCATGGTGATAATTACTGACGGAAACTTTAAAACTAAAACTACGAGGGTTTCAAACGCGCCCTGGTCTGAAAAGAGCCCACAACAACTCAGCCGGGATTGTAATATGTATTTTTTAGAACAATCTGTGTCCATGGGTTTTTGTCATTAAAAATCTTTTAAGCTATAGTAAGATTTTTCAATTAATTTGTGTTTAATGAAACCCTTGAACTTATTGAGAGATATATCCAAAATGTTCTCTGGCAACATATTGTAAAAAGTACAGAATTACCAACAAATGATTTTCCAACTTTTCGCAGCCTAGTAGTGGGCAACACAAGTTTATCTTTATTTCTAAGATTAATGTTATGACAGTCACTTTTCCCTTAAATTTGTTGATATTTTTGTGCACATATATTAAATTTTCAAAAATATATTGGTTATAAACAGTAATAATTTTAACTTCCTTGAACTTATCTCTCAATGACTCCCCATAATAGTATGCCATATGACATAATACTGTGAAAATAACTAAAATAAACTAACCTCGCCGTTTCAATGTCAGTCAATTGGCGAGTCTTTTTAAACTGAGTGAAGATGAACTCAGGGCCATATTGTTGCCAAGAACCCACAGCTAAAGGCTAAACTGGCCAACCTAAACAGCGCTCACACTGTGGTGCCAGCGCCTGGTAGCATTGAAACTCATGGAGACGCATTGGGAAGAATCTCTATGCTGGAGCATGAACTGAGCAGATCTCAAAACCATTCATGACTTTCAGTCACAAATAAAGTTATGAAATATAATAAACAATACATAAAACAACAATTCTTACAACGAGCCGCTCCGATGCGGGTTGGTGCGCTTCTCAACAAGTATTGTCACATGATAGTGATAACAACCGGGACCGACCGCTTAACATGCTCTCCGAGGCACAGGGGCACAACACCCCCAGCCATCAATCATTTATTTATTTATTTATTTATTTATTTATTTGACACACAAAACAGCTAGCAACCAAACAAAAATAGCAAATAACAGAACAGAGACCTCAAAACCGGCTGCTCGCCAAAATATGTGTGTACAACTACTTAAAATAAAGAAACAATAAAAATATTCAAGTTAGCTAAATAAAAATAATTGAATTACTTAAGTTTAAAACATATTGCAACAATAATATTTTAGTAAGGGGAATTAGTACTTGCTACGCGAAACAACGCATTTTTTATTTTATTCTTGTAGGGTCCCTCACGAGGGTCAAAAATATCTAGCTCCTCCTGAGCCTTGGATGCCAGATCGTTGTACAATCTGCACATTCTAACTAAGGATTATAAAAAGATGTGTTGTTTCTGTATGTATGTAATATGAAAACATTCGAACGCCTACATGATTGATGCCTGGTGTTTATATTTATATTTATATTTAATCATTTGCCCGACCAGGGAATCGAACCCGGAACCCCGCGATCCGCGTTCGAACATACTAACCACTAGATCCACGAGGCAGTAATTATCCTTCGTGGCTCCCTACTGCTTACTCATTGCGTGACCTTTAAGTGAACCCTTACCACAACTATGATTAGTCTTTTGAAACTGTTATTTCAAAAATTTATAATTGAACTATCAGTCAGCTTTTCTCTTACTCGATAAATCAAACTAAAATTTGATTCGATTAATCTATACTTAAAAACCTTAATGAATAACTATCAGTTCTCTCAACATCACATCAGCTCATATCAAATCTGTTCTAAAAATACTTAAGGTTCAAATTACTTTTACGGTTACATTTTCCAAACTAAACGAATCTAATCTTGGTTTTGAAACTATTCTAAATATTTGTGAACCAAATGTTCCTACTAAATGCAATCCAACTACACTTCTTTAGCTCTAACCCTGTAAGCATTCATCATCCTGATAAACCCTTTCACGATCTACAACTTCTTCACGGCTTTTCACAGCCGGTGAATTCGAACTTGATCACTTCTCAACATCAATGAAGATGTCAGGATATCATGTAGGTAATATTCTAACGAAATCAACTATTATTTAAAAATCTACATTTATCACCCGCAAAACTCAGTTAAATCGAAACAGAAATTAGTTTAACCAAAATGTCGCTTCATATTTCTTTCCTAATTAGTTAATTACACTCAGCAGCCCAATATGGCAATACTCACTCGATTAATGTGTCAGTTCCATCTCAGCTATATCAATTGTGAAATGAAATTTAATAATCTTTAAACCATTTCTAAACATTTATATCAACTTTCAACAAGAAGCTCGGTCGTACCGTATTTAAATATAGGATAATAAATACAACATCTAAAACAAAATTTAAAATGTCAGTAGGTCGGTACAATGTCTTTAAACGAGCTGTAATAGGCTAGTCGATATTGTGTACAGGTTATGGATTTATGATGAAATTATAAATTGTACACCGACCGAGGCTGGTTCACCGTTACAGTCGAACTTTTCAATGAAAGGAATGACACATTTTTTTCTTTATTTTGGGCGGCCTGGGACAATCAATTTAATGAGTTAGATAGCTGTTATCTGTCGTCTTGTGGTAATCAATTTAATGATTCAGATAACTGCCATCTGCTCTTTTGTGGTAATCAATTTTAATGATTCAGGTAAACACCCACCGTTCTGTTTTTAATACATACGCCAAGGACATGTCCAATTTAATCCAATTTAATGGAGGCAAGTTGCCACACGAAGAATTTCAAATTTAATGGAGGCAAGTTGCCACACACAGACAATGTCCGATTTAATCCAATTTAATGGAGGCAAGTTGCCACACGAAGAATTTCCAATTTAATGGAGGCAAGTTGCCACACACAGACAATGTCCGATTTAATCCAATTTAATGGAGGCAAGTTGCCACACACAGACAATGTCCGATTTAATCCAATTTTAATGGAGGCAAGTTGCCACACGAAGAATTTCCAATTTAATGGAGGCAAGAGCCACACACAGACAATGTCCAATTTAATCCAATTTAATGGAGGTATCGTGTACCAATACATAACATTTTCTTCCAATTTAATGGGGGTACCTTTGTACCACATATTTCCAATTTAATGAGGGTACCTTTGTACCAATAATTCTAGTTTAATACAAAGTTACCCTAACTTCGTACCAAATATTTCTAATAAAATATTATATTTATATATATTTTACTTATTTAATTTTATTACTTAGTTGATATAAATTTCATATGTATTTATTAATTCATTATTACACTAGGCAATACATAAATAACCCAGAAATGACTAACATCTAGTCACATTTAATTCAATAGACTAGATAGAATATCCAGACTCAATAGTCACATTAAATTTAACCCTTTGTTATTTATTTCATTTATGTACCACACCACAGAATCTCATAACATAACTAATTATAATTCGAAATGAAATATCTAACTCTAGCGATCATCTCCTTGCAATCTACATCATCGCATAACATAAACACGTAGAACATAAATAGCTGTCGTATCCACTGTTCCTTTGTAATAATGAATACGACTTACCTACTAACAATAATACTCAACCACAAAAATAGGGATCGAACCTATGTAGTATACCTACTTATTGTTTACGTAGTTAATATCACTGAGCAAGTAAACACTTATTATGCCCAATATTAGATGTTGCAATTCTGACAGGCTTTAATGTTTTTTTTTTATTTTTTTTTTTTTTTTTTTAAATGTATATTTTAAGTTATTTAACTATTCGAATGACAAAAACAGAACATGCGAGTAAATACTTTTGTCACGTAATTAAACAGAGTGCTTAGTCTAAGTTTGGAGCACTCCAAAACTTTGTAGTACACTATTGATCGATTTCAGAGTAAAATGGACCCAAAATGGTTTATATTAGGGCTTGAGTTCGCCAATACATTCAGCATTCGAACACAGCGAGCACCCCAAGCAGAAATGTTGTAAAATACATATTCGAACTACGGAACTACGACTTTAAAATCTCTTATTTTAAAGTTGTTGGGGTTCAGTTTCTCAAAACGAGTGAGCAAACGAGTCGCAAACTATTTATATGTGTAAAATCTTAGACTAACCGTACAGGTATCAGTTGTATACTTTTACTAAAATATGTAGGTAGGTAGGTATGTAAGAAACATTGAGATATTTATCCAATACAAAGTTAATAGAAGAAATGTCACCTGCGTACATAACTTAACTCAGGAGATTTCTGTGGTGTAGTCGGAGTGATTAGGTAGGTACTTTAAATATTTTATAATATCCCACCTTATGTTTTTTTTTTTTTGTATTATTATTAATAAAATTACTATATCTGACCTTTACTCTCGTCGCCACTTTGTAATGTTTCAGGATCCAGTAAAACACACTTTCTGTTTACCCAGTAGGCTATGTACTGTATGCAAGCCCTGGGCACGTCTGTCCCCGTCCCGTGCCGGTGTGCGACTGCCGCTCTCTATCGTAACCTGCATACACTACAAATGCAAAAACTAAGTAATTAACAAGCACAACACAAAAACAAAGTAATTTGATGTTGATCACTTTGTTTTTGTATTTAAAATGCAGTTGCTTGATTTTTCGTTTCGTGGAACGATCCCAAGTAAAACTTGTCTATGTTTGAGATCACCTTTACTTTCTTTATGTTTAATTTTAACAAATTAAACACTCTGTCATCTGTCAGTTTTGCTGCACGCTAGTTATGTTACCGTCAACTCCTAACCTAACTACACCGGCTCTTGGCCTAACAACGACGGTTAAGCCCATCTTTTCTGGGAAACCTACCTCGTCCCGCGCGAGGGGTGACGCCGAGCTTAGCGTCCAACATTAAGCTACGAGCCGTTGGATAGGAAATACCCATTGTTCCGTTCAACTTTAAATTAAGTTTTTTTTATTAAATAGTATTCTTAAATTCGAATACATTAATTCTTTTAATTACAAAAGGCCCGCACAACGCTCCCAAAACTTGTCTGGTGCAGCCTGGGGTAGGATTGGAAAATAAAGTACAGCTTTTAACTTATATAACGTAAAATTCGTTTGGGCCAAAAAGTCTGTACTCCAATCCTGAACCGAAACAAAATAAATTTTGACAAATAAAAAAGTGGTGCAACAAGGGCCGAGAATGAAGACAGCCGGTTGGTGAGTACAATTTTTCACCTTCCTTATTGTCCCGTTGTTATAGGATAAATCCTTTCCTAAATAACGTTTTTTGGTTTCTTTTAATTTTTATTATGTAAGAACAAAAAGAATTTTTAATATTATAAAGTGTCATAAAGCAAAGAAAAATACAATTATAAAGTGAAGTAAAGAATAATTATAACAAAAGAAATTATTTAATTAATTAATTCTCATATCGAATTATTTTAATGTTAAGGAAAAGTGTTAGATATTAAGATTTATTAATTTGTGTTTTTGATAATTTATATGTGTACCTAAAGTAATAAGTTCCATTAAATTAAATCATTATATTTTATTAAATTAAATTCTTTGATAAAATATATTTTCTTTTTTCAACCAGTTAATTAATAATGAGCACAATGGAAAATATTACTTTAATTCCTATACAAGTATTGAAAATTATCCCACTCTTTGGAGGAGATAAACGACAGTTAAACTTATTTTTAAGACAGTGTGAATATGTCATTAGTAAATTCCAAGGGGACGAACAGCAAAATGTTTATTTAATGAATAGCATAACCAGTCGACTCACCGATAAGGCCGCGTCGCTTATCAGCGAGCGAGAGGATGTTGAGACTTGGGACGATTTCAAAGAAATCTTAGTTCAGCACTTTGGAGACCCGCGTAGCGAGGAATGTATTGCGATAGAGTTGGATAATTTAAAAATAAAATCCGGAGAGAGTTATTTAGATTTTTGCAACCGAATTCAATCCGTGCGTTCTGTTTTACTTTCGAAAGTCAACCAACTTAAAGACCGCGAATTAAAGGACAGTAAAATTACAATTTATAATAACAATTCTTTGAACGTTTTTCTTTACAATTTGCCGGAAGACATGGTCAGGTTAGTGCGGCTTAAATCGCCAAAAACTTTAGAATCCGCCTTGAGCGTAGTATTAGAGGAAGTCAATTTTCAAAACCAGTACAAATTACGCAGTGGTGCGCAACCTTCGGTTCAAAAATTCAAACCGAGCAACCAACCATCAAATCTCAAACCTGAAAACCATTTTAACTTCCAAACTAAATCGAATTATATGCCTATTTGGTAAATATGTTACCAGCTGGGTAATTAAATGTTTGTTGGAAAGATGATAAATAAATAAAGGGCTTTATCAAGTTACTGGGTGTTTAATGTTAATATGTCCAAACACAATTACCAATTTTATTATTATTAATTACAGTGATTTTAGTACCCGTCTAACGGTCGCGACGTGCCGGGATAGACTCTCTTCCGCGGCGCCGTGTGTCGTCATGCAATGCGTTTTGCTAACGTCGACAGAACGCCTTGCATGCACACCTAATGTGTCGCTACATCAACCTCCCCTTTTTGTAAAAAGAAAGGTTGATACTACATGAAAGCAAAACTAAATACATTTCAAACATGATAACTAAGTAGTTACAAAATATAATAATAACATACAATTGCACTGGGGCAAACATTGCTGAGCGCTCTGTAATATGATCGGCAGCTGCGCTCGCCGAGTGCGCTGACACGGTAGGTTTCACAATACACAGTATGAACTAGTTACATAAAAATAAATTTTATATCTAGATAAGTATGGTTAAAGGTAAAAATAATTTGTGGAGTCATGATAACAGTAATAAAAAATGAATAAGTACAAAAGAATTAATTACGGAACGTGTTACGCGTAGTGGGTAGCAACAGGCGCGGGATTTGGTGCGAGATTCGCGACCGCTGCTGGTGCTGCTACTGCCGGCTGTACTTGCACGTGCGTAAGGGTTGCCGCTGGTCCACTAACTTCCTCGCGGAGCCAGGCCCTCATGCGGCTGCGGAACTGCCGCCGAATGCCTCGACGAACCTTTCGGATCAAGGCACACCCAACGATAAGCAGGAGTAACCCGATGATTACCATGGTTAAAACGCTCTGCCGAGACATGTGCGCTTCTACTTCTGTTGAGTTCTGAGCTATTATAATCTGCTCCTTTTGTTCCTTAGACTGATTTTTGCCCATATTTGTAAAAATCATGGACGTGTTAGCTCTTTGAAATTTAATTAACTAATGCACTCCAAAAATTATTTTTACGAGAAGAAGTTACATCTTAACATAAATACGATATTTTGACAGATTTGCATGTTTAAAAAGTAGAACACAATAGCTAAGAGTTGCAAATAAAATATTATTATAAATGATCGTTCATATAAATGTGTATGTGTCATAAAACCTTAATAATAATTATACTTAGTTGCATATTATAATTTCTTAGTTAACTACTTATGCTTACAAGGTAAAATGGATACATGTAAGTTATAAATTGAAACGTATAGGTGGGCGAATAACTCGACCACTTCTAGATACTTTGATCGTAGGGTTATCACTATCAGTCATGATGTCATCCGTCAATGAGTCGTTTAATATATAGGCAGGTTTGAGTCTGTCTATAGATACATTTAGCTGTCTGTTAGGAAGTTGAAGTTTGTATACCTTACTGCTTCTACGTAATACACGATAAGGACCGTCGTAAGGTGTCTGTAAGGGTTTACGAACTGCATCATTCCTTACGAATACATATTCAGCGGACTTTAGATCTGGATGGATGAATAAAGTCCGAGAATCTCGTTGTCTTTCAGGAACGGCCTTCAACTTACGTATCTTGTCTCGTATGTCCTGTACTAATGTAATCGGGTCAGTAGTTTCCTCTTTCGCTGACGCGAAAAATTCGCCTGGCAACCGTAACGTGCGTCCGTAGGTTAATTCAGCGGCGCTAATGTTGGAATCGCTTCGTAAGGTAGTTCTGAGTCCTAGTAAAACGGTAGGTAACTCGTCAACCCACGAAGTAGTATTAAGTCGGGCTTTGAGAGCGACCTTGAGTGATCTATGCCATCTCTCTATAGCTCCATTACTTTGCGGATGGTAAGGACTGCTTCTAATTCTATGTGCGCCCATGCACCTCAAAAGTTCGGAAAACAATTTACTCTCAAAAGAACGGCCCTGGTCCGTAGTTAAGAGCTGAAATATTCCGAACCTGGTGATCCATCCGTCATAAATGACTTTCGCTACGGCCTCCGCTGTAATCTCTTTAAGTGGAAATGCCTCCGGCCAATGTGTGGCGCGATCGATAATGGTAAGTAAGTACCTATATCCGTCGACCGTGATTGGTAATGGACCAACAATGTCAGTATGGATATGTTCAAAACGTCCGGCCGGTTCAAATCGACCTAAAACGGATACGGTGTGACGTTGAACCTTCGCTCTCTGGCATTGAACGCAAGTCTTGGTCCAGTTATTGACTTCTTTATTCATACCTGGCCAAAAATAACGCTGACATACTAGTTTACGTGTGGTATTAATTCCGGGATGACTTAAATTATGAACTAAGTCAAAAGCTAATTTACGAAATTGTTTAGGTAAATAAGGTCTAATATTGTCGGTTGACATTTCGCAATAAATGTGTGTTGCAACATTAGGCATACATACCTTTTTAATGCTTACGCTGCTAGTAGCGTCTTGTTTCCATTGTGCAATGTAGGTATCATCGCTCTGTGCGGTAGCGATTTCTTCGTAATCTAAACTACTTGGACATGTTATTGTCTCTATTCGACTTAGCGAATCGGCGACTACATTATCATTACCGAGAATATATCGAATGTCCGTTGTAAATTCGCTAATATACATGAGTTGTCTAGTTCTGCGAGGCGTTTCTTTATCGCTAGTTAGTTTACTATATGCAAAGGTGAGCGGTTTATGGTCTGTATATATGGTAAGCGCTCTTCCTTCGAACATTTTTCTGAAATGAATTATAGCTAGGTATACGGCTAACAATTCGCGATCGTATGTACTATACTTTAATTGAGTGTCTGTTAATTTGCGCGAAAAATAACCTAATGGTTTCCAATGACCGTTGACTAATTGTTGTAATACGGCACCTACGCAAGTATTTGATGCATCCGTCATCAACGCTAGTGGAGTGTGCGGTATGGGATAAGATAATGTCGCAGCTTCCTGAAGACTTTTCTTACATTTCAAGAATGCTTCGTTAGCTGAATCGTCCCAAACAATTAGTGATTTATCGTTCTTTTTCGCGGTAACGATGTATTTATTGAGCTCGGCCTGATATTTCATTGCGTTTGGTAGGTGAGGTCTATAAAACGTCACCATACCAATGAATCTTCTAAGCTGTGCGACTGTTTCCGGTTTAGGGAAATCGATAATAGCCTGGACCTTATCAAGTGAAGGCTTTATGCCTTCGGTGGTCACCTCGTGTCCTAAGAACTCGATATGTGACTGTCCGAATGAACACTTCGATAAATTTATTGTAATACCGTATTCATTTAACCGTTTAAATAAGGCTTCCAGGTGAAGTTCGTGTGTAGAACTCGAGTCGCTGGCTACAATAACATCGTCAATATAACAGAATATGAACTCTGAACTAGGTTCAAAAGTTCCGTCGGCTCGTTCGATACCTAAACCTTGTAGTACTGTATTGTTCATGAAGCGTTGAAAGGATTGTGCTGCGTTGCGCAAACCGAACGACATTCGAGGAAATTCATATAATCCGAATGGGGTGATGATCGCAGTCTTTTCAACGTCTTCAGGAGCAACAGGAATACAGTGATATGCTCTATTCACATCGATTTTGCTGAAAACACTTTTACCAGACAATATATAAGTAAAATCATGCAAACGCGGAATTGGATATCTGTCCGGTTTCGTAATAGCATTGAGTCGTCTGTAATCGCCACACGGTCGAATATCTCCGTTTTTCTTCGGAACAACGTGTAACGGACTTGACCATGCGCTCTTCGAAGGACGACAAATGCCCAATTCCTGCATTATGCGAAATTCTTCACTTACCTTTTTGTACCTTTCGGGAGGGAGGGGGCGCGCACGCGCATGCACGGGCGGCCCTGTCGTCTCTATGTGATGAAACACTGTATGCCTAGGGGTATCCTTGAAAGACACAGGTTTCGTTATGTCTGAGTATTTTGACAAAATATTAAAATAAGGATGCGATGTATCCAACGTGTTTAAACTAGGTTGGTTACAAGATACTATAGAGCCTAAGCTATTTACATTAGTTACTAAATCTATTAACCTTCGGTTGCTTAAATCTACTAAGAGTCTGTGGTGGGTCAAAAAGTCTGCACCCAAAATAGGTTGTTTCACTGCTGCTAATATAAATGTCCAACGATAAGGTCTACGCATGTTTAAATCTAACACTAATGTTTTAACACCGTAAGTACTTATTTCAGTTCCGTTGGCAGCATAAAGTTTATAAGTAGCACTATTAACACTAGCTGACTTACGTGCGGGGAGCACCGAAACATTGGCTCCTGTATCAACTAGAAAACGAAGTCCACTAGTACGATCAGTGATGCACAGACGGTTACTTGTAGTATGGGTACAGGGTCCCGCCACCTCCTGTACTACGCCTGGTTTTCCGCCGGCTTCCACGCACACGGGGCAACGCATTTACGTGCCTTGGCCTTATAGCGGAAATGGTAAAAACACAGCCAATCCGGTTTCCTGTCTTTGGGCGTCGGTCTGGTGGTGGTGGGTCTGGTGTTCGTTGGAAAGTTGGATCTTTCCTGTGAGCGTCCCCTGGAGCGCGAACGGTATTTGGGACCGTATTGCGGTCCATTGGGTCTTGCAATGGCCGCGAGCTGCGGACCCTTCTGTCCGAATACATTGTTAGGGGAAATTGTTTCTATTACCTTATCAGCAATGCGCGCAAGGACATCCAACTCCGTCGCTTCGGTCACCGCGATTATTCCCTGGACTGCGGCAGGTAAGTGGCTCTGCCATAATATTTTAAGCGTGTCATCTGGCACCTTACTTCGGGCTAAGTCACGCATGCGTCGTAATAACTGCGACGGCCGCTGGTCACCCAGTTCCATTTCGCCGATGAGTCGTTGAATTTGGCGCGTCTCCGACTCCTCGTAAACGGCGAGGAGGCGCGCCTTCAGTGCTTCGTACCTTTGTGCATCCGGCGGCGTGATAAGAATATCTGTGACTTGTTGTATGGCTTCTTTGGACAGCCTGGTGATGACAAGGTTGTACCGGGCCTCGTCCGACATTTTTTGTGGGGCTAAAATAGCCTCCGTTTGGAGGAACCACAACCTTGGGTGGTCTGCCCAGAATTCAGGCACGCGCGATGTGACGGTAATCGCTGCCAATTCCGCCATCCTTTCTTCCTTTACCTGGGGTACGGGCGCTGCCAGGTTATTTATCGACCCGGGTGCTGGTACAGGCTGCATGTTGTTTTTTCACGGGGTCACCACTTTGGTAAATATGTTACCAGCTGGGTAATTAAATGTTTGTTGGAAAGATGATAAATAAATAAAGGGCTTTATCAAGTTACTGGGTGTTTAATGTTAATATGTCCAAACACAATTACCAATTTTATTATTATTAATTACAGTGATTTTAGTACCCGTCTAACGGTCGCGACGTGCCGGGATAGACTCTCTTCCGCGGCGCCGTGTGTCGTCATGCAATGCGTTTTGCTAACGTCGACAGAACGCCTTGCATGCACACCTAATGTGTCGCTACACCTATGTCAATTGATCAAGCACATAAACCTCAATTTAAATTTGGGATACCCCAAAACCAAAAACTAGCCCCTCAGATTACGCCTACCGAATTTAAATATCGAATTCCTAAAAGTTCGTTAATACCACCGCCAAAAATCAACCCTTATTATGGACATCGACCTGTTGCCCCGCAGCATGGCCGATACCCACCATATAATAATAATAACCGACCGTATCCGCAAAACCCCACTAATTCAATGCAACCACAGGATGTTTCTATGAGGACAGCGCCTCAAAAACATAATTTCCAAGTAAATGAAATTTATGCATACGAAAATGACAATAACTACTATGACTACGATCAAGAAAATTTTTATGACTCATCATTAATGTATTACCCGGATAAAAACCTTGAAGTAAATTATAACCAGACCGAAACTATGCAACAGCAGATACAACCTGATGTTTCTATGAGGATCGCGCCTCAAAAACCAAATTTTGAAGTCATATTATATGATAAAGAGGAACAAACTACAAATTCAGCAGATGATGCTTCACAAATAGAACTAAATGTATTAGAAGCAGGCAATAATGCTGCCATAACAGACTTACGTGACGTTACAGACGATAATAATTCTGACAAATCCAGTTCTGACAAATCCAGTTCTGAAAACTCCAGAACCCTTACCATTTCTGATAAATCACGAACACTCTCTATTTCTGATTCTGAAGCGACTATTTCCGCTAGCCCTAGAGCTTTGACAGAACCCCAATATCCGATTCCTTCTTGTTCAAATACTAGTAGCACTCAAACAGCACATTCTGACATTGAATGTGACACCTCAGGTATTCCAATATTACATGAAGCCATTGATACCAAGCCTAATCAAATATTAGTATTCACCTGGCAAAAAAATGACATTCAAGTTAGAGATATATCAAGACCAAAGGAAAAGATTTTGGAACTATTTTTACCCCTCAATAATTTAAATCTTATAAAGCAATTTTTAAAAGATTATATACAACCCAAGACAAAATATTTTATATATTTTGAACATAAAGATCATAGGAGAGACTTTTCAAAATTAATGAGTACACTATTTAAAAAGGATACGATAGACATTAAAGAATGTACGCAAAGAATAGTTTTTATAGAGGATGAGAATGAGCAAAAAGCAGTTATTTTAAAGTATCATGAAGGAAAAACCTGCCATCGTGGTATTAAAGAAACGATGACTAGAATAAAACGAAATTATTTTTGGCATAACATGCAGGAAAGTATTTCAGCAGTCATAAATTCATGCGAATCTTGCCGTAAGATGAAATATGATAGAAACCCAATTAAACCAATGTTACAGTTAACCCAAAGTCAAGAAGCCCCGTTCCAGGAAATATTTATAGATTTGTTCAGCATTGAAGGGAGATACTACTTAACGTTAGTAGATGCATTCAGTAAACTCGGTCAAGCAATAGAAATTAGCAATCGCAGTACCCCAGAAGTAGTTAGAGCTTTAATCAAATATTTTTCCTTCTACGGTGTTCCTAGGAAAATTTCCTCTGACCCCGGTTCCGAGTTTAATAATGAATTAATGCGAGAATTAACAGCAATGTACAAAATTGAGCTCCATATTACTACCCCTAACAATCCTAATTCTACTGGTATCGTGGAGAGATTTCACTCTACCATAATAGAGATATATAGGCTTGCCAAATACGAGCATAAATTTACAGATGCAGCTTCCGTCATGACATACTCTATAATGGCTTATAATCATACTATACATAGTGCAACAAATTTAACACCTTTCGAAGTAGTATTTGGTCATACCGACTCTAATGATATGTTTAACACCGATTTTCAAAAATCTTATATGCAAACTTTGTTAAAGGATCATGCTAAGCGCACAAAGTATCTATATCAATATATTTCTGATAGGTTAAATAAAAATAAAGAGAGAGAAAGAAAAAGAAAAGGTGGAGAGCAGGAAATAGATTTAGGTATTGATAAAGCTATATTTACAAAGGTAGTTAACACGCGAAGAAGTAAAGACAAACCCCCGTATCAGAAAGCAACTATTAGTGGAGAAATCCGCAAAAATGTAGTACCCATTACCGTGCGAGAGCGTCAAACGAAAGCCCCCATTAAAAATGTAAAACGTCCTCCACAGGTGGTGTTTAATCGCCTTGGTGATGATCTTGAAGGAGAGCCTTCAACTCCAACTTCAAAAGATTGAGAACAATCCCGGATTATTACCAGTTAAACAAGGTCATGCTTTCAAACAGGAAAGTAAATGGATAATTGTTAAGAAATTAGATATAAGCACTATTTTTAATGACTTAGAGTTTAATATTAATAGATATAACGATTTTGATAAGTTAATTGATGTAGATAAACCTTACGCACATGAGTTTATTAATTTGAAACAGCAAGTAGAATATTTAAGAGACAGGACAGTAGAAAAGTTAAAACAAATTGCACCTACGACTAGAATTCGAAGAGGATTGATAAATCCATTAGGTTCTTTTATAAAAGCGATAACCGGTAACTTAGATAATGAAGATGCAGTTCATTATGATAATTTGATTAATAAATTACATACTAAACAAAATTTATTGGAAAATAAAATCACGTTGGTTTCCAAAATGATGGATTACAATATTAACAGTACAGAAATTTTATACAACAATAGTTTAATCTTAGATAAACGTCTAAAACGAGTGGAGAAAATGTTGAAAGAAATAGATACAAAAGAAAATAATTCTATTTATTCCTCTTACATTTTGAGCTTATACAGCATGTTCATTAATAACTTCCGTTCAATATACATAACAATGAATGAGATAGAAACCGCATTAGCATTCAGTAAAATTTCTGTGCTGCATCAATCAATAATAAATTCTACAGAATTATTGTATGAACTTTCATGTATCGAAAAGAAACATAGTCTTATATATCCTGTTATAGAACATAATTTAGTTAAGTTAGAGCAAACATTGACTATTAAAGCATATATTAAAGGAAACCAGATTACGTTCATAATGGAAGTACCTCTTACCGATAACAATACTTACAATTATTATAAAATCTATTCATTGCCCATCCTAGATCAAGTTAAAAATGAAACTTCCATTATCATCCCTGAATATCCCTTCCTTATGGTGAAAGGTTCAAAGTACTTACCGGTTGCTTCTCCGTGCCGGCCAATCTTCGCTGATGACCACTACTTATGTACCGAGGATAACGTCGTGCCATTTTCAACTATTACCTGCATGGAACAACTGATGCAGTTTCACAATAACTTAATACACTGCTCTCGACGATTGGTTCAAATAGAAGACATCAAGGTCCAGCGTTTATCACCTGATAGTTGGATTCTGTACTCCTATCATAACGCAGTTATGTCCTACAAATGTGGCGATGACATATCAAAGACCACCATACTGGGAACTTATTTTGTGCGAATTGAACCTAGCTGCGAAATTATACTTGGAGACCTTCACCTTTACTATCTCCATCATACTTTGGAAAAATTTGATTATAAGATCACACCTATTATCGATTTACCTGATGTAAAAAGTAAAGATACGACCACACCTTTGGATCAAGTTGATATAAAAGGAATAAATTTGGACGAAGTGAAATACTTATCAGCAGTTCTCAAAACCAGAAGTGATAGTGAAAGTGAAAGTGAAATAGTAAAAGTAAAAAGCGTTAGTTTAAGCACATTAATTTTGTACTTAGTATTAATTATCTTAAGTTCATTTGTCATTTTAAAAAAATTAAAAATTATGTTTTTGAAGCATCGAAATCATCGAAATTCCTACGTCATCTGATAATACTCGGATTCCTACGTCATCCGATGATTTCGAACTTAAGGAGGGAGGAGTTATGTTACCGTCAACTCCTAACCTAACTACACCGGCTCTTGGCCTAACAACGACGGTTAAGCCCATCTTTTCTGGGAAACCTACCTCGTCCCGCGCGAGGGGTGACGCCGAGCTTAGCGTCCAACATTAAGCTACGAGCCGTTGGATAGGAAATACCCATTGTTCCGTTCAACTTTAAATTAAGTTTTTTTTTATTAAATAGTATTCTTAAATTCGAATACATTAATTCTTTTAATTACAAAAGGCCCGCACAACGCTCCCAAAACTTGTCTCGCTTGTGTCAAAAGTTTTCAAACGGTTGACGAAAACATAGATCAAACATAGAAACTGGAATTTAGGGTATTACTTTATGTACTTATAAATAATCGTTTTAATTGTTACCGGCTACTTACTATTTTAAAATATTTCTACTGAAGATAGGTGCAGAATTTTAGATACCTACGTACATAATTAACTAATAGGGACATTACTTTACAGGAATATAACTAAAAATAGACACAGTACTGTAAATTATAACTTTACAAGATCAACATAGTTGATTGATGACCACGACTCCGTCCGCGTGTATTTAGGTTTTTGAAATTCTAGTTTAAGCTCTGTAATTTACCAGGATAAAAAAGTAGCTTATGACATTCTCAAAAATACAACTTATCTGTATACCTCGTTAAGATCAGCTGAACAGAATAGACAGACATACTTTCGCATTTATAATATTAGTAGGTAAGTATAGATTCTTGAGTTGTTGTAATAAGCTCTAACTTACCGTCTCTAAGTTGGATATACTTTGTCCGTCTGACTGTCACAGCCTTATAACTTCTGATTTAATTAAAAGAATTACTTCAAATTCACCGATAACATGTAGAATAACGGCCTAATGCCGGTGGTGGGTCCATATTGGCTCACATAAAATTCCAAATCCTATTCGTTGTCTTACTACCGTTCTGTGGTCATAATAAATAATAATCGTTCTTCATAATTTTGTTTTTCATAATTTTTTATTCATACATTTTTTATCCCTACCAACGGATCTCATAACCGTTAGTGATCATATTTAGAAATATTTTCGGACATCCGATGATAGGAGTTGAAATATGTAAGACAATGCGCTCCCGCCGGTGATTACATAAAAAATAATAAAAATAGTTATTTGAGTTATTTGGGAGGGGCGTGGGTGCCCATTAAAGCAAATGGGGGGGAGGGGGCAATATTTTTTTATTCACAATATCACAATCACAATATCACACACACACACGCACACGCACACACACGTTTGAACATTAATTTTTGGGGTAACTATTTGTATCTGAATAACAAAGTAAACTCTTTGTAATAAATTGAAAAATATTTTTGGAAGAAATTGACTTGACTTAACATCTTTTTAAAGATAAATAAGTAGGTATTTTGTAGAAAGGTTGCCTTTAAATAAGAGTTTTCAATGTTTATGCTTGTCCTGTAAAATTATTCTGAATGTAGTTACTTTGTTTATCACTAGGGCAGCCGATTTATCAATGAATAATGGACGTAGTTCAGCAAAAGGGATTCAACCCACACAACTTGTCATACAAATATATACCTAAATATTGCTGAATTAAAATTAACTTTGCTATGATGAGTCGTGTGAGTTGAATCCTTTTTGCTGAACTACGTCAATTTATCAATGAACTTATGAATGAACACATCTTCCCCTCGTACTCCACCAACCCCCGCAGAAGGGCCAACTATATCGCGGTCGGATTATAAATATGTTAAATTAAAAAAAAAAAAAACGAATTTTTATTTTTCACTACAAATCGGCAATTTCATACTTTAACCCCTAATATACAGTTCGTAAACTAAAACCCGATTACACTTAATAATCTATCTATCTTCTATCTATCTATCTTCTATCTATCTTCTATCTATAATATAATAAAACTGTAACAGATCCAATTCTGTACATTGAAGATATTTTGAAAAATTTTATTGGAGGGCACTCTATAATCGATACTGAAGCCAAAACTGTAATTTTTTTCATTTTTGTCTGTCTGTCTGTCTGTCTATATCTTGGCCGCGCATCACGCCGAAACTACTGAACGGATTCAAATGAAACTTGGTACAATTTGAGTTTGTACTCCGAGGTAGGACATAGGATACTTTTTATCCCGAAATCCAGCACGGTTCCCTTGGGAGAGGGGAAGAAAGTTAAAACGTGTATTTAACTGTAATTCATTAACGCGTAGTTCAATTTAACTCATGCTTTTTTTGTTAGAAAGGTAGTACTTTAAGTATTGTCCCGTAAATATTTGAAAGTCATAGATTTTTTAGTTCAGCAATGACAGACATTATAACCCTTAGTATTGGGTTCAAATAACTTGGGACTCGGATCTTTGAACGTATGGCTTATTTTAAACTGGTGTGCGTTTAAATTTATGTTTGTTGGTCTGTCTATTTGTTCCAACTAATCTCCGAAACGGCTGGATCGATTTTAACGGAACTTCCAATGGCAGGTAAATGATGTTATAAGGAGTAACTTAGTCTACATTTAGCATTTAGTTTAGGTACATAAAAAAATTATGGGATCCGATCCGATCATCCGATCCTATATAAAACCTATAAACACGCGAACGAAGTCGCGGGGGTCAGCTAGTTTAATAATAATTTAGAACGCAAAAGCGCGTGGCAAGCAGCTAGTGGCGCCATCTGTTATGTGATTACCGAAACTAATTTATTAATCTAGAAAGCCGCGCGAAGGTCACTTCTCGTTTTTTTTCGTAAATAAAATGTAGCGTCACCCGCACCATAACAACGAATCATTACACACCTCATTCATCAAAATCGGTCCAGAAGTTTCGGCGCTACGGTGGTACACACAGAATCTCATACAAAAATCGGCCACAAACATACATACATACATAGACTGCTAAAATCATAACCCTTCCTTTTGGCTTTGCGGTAGTCGGGTAATTAATGAGCGATATGCTTCGTATAAACGGGATAAATGTTGTATTTTGTGCGGCGCTTACGGTACAGTGGGGTTATGCCGAGTTTGTACATCAACGGCAACGGTGATCGAATTCAAGTATCGAAACACAACAACTTCAAAGTGAAATGGACTTAAATTGGATTGTTTTAATGTTTAAAATCGTCCATTCATCTACAGCCAGCGCCCAAAGCGGAAATTTTGCAAAATAAAAATTATAAGTACTGAATTAAGATTTTGAGGGCCTGTTTCACCACCTTCTGATTATGTGTCGGATAGCTTATTCACAACTTCTATCTTTGTTAATTGACATAAAGTAAAAAAGTCCAGCTAGGTAGGTCCAATTTTGAGAAAGAGATCAACCGCCGAATCCAACTCGGCTGGGCAGCGTTCGGGAAACTTCGGGATGTCTTTTCGTCCAATATCCCTCAGTGTCTGAAGACGAAAGTCTTCGAACAGTGCGTGTTGCCAGTGATGACTTACGGATCTGAGACATGGTCGCTAACAATGGGCCTCATAAGAAGGCTCAGGGTCACTCAGCGGGCGATGGAGAGAGCTATGCTCGGAGTATCCCTGCGGGATCAAATGAGGAGATCCGCAGGAGAACCAGAGTTACCGACATAGCTCATCGAGTCGCGAAGCTGAAGTGGCAATGGGCGGGGCACATTGTTCGAAGAACCGATGGTCGTTGGGGTCCCAAGATGCTTGAATGGCGACCTCGCACCAGTAAACGAAGCGTAGGTAGACCCCCCACTCGATGGACAGACGATCTCAAGCGGGTCGCTGGCAGCCGCTGGAGTCAGGCGGCACAAGATCGTGTTCTGTGGCGATCCTTGCAAGAGACCTATGTCCAGCAGTGGACGTCTATTGGTTGAGACGACGACGACGACGAAAAAAGTGACAAAACTTACGTTTAGGCTATCCGAAACTTATCAGAAAGCAGTGAAACAGACCATAAAATAAGAATTTGAAATCTCGTAGCGTTATCGAGCTATGCAATCTCGGCATAACCGTACAGAATACGTACAAAGATGAAACATTTATCAAGCATACCGCTACAAACAGTGACGGAGCCATTGTTTCTTTCAGTATTTAATAGAACCATCAGGGATTTCCTATTGTACTGTACATATTGTGTCTGTCATATTTTTAACCCCCGACGCAAAAACGACGGGGATAAGTTTGACGTGTCTGTGTGTGTGTGTGTCTGTCTGTTCCCCCGTAGCGCTCAAACGGGTGAACCGATTTGAATGCGGTTTTTTGTTTGAAAGGTGAATTACTCGAGAGTGTTCTTAGCTATGTTCGATGAAAATCGGTTCAAGATTGCCGCCACCACAAAATGGCGGATAACATATTTTTTCACAACCCTTTCAATATGGGTATCAAATGAAAGGGCTTGACTAGTAGAATAGCACTATGCAAATTCAAGATGGCCGCCGCCACAAAATGGCGAATGTCGGGTGTTTTAATTTATACTTGTGTAATTCTTTATGTAACGTTCTGTGAATCTATGGTTCTATTGAACTAAATCTAACTAAATTAATCAACGCTTAGCGTGATATCATTGAATTGTGATGATGAAAATAAATTATTGAGATTATATTTTCTTCTGCGAATTTTTATTGTTGTGCTTAAAAATGCTTCCGGTTGTGATAAAAGGTGCTTTTACAAATTTTCGGACGGGTAGGAAAATAAAGTAGGTATTATTAGTTATTTTGCTATAGCGTAGTCTTTGTTAACTTGTGTGGTACAGAATAACAATAAGCAAACACAATAAGCCGTTATTCTTAGTAAAATGCCTTCCTTGTAAATCATGAATCTGTTCTCATTAACATAATTTGGAATTAATATTTATTGAAGCTTAGCTTTTTCTAAAGAGAATTCACCCTTGAGCGCACCCGAGCGCGCCCCATACAAATAAAGCTTGATTCTTACTTTAATATATCTAATCAATAAAATTTGTTAAACGCGCTCTAGTTATAAGCTAATATATTTTTCTGTGATTTCTCATATTTCCGTAACATACAGTTTCAAAGTTACTCTGACTCATTTTCACATGCATAGAATAAAATCACAACATAGGCTTCAATTTGATTTGAACGACAGCGTCTTCTTTATTGGTTTGATGGTCTGATCATTTTGACCAAGAAATGTATGGTTGTATACCTCAAAAAGACGACAAGATTTATTTTCCAAATTTACCCAAGAAAATTTCCCGTTAACAGTCCGCATAAGCTGTCTGTAAATGTTTACGCGGAACGCAAACGATTCAGCGCAATTACACCGTCAAGTTAATGTTGAGGCACTTTAGACGTGGGCTAATCTCTGTCGACAAATAGGAGCCGTGAATAATGTAAGAGCAGAATAAATTTGCTGTGCACAAAACCGGATTTTATGTCAAGTGGTGCAGTGTATACGAGGATTTATAAAATGTACGTACGTAGGGATAGTAAAGCTCATAATAAATGCTACGAAGAGATGGTATATATTATTTCTAGAGGATTTCGCCGTTGTAAGCTCTCACAGCGAGACGACATTTATTATACAAGATGGATTTCACTGCAAGCGTGTTTTATATTTCCGCTCTAGAGTGTGAGTGTATTATCTAATGCCCGATCCAGACTCTCCACGAGACCACACAAGGCACTGCGAATGCGAGAGTGAGGATGATGCGCCCGTGTCCCCTCGCCTTATCTCGCCTTGCTGTCGAGGCGAGGCGAGGCGAGGCGAGGCGAGGCGAGGTTTTTCGGGAGCGAGTCAAAGGACGCGAGGATCGAGAGTCTGGATGGCTAGCACTCCTGCAACCTCCACTCGCCATGACTCATGCCGAGACCCTCTAGGAGGCACCTCATGAGAGTCTGGATCGGGCATAATGTACTAAAACTTGTACACATTTACGCGCTTTTTAGGGTTCCGTAGTAAACAAGGAACCCTTATAGTTTCGCCATGTTCGTCCGTCTGTCTGTCCGTCCGTCCGTCCTCGGTTAATCTCAGAGACTATTAGTGCTAGAAATCTGTAATTTGGCATGGGTATAAATATTAATCACGCCGACAAAGTGGTGAAATAAAATTTTGATAAATATTTTTTTTAGGGTAGCTCCTCCCCTACATGTAAAGTTGGGATGAATATTTTTTTTTTTCTTGTCTACCCCATAGTGTGGGGTATCGATGAATAGGTCTTTTAAAAATACTGTGGGTGTGGGAACATTATTTTTCGATTTATAGATCCTTTTGTAAAATTTGATGTTTTAAAGTGCTAATTTTTATTAGAGTCAAGTGTCTCCCCCCTCTATCAGTCAAATGGCGGTATATAGGAACTTAAAATAATTCACAGCAGTAGTATATATAATCAATTTTAAAGGAAAACTATCATGGCTAAGTAGGGTTCACAGGTTAAGGAGTTAAGTATATCTGTTTTTCGAGAATTGTGACTACGGAACCCTACACTGCGCGTGACCCGCCACGCACTTGACCGGTTTTTTGTATGTCTTCGATAGATCGACGGTTCAAATCCCACCCGTTGCACTATTGTCGTACCTACTCCTAGCACAAGCCATACGCTCAAAATATGAAGGGTCACGAGGTTAATTAAAGAAATCTAGAAATACCGCAGTAAATTATAACAAATGGACCTTTTGAGGCATTAATTCTCACTTACAAGAAATTATTACCTACTTCATAAAATTACAAAAGTCACTGCCCCGTTAGTAGTGGCTGGTGGACAATTATTACGCTGGTCTCGTTCTCAACATTAATAACACCCTTAACTACTCATTATGTTGGCATTTACCATGAATTTATCACTGGGTATATTATTGAGTTCGTTAAAGATTTTCTTCGTACTAATGTCTACTTAACACAATTATGATTTGTTCCTGAACCTTAAAGATAATTATAGATGAGGTAATAAACTAACTGAAACTGTATTGCAAGAAGCGTGCAAAACTGAGTTCAAGCATGTGCCCCATTTTAAATCGGAGTCTTCTTACTATTAGAAGGCTCTTAGCTACGCCACTGCGATACGCATCTCAAATCTATATTATATCTATACTATCTTGTTGTTGTTGTTGTTGTTGTTGTTGTTGTTGTTGTTGTTGTTGTTGTTGTTGTTGTTGTTGTTGAATATAAAAATTCATTTGTGGCGAGCGACCGAGATGCGTGACATCGCGGATCGCGTGTCGCGGACTTTTGTCTCGAAGGAAAAGCTCAACAACCCCAACCCGTCAACCGTATTGTTTTACTTGTAGTGTATAATATGTTTACTCATTCTAAAAATAATTCCTCTGATGAATAAAATATCAATGTGACATACCGCCTAAAATAACATCCATGAAGCAGAATTTAATAATATGGGGAAGGGTTTTTCCCCAACATTTCCTTCTTTATGATATTTTATATTTATATTACTGACATGAATTAAATAATTCATAGAGCTTGAAATAATATCTTCTTTTTACTTAATACTTATTACTTTAAAAATATTATTTTTGCATATTTAAGTAATTATCAACTTTATTGTATAAATATTCGATACCCCCACGGAACAGAAAAAACAGGTACCCCTAAATCTCTAAATCATCATTAAAAAGTGACAGAGGACCTGTTTTATGACCTGTCCACTTCAATATGTCGTTAGTTGGACCAGGAAAAACTACACGCACAGAAGAAATGCCACTGGAGGATAAGAAAAAGATACTTTAGGGTGGTCGTGGATACCATAAATCTTGACACATCCTTATTGTACTAACGATTGTTTTAATTTCCTTAGTTAAATTATTACTAACAGCTGGTGCTTCACTATAACAGATGTAAAAGGACTTGAAAAGGAGACAGCTAATAGTTGTATTATGCAGGCATTAATGCAGGTTGTATAAAAAACGCGTAAAATAATTAAAATATGTATTTCCTGTATTTTTTTAAAGTTCACAATGTAGTGCATTCAGTTGACGCCTAAATACCTAAAGTTGTCGCCTAAATACCTAAAGTTGTCACCGGCCGGCCGCTGCTCGCGGTGCATTGACCCCGAGTTGTGCACGCTTTACATTGCCGGTTTGATAAATCACTAATACTACAAGTATGAGACACATTGCTATTGGTATTGGATTGTGTTTAAGTAGTATAATAATAGAGCTAAGTTTTCGATAGCGGTCCCCTTATACCCTATAGATCCTATCATTTTTAGGGTTACATTATCAGTTTATGATGCCTGAAATTCTTTGAACAGGCTTTGTATTTGGTATTTTTTTATACACGTTTTGTATATAATACGTTTAAGTACAAACAAACTTTCGCATTTACTTATAATATTGAGCAGGGCTATAAAATCTTTCAAATTCAATCCTCAGGGATCATAAAATCATAATATTTTTAAGGAACTTTGTCTTGTATTCATAGCAATATGACAGGAAAGCATAATGCTTGCATGCCTTTAAGAGGCGAACTCGAAAACTCCTCTGTATTTCTAAGAGTAGTTTGTTTGAATCTCTATAAAGAGATTGAAATCCATCGCGGGAATACAGCGCTGTAAAACACAAACGAAGAGCTGTACGGAATACCTTTTTAAAACCTATATTCGAACAAACCTTTTTAAAATCTATACCTATTTGAACGACGAATGCACTAGGAAATACAGTTTCTCTGCTACCGTCGAATATGGAATGAATCCATACTAATATTATAAATGCGAAAGTGTGTCTGTCTTTCGGTCTGTTTACTAGCTTTTCATGGCCTAACAGTTTAACCGATTTGATGAAATTTGGTACAGGGTTAGCCTTAGCTTACATCCCTGGGACGTACATATAGGCTTTTATAGTAGGCTATACTTTTTATCTCGGAAAATTAAAGAGTTCCCAAGGGATTCTTAAAGGTTCTTCCGTTTAACCGATTTATACGTTTGGCACAGAGGTAGCTTGCATCCCGGAAATTGACATAGGCATTTTATCCCGGAAAAGCAAATTTAAAAAACCTAAATCCACGCGGACGAAGACACGGGCATCATCTAGTCTGTAATATTTTTGAATAATATTAGAATAATATTTCTTTCTAGAATCCTCTACAATAATTTATGTAGATCTGGGTCCCTACCATCATAGATTAAGTACGACGTGTATAATATTTTATCTACAATAGATGTACGATGAGCAAGCTTCACAATCCTACTAATACTACCTACTAGTCCTATCCTACTAATATTATAAATGTGAAAGTGTGGATGTTTGGATGTTTGGATGTTTGTTACCTACTCAATCACGCAAAAACTACTGGATGGATTTGGCTGAAAGGAATTGAGATAGATTATACCCTGGATTAACACTTTTTATCCCGGAAAATTAAAGAGTCCCCACGGGATTTTGAAAATACCGAAATTTATTGCTACTGCTATAGGTAGATTACTATAGCAACCTTCCTTTAAAGTAGATAAGTATAAAGGTTGGAAAAGGGAGCGGGAACGGGAACCGGAACTCCACGATTCTCTTGGGATTTGTGAAAAACCGAAATTCACGCGGGCGAAGTCGCGAGCAGAAGCTAGTATTATTATAAAGTATTTGCCTTAAGTCGACGAGGGCTCATGGGAAAATAATACTGTGCGATTTTTGGTTAGCCGACAATGACTTTCATACTTAAATGTGTGTTTTAGGGAGGGTCTTTAATCTAATTTAGGTATGAGATAGAAAATAGATTGGAAACAATTCTCTGGACAAAAAGCTTTTAAAACAACAAGATTACGGAGCAGTTTTCCAAGAACTTGTCGTGTTTTCTAAAGGTAATCTATTTTTGAGATTTTTTTTAATTTGAATCGTAGTTATTTAAAAAAATTAAAATTGATCTTGTATAATTTTTTTTTCTAATGTATAGTTTTATAATAAAACAGTGTAATTTAAGACTTTTCGCTCACTTCGCGGTCGATGCACAATTGCCATATTTTTCTCATTACATATTATCCGACAGTGAATCTATCCTTCTCACATTTTTGCTTAAAAGCAGGATCATTGTAGCCTTTTAACACAACTTTGAATTTGCTTAAATTACCCTAAAAATATCGACCATTTACGCATTTGGAGAATCTCCATGCCAATACATTCTCCAAAGACATATAAAAGACTAGACGATGCCCGCGACTTCGTTCGCGTGGATCTAGATTTCAATGATGTGGGAACTTTTTGCTTTTCTGGGATAAAATGTAACCTACGTCCTTTCCCGGGATATAAGCTACCTCTGTACCAAATTTCATCAAAATCGGTTAAACGGATTATGCATTGTAAATTTTCCGTTTTCCCGTGGGAACATGTTATTTTTCCGGGATAAAAAGTAGCCTATGTCTGTCTCCGGGATGTAAGCAACTTTTGTACCTCAAAATCGGTTACACTGTCGAGCCGTGAAAGGCTAGCAGACTGACGGACAGACAGACAGACAAACACACTTTCGCATTTATAATATTAGTATGGATTTAAGTATAGCAATGCTCGAAGTTGCATCTTGCCGAGCATGTTCGCACGTATAGATCCCGCATGTGAGAGGATTTTTGTGAAAATCACTTTAAAAGCTTCCTGTTATACTGGTATGAATTTTTCAATATATTGAAAGAAAACAATGCTTGCATTGAAAGCTTTTTAAAATATTTCAATATTGTGTGTTGTATGCTTTTCCTGCATGAATAAATGCAGCAGATCGAGCGGTGCATATAGTGTAAACTTTGTGTATAACAGAGTAAACGATAATAAATAATAGTTTAAAAAAACTAAAAAACACGCTTTTTACGCTAGAAAACCAAACTAAAAAATAGAAAATAAATTTTAATAAATATAAATCTATATATATAAAATTCAAAGTCCTGACTGACTGACTGACTGACTGACTGAGATATCAACGCACAGCCTAAACTACTGAAGCTACAAACTTGAAATTTTAACTGTAGATTCCTTTTATGACGTAAGTGCACACTAAGAAAGGATTTTTGGAAATTCCACCCCTAAGGGGTTCAAATAGGGGGTGGAAGTTTGTATGTGAAACTCCGTCATTTTTAAAGCTATTTCCTGGAAAATTGGTATTTAGGCTTCCAGTTAAAAATAAAGAATTACGTATTTCTGGATTTTTTTAAATTCTACCCCAAGTGGGTTAAATAGGGGATGAAGGTTTGTATCGGAGTCCATTATTTTTACGATATTTTTCAAGTTATATTCATGAAAATTGGTATAAAAGCTGTACGTTAAAGACTAAGAAAGAAATCTTTAATGATTCTTGGAAATTCTACCCCTAAAAGGGTTAAATAAGGGATGGAAATTTATATGAAACTCTGTAATTTTTGAAGCTATTTCCTTAAAAATTGGTACTCGGGCTCTAGATTAAAAATAAAGAATTTTATTTCTAAATTTTCGTATATTCTACCCCCAAGTGGGTTAAATAGGGGATGAAGGTTTGTATGAGAGTCCATCGTTTTCACGACAATGTTTTCAATTTATACTCATGAACATTGGTTTAAAGACTAATAACGAAATTTTTTATAATTCACGGAAATTCTACCCCTAAAGGGGTTAAATAGGGGATGGAATTTCATAGGAAACTCTGTTTTATTTTTCAAGTTATATCCACGAAAATAGGTATTTGGGCTCTATGTTAAAATAAAGAAGTATATTATTATCTTTCTGAATTTCTGTAAATTCTAGCCCCAAGTTGGTTAAATAGGGGATGAAGGTCGAGCCCGAAGGAGCGTTCGTCATTTTACACGTCAGTTTTCAAATTCAAATTACCTATCACACTATCACACTAATATAATTCTATAAAGGCGAAAGTTTGTGTGTGTGTGTGGGTGTGTGTGTATGTGTATGTGTGTGTGTGTGTGTGTATGTTTGTTACTCTGTAACGCCACAACTACTGAACCGATTTGGCTGAAATTTTGATTGAGGATAGATTGTGCCCTGGCTTAACACATAGCTGCTACCTTTTATTCCGGAAAAAGTGTTCCTGTGTAACTTAAATACATATAGACTTCCAAAAACGCGATAGATGGCGCTGTTTGTTCTTAGGTACATCACGCTCACATAACACATTATTGCAATAGTTTACTGTCGTTGCATGCATTTATCCTGGAAAAATCCACAGTTCCCACGGGATTTTGAAAAACCGAAATCTATTGCTCCAGCTATAATAGGTAGATTACTATAGTAAACTTCCTTGAAAGTAGGTGTAAAAGTTAGAAAAGGGAGCGGGAACGGGAACCGGAAATACACGATTTCCTCGGGATTTGTTTAAAACCGAAATTCACGCGGGCGAAGCCGCGAGCACAAGCTAGTTAATAATAGTGTGCATATGAAAAAAATGTATTTTATTAAAAAAAACCGTGGGGTGCATGGGTGTATAGAGGATTATCATTTCGATAATATCTTAAAAGCACCCCACGCTTTTTTTAAATAAAATACATTTTTTTCATATGCACACTATTATTAATTTATATTTATTAAAATTTATTTTCTATTTTTTAGTTTGGTTTTCTAGCGTAAAAAGCGTGTTTTTTAGTTTTTTTAAACTATTATTTATTTTCTACTTTTTATTTTGGTTTATTTATAAAACACTAAAAAAATCATGTCACTTAAAATACAACAGATACATATTATTAATAAATTATTTTATTTGTTTTTTATTGTAAATCGTACAATATGATTAAAGTAAATAAGTACTAATTAATAATATTATTATTTTGTTTTAATATTGTTTTATCTTCGCGTTCGTGCGTTTTGTGCTTAGGTTTTAGTTGTGTGTGACATCTATTCTGTTTACCCTAGTTACAGTTAGTTACCGTGCGAATTTGAATGTTTATTGTTTTTCCTGAACACAAAATCTTATTTTCCAAATTGAATAATGAAATAATCTTATCAAATTAGTGTATTGTCATCGGTCCTCGATAAATCTACAAAGTTTGAATGAAATCTGACCGTTTAAAGTGGGTCAAAATCGCGTTCAAAGAAGTCGGTTACAAACATACATACAAGTGAAGCTAATATAAAGCGTGTAAAAAGGGGGAGCGCATTGTCTTACATAAAATTTCAACTCCTATCATCGGATGTCCGAAAATGTTTCTCATACAATTTAAAGTCATAATGATCATTCTTCATAAAACGTTGACAACCTACCAATTGAAAGACATAATCATTGAAATTCATAATATCACTATTCATATACTTACTTTGTACTAATATTTGTTTTCATATATTTATTTATACTAATGGGCGAAACTCATAATCGTCTTTTATTCTAATAATTCGTTTTTATACATTTCTTAATCATAAGTTTTTTTAACCCCCGACGCAAAAATGACGGGGTGTCATATTCACAGAACAAAAATACTCTCTAACGAGAGAAGAATGAAAACTCCATAGAAAAAAAATGAGAACAGTTCAGCGCCATCTAGATTCAGCCCACCAACAACTCTTTGACGTACCTACCTACCTACCTACTTAACCTTAATAATATTTTTAGATAAGGCATTTTGACTCGAGAGAGAACTGGTGAAATAAAATACACCAAGTTCTCTTTCGAGTCAAATGCCTTATCAATAAAGTTTTAGTTAGGATTCAAAATAAAACAACAGGTTTTCTTTCTAACAATTCACATTTATTTATGTGTAAGGATTTTTTTTTGAGTGCGGTGGCAGACACTTTTCTGAAAACGATCTATTTTTCAAATACATACAAAATCATTTTAAGGGTGGATTTCCCAACAGCAAAATTCGCACGGCATGGGTGAAATCGGTACTGTCCAACGTTAGTATAAAGATCTAATATTTTTTTCTAGGTAGAATAGGTAGATACCTATGCGAGACAATAAATATTTATTGATTAGGACTGCAGTTTAGGAAATAAAAAATTTTTAAAGCCCCGAATTTATCATTTCGGTAGCTGTCCTCACAACCTTTTTCAATGTAATTTCCCTCATAAATCAAAAAGTATTGCTTATTTAGGTATATGGCTACTTTTATTTAAATTGTGAATAGTGACAGTATAGTTATAAAATAATTTTATGATAATATCTACTTAGTTTAATAACTGGTAAGTAAAAATGCTTGTGTCCCAGAAAGTCCTCTCATCTCGGTGTTTTTTTTTTAATCGATTGTAGTTTTGCATAGGATAACTCTAGCTCCCCCCTCGTGCGCTTAAAATATAGGTAACAGTGTGGTCTATGTGCTTATCGTAGGAGGAAATGCGCCGCTTGCCTGCGTGTTCCCGCAAAAAAAGTAAGTAGTTCAATTCGGTGGCATGTGACAAACTTCTTATCATTTCCGTGTACAGGTATAACTTGTCTTGCAATTAGTTAATACATATAAAAAACTATTCAAGAGTGCGTAATGGCAATACGTTTATTTGTCTAATATTCATATCATCTTGTAATAAATAGTCTTCTTGTAATGCTAATTTTTGTCCGTATTTCTAATTTCGGTGTTATCATTTCGGTGGATTCGGTGGGCTAAATTGTCAACCGAAATGACAAAAATCTCACCGAAATGATAGAAATTCTCATTTCGGTTTTTTTAAATCTTAATTATCTCATTTCGGTGGATTGCTTTATCATTTCGGTGTTTAATTGTCTCATTTCGGTGAATTGTTTTATTATTTTGGTAGATTATTATTTGTTTCGATGAAAATTCAGGCCAGCAGGTAATTTTTTAACTAAACCACTGCAAAAAAAGAGTTTATGTATTTGACCCGTACGAATGTATGTATGTATGTATGTATGGCCGCAATTATCTCAAAGACTAATGAACCGATTTTGATAATTTTTTCGCTATCGTAATAAACATACTTACAGGGAGTTTTTAGTAACTATATTATACCTACGTTCATATAATTCATATGTACAAATTGACATAAGTGTACACTTACTTATGTCATCAAAATATTGAACCTGTACACCGATTTTCCCCATATTTGGTTCTACACTAATTTTTTTTTTACTCAATAGAGAAATTTTATGAAATGGTCGCAAAAAGAATACATGAACTGTTGGTAGGTAGAAGGTAGGTGGTCAAAAACACTGAAAAATAAACGAAAACCAAACCAAAAAGGAAAATTCTAGTAGATAACGAGCTTAGCACCTATGTATATTAAAATATAGGTAAGTTTTGATTTTTTGTTCATCAGTTTTTTGTAAAATCATCATGATCAACCTATTACCGGCTCACTGCAGACCACGGGTCTTCTCTCAGAGTGAGAAGGGTTTTGGCCATAGTCTACCACGATGGCCAAGCGGATTGGCAGACTTCACACACCTTTGAGAACGTTATGGAGAACTCTCAGGCATGCAGGTCTTCTTACGATTTTTTCCTTCCCATTGAGAACATTGACCAAAGATGAGAGAAAGGAGAAAAGAAGATTATACGAACAGAAAAAAAAAACAACGAATTAAAAGCGATCGAGAAGAGTTTCTTAGAAAAGATAGAGAGAGATATGCAAGAAGAAAAGCTACAGGATTAATTTTTTCGAGGAGTGCATTAAATTCTCACAAGCTCCAAAATCTACGCAAAAAAAAAATGCAGGCAGTTCGAAAGCATATTATTATAAGAAAAAAATAAATACAAAATTCAGACAACTCGACAAACACTCAGTGTGACACTCAATTATCAATGATGATTTAGAATCTAATGGAACTTCAAATACACAGTCAAATAATGCATCTGCATTATCTATACGTTATCATATTCTTGGTTGGTCACAGACTTTCAAACTGTATACTTTATTAGTCATTGTATTCATCATAATATTGATTTTTTTTTCTCTTCATTTAACGACAACTCTGAAATCTCAATAACTCCATAAAATTAGAAGCCCCTTAAGTATCGCAATATAGAGTTTACACTGTATTTAAGTAAGTGCGAAATTATTAGAATAGTAGAAATTAAAAGACTGATTTTGCTAAGCTAAGATTAAAATCGTTAATTAAAATATGTCTTTTCATTTAGTTTTATTCTATTCCTTTTATTGTAGGTAGGTGCATTTTTTGTGTGAAATCCAGAGGAATATCTAAAATTAAGTAGAACATACGTAACTAGGTTAACACATTGTCACTCATGATAGTATACAACCTTTCACACTTGCTAAGAGTGCATCTATTTAGTTAAAGTGTATTGTTGAGGCTGCTCAGTAGTATATTTAATATATTTTCAGTGAATTTTAATTTTGGTGGACAGTTTCTATCATTTCGGTGGCTACATATATCATTTCGGTGGCTAGTTTTATCATTTCGGTGGCACTAAAATTTTATACACGTATTCTCACGAGTTTATAAGACATATTTTGATGGCATTCAATAAGAGCATAAACAATAACAAGAAGAACAATAAACCATAGTTCAAAGTTGAAAAAACTTAATAATAAAAAAGTCCACCGAAATTCAAGAAAAAACGGCTTTGTTGAAATTGCCCCTTAAACATAATATGTATGAGACGCTATTTACAATGCTGTTAATATTTTCATATTCAATTACATCACATGGAACAGCAGTTCTTTGTAACTTCCATTTAGTACAATCAGTAAAACCTCTGTTCAATCACATACTTAGTTCACATCTGAAAAGAAACAATTTTGTTGATTCATCATGATCAACCCATTACCGGCTCACTACAGAGCACGGGTCTCCTCACAGAGTGAGAAGGGTTTTGGCCATAGTGTACCACGCTGGCCAAGCGGATTGGCAGACTAGATTTTGTTGATTAATTGGTACTAATTATTACAAATAATATATACCCATATTATAAGAAAGTATTTTACTACCCTATAGGTAATAAATAGTAAACACTAAGGGTAAGCTACCATTCAGATACTAGTTAGGAAAAAAAAATATTGGTAGCCTACCAATATTTTTTTTTCCTAACTAGTATCTGCAATGTCTGGAAAATGGGAAACTATAGACATAAGCAGTAAGCACGCCTGTTGATATCACTATAATTAATATCAAAATGTGTGCTTGTGTCTGTTTATGGATAATTTATAGAGAATGAATTTTAGTAATTATAAATCTACTAAGTTAGGTTAGGTTATACGTACCACGCAAGATTCCGCAGGTTTTAGGAAATTGAATCAACTTGATGTTGTTTTTACCGGCGAGCAGTCACATTTAAAACATTTCTCCTTGTTTTATTTGTGAAATAAAACATACGAGCAAAGAATTCCACATACGAGTCTTGTTTCAATTAAACAGAATCAACGTCTCAAATATAAATAGCACTACACTATAAAACACAAACAGAGTAACAGAAGCTCGACTCGACGTATTTAAAGTTTATATGATCGCAAGAAATCTATAAATATTTTTAATTGTTACAAAACTTATCCACACAATAACAAAGACGCCATTTTGAAAAAAACAATTATTACCAACATTACGTACTATTACGTCAGTGACTACCAACTTAAAAACACTTTATTGACCAAGAATATTAGAACCTATGGAATTTGCAGAGCGATTCCCGTGTCGATTACCGTGTCGATACGATTTGGTATCGATTTTGTATCTAAATTTTTTTTTCGTGCAATTCAGAACGATAAAAGCATACAATTGGATATCGATAACGATACCGGTATCGATAAGATACATTGCGATTAAGACATGTGCATTTATGAAGTATGTTATTTTACAAAAATTTTACTTATTATACATTCATATTAAGCATTAAAAAATAACTTTTAATCATCTTGAAGGTAATTAAAGTCATTATTTAAAATGATAACATTAAATTATTGATTTAGAGAGAAAAATGTCGAAGTGTACTACAAAAGTATTATTACAGCTATCCTCGTAAATACCACACAGATGTCCGTACCCAAAGGGTAAAACGGGACCCTATTACTAAGACTCCGCTGTCCATCTGCCTGTCTGTCCGTCCGGACAGACGGCAAGCAATATACTACTCTCTACCGAGAGATATATTATGGCATTGGTTGGTAATCATGTACATACCAAAAATCTGAATCTACATGATTACGTGTTGCCTCCTGTAATGCCCCCTCTTATTAGTTAGTAAAAATAACGCAAATTCTGGCGAAAGTTTTATTATATTTTCCCATAAAAGTTGACGCATTTGCCTCAAATGGGTTAAAGGTATCACGCAATGTCCGTAGATACCTACGTCTCTTAAGAATCCTCTTCACCACGTCTTCTTCGCCTCGGTGATTTACTGCGGCTATTGCTATCTATTTTAATTGCGGCTCCGAACATATTTTTCACGAAATAACAGTAAAAGTACCTATCTGACGAGTAAATTAACAAAAAGATTAGGATATCGAATGCCCTGTAGCTTTCGATAAATAATCGTAAAAAAATATCGGATGTTCGGAAAATATTATTCGATAAAGTTGTTGTGAATAGCTTTTGATAGCGTTTGATAAAGTTGTTGTAAATAGCGATTATGACATTCGAACGATATCTACGTCGGTTCGATTCGGTATCGGTTTCGACAACTTCCCGGTTGATACGGTTATTCTGAATTGAAAATACATCTTATCGTACGATAACTTACCGAATCGATTGATGATTATGTTATCGAAGTGTTCTGAATCACCCTGCCGAGCTTCAAACAAAATGTTGAAACAAAGAAATGTGGCCTTGAACAGGCTTTATCTCGTTCTTAACTACTTAAATAAAGTGTGTGAGGTACAGAAAGACTAGAGAAAAAATAGCCCAGCTGAATTATGGACTTTGTCTTTCCTACATTGTTTCAGGCGCAGACTCCAGTATCTACATAAAGAATATATAACCTTCTTGGATATGACTTTAGAAAAGTTAGTGTTGCAATGCTTAAAAAATGTACAATTATTATCAGAATGTTTTAACAATGGCAATTTCAGCCCCCGTAGGTATAAATTTTCTTCTAAGAGAGTTTACACCCCCTGGTCATATTTGACGTGTCTGTGTGTGTGGGTGTGTGTGTCTGTCTGTTCCCCCGTAGCTCTCAAACGGGTGAACCGGTTTTTTTTATTTGAAAGGTGAATTAGGTGAGAGTGTTAGCTATGTTTGATGAAAATCGATTCAAGATGGCCGCCGCTACTAAATGGCGAATGTCAGGGGTTTTTACGGTGTCTTATTTTTGGTCGAAGGTTAAAAAAAACACCAGGATTCCAACTTCTGTAGGTTAGGTTAGATTAGAACAGTTATGAAGAACGCCAGATCCAAATTCCATACAATATAAAATTATACAAAAATTTGATTTTTTTTAAATAATATCTATTAGGTACTTTCCAAACTACTAATAAATTAATACATTTTATTAATTTTATATTATTTATTTTTTATTTATTTTATTTTTTTTTTATTTTTTTAAGTATTTATTAATTTTATTTTATTTATTTTTTATTATTTATTAATTTTAATTTTATTAATATTGCTTTACAAAAATTATGATAATTGTCTGTTACACAATAAGCTATTTTGAAAAATGACGTTATGAGTTGAAGTATGTTTTTAGTAACAACATTATTTAATTAAAGCAATAATAATATGATGATTGAATGTTATGAAGAAAAAAGTTCTGAAAATATATATATTATTAATAAAAAAAATATGATCACTAACGGTTATGAGATCCGTTGGTAGGAATAAAAAATGTATGAATAAAAAAGTATGAAAAACAAAATTATGAAGAACGATTATTATGAGCACAGAACGGTAGTAAGACAACGAATATGATTTAGAATTTTATGTGAGCCAATATGGACCCGATAAAAAGGTTTTTGCATGATTCATTGTCACCTACCGCGTGCAAACGAGAGCGCGGAACAAGCGATAGAGAAAGCACGATCGGCCTAAGCATTCGGTTTCTGACGCATCTATCTCTTTGTTTTCTTATGATGTTATCACGTAAAATTATCGTCCGTAAATCGGCTTTACAGACAACCAAAGCTATAGATTTTGGTTCAATATCCCGTCGGAACTGTGGATTTTTGCAGGATAAAAGTAGCCTATGTCAGTCATAATCTATCTCCATTCAAAATTTCAGCCAAATCGGTTCAGTAGCTGCGACGTTAAAGAGTAACATATGTGTGTGTAATGTGTATGTTACACACACACACACACACACATTCACACGCACATACACAAACTTTCGGCTTTATAATATTAGTGTGATAGTGAGAAAAAAAACTTTGTTATCTTACTACTTAAATTAGTAATTTATCATCTTAGCAGTCCTAACTGCGACCTTAACTTTTGATATTCACCACTCGTAAAAAAATTTAATATACTATATAGGGAAATGAGGCATATCATCTTCATTGTGTGATATTCATAACCGTCAGAAAATGGATGATACACGTCAAAACTCCAATAAATAAGGATACGCGGTATAAGCTGCTCATAACTTCTGTATGAATAATTTGAAAAGGCGTGCGCTTATCTCAGCGGTGAATGAATGAAACCTTTTTGAACTGACTTCAAAAAAAGGAGGTTATCAATTCGACAGTATATTATTGGAACTAGAAAATATTTACGTATGATATATGTACCTAATCTATAAGGGCTTCCATACAAATATACAAATTTAATAGATGTATGTATGTATGTATGTCCGAGGATTTCTCTAAAACTATACCGATCGGATTTTGACCATTTTTATATTGGCTTACATTTACTATAACTTAGGGAGCAGTGTAAGTTTCATCAAAATCGGTTCGGTAGTCTCTGAGATATGGACTGTTAAGTGCGTGGTGAAGAAGTAAAGAAGTGTTTTACTTTGAATCTTTTAGATTATTCACCTGTTGGTGTTCACTTGGTGGTGTGTATCACATTCACATACAATTCTGACACAAGCATAAATTAAAAATTTATAAACCCCCGACATTCGCCATTTTATGGTGGCAGCCACCTTGGATTTGCATAGTGCTACACTACTAGTCAAGCCCTTTATTTGATGATATTGAGGAAGTTGTGAAAAAATCCGCCATTTTGTGGCAGCGTCCATCTTGGACCGATTTTCATCAAACATAGCTAAGAATACCTACTCGCAACTTACTTATTCACCTTTCAAACAAAAAAAAACCGCATTCGTTTATCGGTTTATTCGTTTAACCGCAATCGGTTTACCCGTTTGAGCGCTACGGTGAAACAGACACACACACAGACACGTCAAACTTATAGCACCCCGTCGTTTTTGCATCGGGGGTAAAAAATGGCAAAGCTGCATTCGAAAAATTACTAAACATTCAGTCGGTTTCAAAATTGGTTTTCTATCGAAAGTTTACGAGCCAGAGATTGGTAACAACACAAACTAGATTCAAATTGGATCACGTTTAATCCACTCCCCATTCAGAACCTCAGTCCATTGTTGCCGCTGATCACTTTATTCAAACTTGGATTATTGTTCATTTTAGAACACGACGACGGAAAGTTAAACTCGAATTTATTTTCATCGATATTATTTTTTTAACTTATTTTTCATTGAAACTCATTCATGGAACTCAAATGAAAATCAGAAACGAAAACCCGTTTGTGATTTTCATTTGAGTTCCATTTTGCTTCACTTTTTAATCCCCGACGCAAAAACGATGGGGTGTTATAAGTTTGACGTAATGACGTGTCTATGTGTGTGTGTGTGTGTGTGTCTGTCTCTTCTGTCTGTTCTGGGGCCTTAATAGATACCAAAGCTTAAAGCAGTATTATTTTAATATTGTTTTGATTCATACCATGACATCCTTAAAAGTAAGCTTATTACAATATTGTTTTGCAGTTTTGTGACACTAAAACACTTAATTACATACGTACGGTGCGGGTTGTTACGTTCCCTCAAATATGGTTGAGCGAAGCAATGGCTGGATCATGCGTCATGCTCGTGAACGGGTGCCGCCGTCGGAAATGGGGCTACTTTTGTCTGCCCTTCTTAACATGTGTAGAATTGTAAGCACCATTTCGAACCAGTGGTAGATTCATTTGTCGATTCAAAAGCACTTGTAAAAGTTTATCTGAATAAAAAATATGTCTTAGACTTGCCTTTACACAAGTTTAAGAACTCTATTAAAAGTATGCTCATAAAAAAAGCTTATTATACAATTGAAGATTATATAAACGATAAAAAAGCTTGGATTTAACTCGTTCCAGCAATGCGCGAGACGGCATATCAATCATGTACATTAATAATAATAATTGTTATAATGTTATTTTTAAAAAGAGCAACCGCCGAGTTTCTTGCAGGTTCTTCTCGGCTGGAACTGCATTCCGAACCTGTGGTAGATTCAATTGACGATTCAAAAGTACTTGTAAAAGTTTATTTGAATAAAAAACTTTTCTATTCTATTCTATTCGTACCGTCTAAGATTAAGTATATCTCTTCTTCTCTTCTTCCGTGGAGTGATTTTTGACAGCAAGTAATTTTGTTTTTACGTCAAATCTAGCAATCTTGCTTCCTTGCGACGGTTTTACATTGTTTTTATCATTTTTTAACGTAGAAAGTAAGTGACAAACAATATTATAGAGCAAGATCCCAGGGCTGCCAGACGTCACGTATTTTCTGATGGATGAAATGTGGACGATTGAGTAGTGTTAGTATGTACTATGATCGTATGCCTACCTGCTAGCTTGGTCAAACGGCCAATTTCCAGGTATCAGGTAATCAAGGTACATAAAAACATTACTTACTTCACTTAAATTCTCATGGCTGATTTTTATATATGTTTTCGAGTGTATAGTTAAAAATAAATTGTCAATACTCCCAGACACTTTCCGTCGGCCATATTGCTTGACAGACGCTTTAAGGGTCTCAAAATAAATAATTAGTCAACTTCACGTAAATTCTGACGCTCCATTTTTATATATGTTCATCCGACAACTATTTTAAAAGCTTTGACAAGAAGACAGACCGATCCAAGGGGCCAATCATCCCCTAAACTAAATTTGAATATCTCTGTGAGTGGGAGCGCGAGAGCATTATCTACGCGCATGAGACTGAGTGAGACCGACTGCGCTGTTAAGGCCATGAAAATTACTTGAACAGATATCTTATAATTTTTAGAACTTTTGTTGACAAGTAAATTATAGCAACAAAAATAAGAAAAAAAAATTGACATATAATAAATAATACTAAAGTTAGCCGACATTTTTAATTTTTTTTTTTCAATTTATTAATTAGAACTAAAAAATATTTTTAAAAAATAACACTTATAGTTTTTCAAATTTTTTACAAATGAAAAGTTCTAAAAATTATAAAATATCTGTTCAAGTAATTTTCATGGCCTTAACAGCGCAGTCGGTCTCACTCAGTCTCATGCGCGTAGATAATGCTCTCGCGCTCCCACTCACAGAGATATTAAAATTTAGTTTAGGTCATGATTGGCCCCTTGGATCGGTCTGTCTTCTTGTCAAAGCTTTTAAAATAGTTGCCGGATGAACATATATAAAAATGGAGCGTCAGAATTTACGTGAAGTTGACTAATTATTTATTTTGAGACCCTTAAAGCGTCTGTCAAGCAATATGGCCGACGGAAAGTGTCTGGGAGTATTGACAATTTATTTTTAACTATACACTCGAAAACATATATAAAAATCAGCCATGAGAATTTAAGTGAAGTAAGTAATGTTTTTATGTACCTTGATTACCTGATACCTGGAAATTGGCCGTTTGACCAAGCTAGCAGGTAGGCATACGATCATAGTACATACTAACACTACTCAATCGTCCACATTTCATCCATCAGAAAATACGTGACGTCTGGCGGCCCTGGGATCTTGGACTATTATACTTTTGCAAGGTCATGGTACGAATCTACTTAATGTTATTTTAATACTGTTAAACAAAACGTTCATGCATTATCACTAAAATGATTCGCTATAAATAAAAAATGAAACAAAATTTTTTGAATATTTCCGATGAAACAAATGAGGTGTTCTCGACATAATAAAAAGTTCGGTGAAGTCTTTGGTGAAGTTTTGTAGGTATGATTTCGGTTCGTAAGCAATTTCATTAGTGAAAATAAATTGAAAAAACCAACAGAAAGTTCATCCTTGTTTTATATTGATTTAGGGAACTTTTTTGGTTATTGAGTATCTGTGTATTTAGACAAAACAGTAATATAATATTATTTTTTCGTGTCAGTTCTTAATAAATAAAATCAAATAAAATTATAAATAACCACGACAAAACTACATTATTACTATCTTTATATATTACTAGTAGATGCCCGCGGCTTTGTCCGCGTGGATTTAGGTTTTTTAAAAATCCCTTGGGAACTCTTGATTTTCCAGGATAAAAAGTAGCCTATGTCCTTCTCCAAGTTCTAGTCTATCTCTGTACCAAATTTTGCCAAAATCGGTTTTGCGGTTTAGGCGTGAAAGCATAACATACAGACAGCCAGACAAACAGTTACTTTCGCATTTATAATATTAAAAACTATGTATAATGTATATAAAATCTGATGTGTGTATGTCCGATTTATATGTTTAGATTTCTAACTCTACCGTGGCCGAGTTAAAAAATTCCTCACAATTTTAGTAAAAAAAAAACTCACTAACTATGAGAGCATAAAGTGATCCCGTAGCGTAGAGGATATTGCCGTCCAATTGGTGTGCAAATAGCTCCGGACGGAGTGTGAATCAGCAAATCAGACCTACCGTAACAAACGGGAACTCCCTTGTGTAATGGAAGTTTCATAGTGGAATATCAAAGATGTTTCATAATAATATTCAGGCTGAATACCACAGAATACTACTAGTACTGTGTATAAGTCAGTAGTTCCCCAGTTCCAATCAGTTTCATTAAATGAGACGTAATTATGCCTCATACCTAATTCTTTCATCGATAAAGAATTATCGCATTGAAATTAGGTTTACTGCATCCAAAAAAATAAATCTTTCTTTCGTCAGCGTAAACGTACATAATCTATATATATATAAAAATCAATGCCACTTTTTGTTGTAATTTTATAACTCAAGAACTCACTCTATCCAAACCAAATGTTTAGGTTTTGTTCAGACTATATAGTAGGTACCTACCTAGATGGTTTATGTGAAGTTTGCACAAAATCGGTCGAGTGGTTCTTCATTTATCACATTTTTTGTAACAAATATATATTGGTCTGTGGGTGTGGCATACACGGTAGGTGGCGCTGATGTCCGTATGTCACCGGGCAGGACGACGTCTGCCAGGTCCACTAGTTAGTATAAAATAAAAGGATTTGTCACGTAAATGTGAATAAGTACATAAGTTTGATCAATAAGTGTACCTATTGCAAACACGTAGCATAAAAATGTCTGGTTAACCTTCCATACAAATCCTCAAAACCTCAAAATATTTATATTGCTATTAAAGTGAGACCTCGCTGCTGCAAAAGTCTCAACATGTATGTTGTGAATATTTAATACGTTTAAAGACTTGGACACACACAAAGCGCAGCGACGAGCGACTACCTCGTACGGCTCGGCTGCTTTAACTTTAAAATTGAACTCCAAATCATTGCCCAAAAGTGATAGGGACCTTACCTGTCTCTTTTGAGCAATGATTTGTTCAATTTATGAGTTCAGTACATACGCAGATGACTATTACTTATACTGCATACGCATAGTCTACATTTAGTGAATTCAGTCCCCACAGCAATTACTTGAGTATCTATAGGGGAGACCGGGGATGAACGTAACAATTTTTACTTTTCTTGTAATATATCACAAAGTTTTTTGAATATTAAAATTCTTTTCAGTACATATAATAGATTGGTCTTTCAACTATCTATTAACATCAGCATAAATGTAACAGACGTTATAGATTTTGAGGAAATCGACCAAATAAAAAAAGTGGAATTTGTTACAACCCCTAGGGTAGGTCGTAACAGTGTAAGTGGATGGTTGTAACATTACAAAAAAAACGAAGTTACTATATTATGCATCAATTATATAATTAACAAGCGGAAACCCGCGACTTCGTTCGCGTGGATATTGGTTTTTAAAAATCCCGTGGGAATCTTTTTGTTTTCCTAAGTTTTTTTGAGCTCATACCTTGCTAAAAATTGTTAAAAATTCACTGGCGGATATTTAGGTAGATAAAAATGAAAACATCCGCCAGTGAAAGTCCCATCAAAATCGGTCCAGCATTTCAGAGATTAGCCAGTAATCTTTAAAGTATTTCCTTTCTAACAAAAAAAGAATGAATGAAATCGGATCACTCGTTAACGAATTACAGCTAAGTACACATTTTTACTTTCATCCCCTCTCCCAAGGGAACCGTGCTGAATTTCGGGATAAAAAGTATCCTATATGTTACTCCGTAGTATGAACTTAAATCATGCCGAGTTTCATTTCGATCCATTCAGTAGTTTTTACGTGATGCGCGCACAAACATACAGACAAACAGACAAACAGATAAACAGACAAACAGACAAACAGACAAACAGACAAAAATTTCAAAAATAGCTTTTTTACGTTCTATTACTTATCCCTAACATCCCCCAGTTATTATTTTGCAAAAATCTTCAATGTACAGATACAGCAATTCTACGATTTTATTATAACTTATTATTATTATTATTATTATTATATTATTATTATTATTATGTCTATATATCTTTCTCTCACGCCCGTGTACAAAATAAATACATATAAAAGCCAAAGAGAAATAATATAACATACATAAATACACAAAAATAAATAAACTTACATACACATTACATAAATACATATTGTACCGGGCGGAGGTTTACACCCCGGCAGGGGAGACCAGACGGCCGGGGGTCAGGGCGACAGGCTGAGAAATCGGCGGACCATTATTATTATTATTATTATTATTTCGTAATTAGTGCAGTCTACATGAACACATAAATCATCTCGTTATTAGTGCAGTCTACATGAGTCCATAACTTAAACTTTAGGCATTGCACCCACTTTTCATTATACATATTTCATTTTGTTGTAATTGCGTTGATGTGTCAGGAAGTTCATGTACCAGGAAAGCTTCGGCATCATTGTTACATACTAGATATTTATATACGTTTACGAAAGTAAATTATCTTGATGGCGGGAAACTATTATTTTTATGACATAGCTTATTGTGCGTAGGCACACGATGAAAACGCCCGTCATTCCTACATCTAATTAGGTGTGCTGTCAGGAACTTTTGGTACGAAATGTAACAAAAGACCATTGTTTTTAAGGACACGACAACCCTCATTGTGTTGGAAAAAATAATTGGTAACGCAATTATACCAGGTACTTATCTGCGTATCTTAATACCGGTCGCTACTTACTGACGTATCTTTTTCAAAAAAGAAAAAATTACCAGTACCTATTATTAAATAGAAAAAAGTTAAAATACCTGACTTCTGCAATCGCAATGGCTTTTTTTTTTGTGGTAAGTATTTAACTTAGAGCATCGTTTTTATCATAGTTAACCGCCTAATGTTTTTAACCCCTACGCAAAGACGGGGTGTTACAAGTTGCACGTGTGTGTGTGTCTATCTGTTCCACCGTAGCGCTCAAATGGGTGAACCGATTTGAATGCGGTTTTTGTTTGAAAGGTGAATTAGTCGGGAGTGTTCTTAGCTATGTTTGATGGCTGCCACCACAAAATGGTGGATTACATATTTTTTCACAACACCCTCAATATGGGTATCAAATGTAGGGAAAACTTGTAGAGTAGCACTATGCAAATCCAAAATGGCGAATGTCGGTTTTTTTTTAATTTTTAATTTATACCTACTTGTTATTTATTCTTGTACATTGTACAAGTAAGCCCCTGACTGCTATCTGCACTTTGTGGTAAATGACAATGCAATGGAAATAGGCTAACCTGGCCAGCTGGTGGTAGGCTAGCATTTTTTATTAAAACCATGTCCCTGATGGGTTTCTATGCGTCATCGTATACCGGAACATCGAATCGCTTTGCGGCACGTTTTTCCTAATAGGGTAACTGCTGATGCCTCCCATTAGATAAGACCACAGACAATTTAGAGATTATAAATTCCCAAATTATCCCTGCCGGGAATCGAACCCTAGACGAACGCTTATAAGACCACAGCGCTCACCACTGCTAAATAAAATGCGCAATTTTAATGTTGATCTTATGATTTCCTACTTCTACAATAAATATAGGTTTATACCTAATATAGTTATTATTTACTTATTAACACTCAATTATGAATTCACACTTTGGGAGTCGCACAACCATGTGCTTAAATATTACAAGCAGTAAAGAGTATAGCCACATACACTTACGTAACCTTACCATACCATTAATCTTACCTTACTATACACATATACCTAATCTTTATCTCAATGCTAAACCTTACTTCGCTCTAAGTGTGAATCTTATGCATATTGAACACTTCTGACTCAAACCCCTTGGTACCCTCTGACCGGACCCTCGATTTAATATTCTACAGGATAAGGATGACAAGTTTTGAAAGTCCTCTTACTTTGTTCTTGAACTAAATAATATACCGGCAAAACGGAACCCTTAAAATAGGATCAATAGATACCTACATGTTGTCCGTCTATCTATCTGTCTGTCCGTGTCCCATTTTCTCAGGAAAGGCTTGCGGTATCAAAATATATAGTCTATGATACATATTATGAGCTTTCCGCGCTATTTAAAACCATCGCCTGCGGCTCGGGTCGCGATATTTCTCGAACACTCCGAAGCGCGCTCCATATAAAATTGGATACTTATTGTTAGTAATATTAATTAAATTTTATACACGCGCCTGCATAAAACTATGTTTGTGTCGGTGGTTTGTCAAATTTCCGTAAAATTAGAAATCAAAGTTACCCTTACTCGAAGATTTGGTAGTAAATCTTTGAACCCGTCTAAAATTAATGCCTCGACCATTATTTTCTACCAACACACTTTCAACGTAAAAAAATTGGTTGTCTGTAAAGTCGATTTACGGACGATATTTTTAACCCCCGACGCAAAAACGACGGGGTGTTATAAGTTTGACGTGTCTGTGTGTGTGTGTGTGTGTGTGTGTGTGTGTGTGTGTGTGTGTGTGTGTGTGTGTGTCTGTCTGTTCCCCTGTGGCGCTCAAACGGGTGGACCGATTTGAATGCGGTTTTTTTTGTTTGAAAGGTGAATTAGTCGAGAGTGTTCTTAGCTATGTTTGATGAAAATCGGTCCAAGATGGCCGCCGCTACAAAATGGCGGATGATATATTTTTTCACAACTCCCTTGATATGGGTATCAAATGAAAGGGCTTGACTAGTAGAATAGCACTATTGCAAATTCAAGATGGCCGCCGCCACTAAATGGCGAATGTCGGGGGTTTTTTAAATTTTCAATTTACACTTGTAACGGAATAATGCGAACGTCATAAAGTTCCGTGCTCTCGCTTGCACGCGGTATGTGACGGATGAGTCATGCATTTCCGTGCGTGCAGCCGCCTTCATCGATTTATAGGACGTTGTCACGTCAAAAACTATTAAACATTACAAACTAACGAAACTTAGATTGATCTCTTAAAGTACGTACAGTTCCTTGTATGGAACTTGGTCCCTTTGTTCACGTTTAACGTGTTTGACGGGATTCTTTTATCTAGAAATTTCGATTGTAATAAGGCGGGTCAAGTACACATTCTCACGTAGGAGCCGGGCCGGGCGCGGAATATTGTATTGACAGCCATTCCCCGACCCATTTGAGCCGTATTATATTCGGGTACCCGATAAAATGGAACGTGAAATTGTTTTCTTCTTTTGTTAAAAATGGACCTGATCTGTATCAGTGATGATGTTATGAACTTTTCAGCGCCTAATCAATGTTAAATTCTTGCGTTATTGCATTCAGCTTCTGCTACTTATAGAGGTCACTACTAGCGAGCAATAAAATTTTGCACCCAGAGAAATTTGGTGTTTCTGCTTATTTTCTCCTTTCAAAAGAGTTTACTTTCAAAGAGCACTTTCCTTCCTTTCACGATTGCGCTGGTAAATTCACAATTTTCCGTTTCCGAAGGATAAGTTCTCACTTTTAAAGAAAACTCTTTTAGGAGGAGAAAATTCAAAGAAACGTCAGTTTTGGCATGGGATTAGTTGACCCGCTGGGTCAGTTTTGTAATTTATATTTTTTATTTATAAATTGACTCAGGTCTGAGTTCTGATCTGTGGCAAGTATTTGCAGTTTACTTCCTGGTACTATTTAAGCAAAGCCAAGCAAAACGTCACGTCATGGCATGGCGTCTCAAAATACTTAGATCTAAGCTCGGTCATATAAAAGTATTATTATTATTACTGGTACTTTATACAACAAACGGTGTATAGAGGCATAGTTTCGGTATACCTACAATAATAATTAATAATTAGAACTGAACCTATTTGAAATTCTAAATGAGCGGTAGATTAAAGTCTGTTGAATTTCCAACTCTATACTTACTTTATAGTTTGTAACCGAACCGCAGTTTTCCAAACTTTCCTCATATTTAGGGGATATTGAAAATTTTGATTAAGTACCTACATGAAAAGTTATAGGCGAAATACTAATAACTTCTTGACTTTGGTTGGATTTCAATCCCTATTGGGATCGTTTATAAAGTAACTCCAGTCTGATTCTGGATAAATCTATTTAGTTAGACCTGATTTAAATAGTTTGACGATTTGAACGTCAGTCATCAGTGTGCTTAGTCTAAATCGGAGCACTCGAAAACGAACTCGAAAACTATTGATCGATTTCAGAGTAAAATAGACCTAAAATGGCTTGTATTAAGGTTTGAGTTCGCCAATACATTCAGCATTGTTCGAATGCTGAATGTATTGGCGAACTCAAACCTTAATACAAGCCATTTTAGGTCTATTTTACTCTGAAATCGATCAATAGTTTTCGAGTTCGTTTTCGAGTGCTCCGATTTAGACTAAGCACACAGTATCTAAACTTTGTATAAGTAGTTCTGAGTTCAGACCATTGGTTTCAACCCTTTAGCCAGAGGCGGCGGAAGGCGTGGGCGACGTGGGCCCAGGCCCACGGCCTCGCGCTCCGAAGGGCTTCGCGCCCCCTTTATTTTTTTAAATATAATTTTCTTGTGCGGGCAGAGGGCCTCGCAAAATATATCTTGCCCACATAAAATTTAGGCCTTGCCCCGCTACTGCCTTTAGCATTTTGATACAAAGCAGCGCGTAGAAAGTTATTCAGAATCCATTCAATTAAACTGCAGCGCATCATATGGTTATAAATAATCTAGCTCGTTTTATGTGCTTTTTATTTGCCAACAGTAAAATCGTAAGTGCCGGCAAAATTAACAGCATAGTGCTTACCCAGGCTTCCGTAGAAGCATCGTAACTCAAATTATACCTTAGGTTTATGTCGTAATGTGAAACTATTTTTATATGTTTAAACTGTTAATTGAAAGAAATGCAACTCTATACCATAAAAAACAAAATTATTTTGTTTTTTATTGTACATCACGCAATTCCGCAAAGTAACACCTGTTTTTATTCAACAGAAATGCAACTATGACAAGTATAAATTAAGGCTGCTCTCTTCACGCGCTTACCCATACAAACGTATTACGCCTATTATTCTAATATTTGTCGCAATAGGTCTAAAGTTAAGCCAGATATCAATTTATATCTCCATTATCTATGCCATAAAATAAAAATATTAGTAAAATTATATTTATTTTGAAAGTTATGACGCTTGAAAAATCACTATTTTTGGGCAAATTTTGGGGCAACTTCGTGCGTAAATAAACTATATAAGAAACTAGAAAATTGAAAAACGACCGAAGTCTTATCATAGGTTATTTCATAATAATTACAAATGTCTTTAATTCATGTAAAAAATTGCCAAATATTTGCTAAAATAGGCGAAATACGAAACCTAGATTTGCATCTTTTTACTTTGCCGTTTTTCACTAAAATCATGATATCTCAAGCAAAATTTATTTATTTAATTAATTTATAATTTATTTATGTATATATTTTTAGTACTCTTCTTTACTGAAGATGTCTCGCTCTCTAAATGCAGAAATCACTGTTTTAAACTCCACCCACCAACGATTTGTCGCTGCCATGGAGAGCATTCTTAAAAACTAAAAAAGCCCACAACATTCGCCATTTTGTGGTGGCGGCCATCTTAGATTATTTATCATAGTGCTATTCCACTAGTCAAGCCCTTTCATTTGATACCCATATTGAGGGGGTTGTGAAATGTTATCCGTTATTTTTGTGGTGGCGGCCATCTTGGACCGATTTTCATCAAACATAGCTAACAACACTCCCGACAAATTCACCTTTCAAACAAAAAACCGCATTCAAATCGGTTCACCCGTTTGAGCGCTACGGGGGAACAGACAGACAGACACACACACACACACAAACACACACACATACACACAGACACGTCAAACTTATAACACCCCGTCGTTTTGCGTCGGGCGTTAATAAAACCATGTAAACCATTTTGAAAATCTCGTCACTGTTGCAAACGCTCACGAAATGCTGTGTCATAATAGGGACATAGGCTCATAATGACACAAATAATTTCCCACCACCTTTGCACAGTCACTACCAATGTGATCAATCCTGTGAGAATGATTTATGGCGCAAAACACCCCGAGTAGGTATAATTAGGTGTGCAGATTAAATGGACGATAGAATATCGTTCGCATCTAACTAATTTAGTTCATCATTTATGTATGGAATTTCTGCATTTTGTGAAGCTTAACCATATTCACACAAATACGAAAGTCTGTTTATCTATTTGTTTGTCTGATACCTTTTCACAGTCTAACCCCTGAACCAATCTTGTCGAAATGCACAGAGATGTATAATCTTTCATAACAGACAAGGACATACTTTTATCCCGGAAAATTATAGAGTTTATTCGGGATTTTAAAACAAACCAAAATTCTCGCACAAGAAGTCGCAGACGGTTAAAATATACATATTAATATGTACCTACCTCATAGTTGTTAGAATGCAAATATCCGTACTCCTATTTTTGCATTATTTTCAAATCATTTATCATAGAATTAGGTACCTGGCTTTAATTATTTTTTTACAGGCTAAACGTGTAGACTGTAGCATAACGTTTCCTCTTCCATGATTTTTAATTTTTATTAACAAGTTAAATCCTATCCTATTAAATATAAATAGTAATTATATGGCTTTTACAGCCGTTCAAAAATTGCCATAGCGGACGGTATTTCACGTCCACCCGGCGGGGTATTGGTAAAGTTTTCAACTAGCAATAATCGCACCTCGGATTAACCTCATTGGTTACGATATTGCCTCTGCGCAAAGTTAACTTCAGTAGACAAACCGTTCGTATTTGGCTGTTCGGATTCAAATAAGTGATAGCGCGATCTATTCATCCACTAGCGCCATCTATCGTCAGCTTTGGAAGTGAAAGAAGTTGAGGTTCGATCAATACTAATTAATAAAATAATTACAAAATATTCTAGTTTTATAGCACTAGAAATGAATTTTTAAATAATATTTTAAAGGGGGGGATTATAATAATTTTTTTTATATTGATTTTAATTTATTATTTAGTTCATTTGCTGTTAGATACCGTGCTAGCTAAAGGAAAAGTGAGTCTAATTAAATCATTGGATTTTTTTAAAATATTTTATTAAAAATAATAAATAATTTTTGCTATTAATTTTTTTTTAATTAAAATATTATGTCGATTTTAAAATTTAGTGAACTAAATTAAATAAATTCATTATATATTATTTTTTATAATTAACATAATTTATATATCTATTTTTTTTAAAGGTAGGTTTCCCTTTCACCATTATTAGTAGATCACTATAAATGTATAAATGATACTCTGTACGCGTCGCTCAGTCGCGTCGGAGTTTGGTGCGTAAGTAATAAAAATAGTTAAGTACGGCTCGTTCTTCTAGCATAGTTAATTATGTGTGATCAGAAAAACAGTATTTTTGATATGATAATATATAATATAAGGAAAGCGTATCTATCGACCAGTTCTCGTCTCGTTTAATTGCCATCGCAAAGTTGTAACTTGAATCGAGTCCTGCCCCCAGGCTGAGGCTCGGGACCCTCCGCTAACAAGGCCGACCTTGCGATTGTTTTAAAAAGGGAACATGAAGTAGCTACTACCTAATAATATTATTTTTAGGTACAAAAATCTTAGAATTTTATTCGAATGGTCCTATACATTTTGTCTTCTAAAAGAAATTCAGTGGGTGGCTTCAGCAGGGGCTAGTTACCGCTCTACCGGGGAAGATGTACCGCTAAGTGTTAAGAGAAGTCTCCCTCGAACGAGTCCCATAGAAACGAAGTTTGATACTTATCATCTATCTATCTATCTATCTACCTATCTATCTATCTATCTATACTTACTAATAAATAAAATTGAAGTGTCTGTCTGTAATTTCGAAATAACTACCACATATTAAGCTCATATGGTTATTTGAACGATACCATAACCGAATCACACGTTTTTAAAATTTTTGTCTGTCTGTCTGTCTGTTTGAACGGGCTAATCTTCGGAACGGCTGAACCGATTTTGACGGAACTTTCACAGACAAGTAGAGGATTAACCAAGGAGTAACATAGGCTACTTTTTTAACCGACTTTCAAAAAAGGAGTTGTGTTGAAATCGGTAAGTACCTATGTTAAAAAACGCCCTGATAGGTATTTTTGCTGCGCGCGACGGCCGACGCTCACGCTGCACGGAACTCCCCGCGCCGCGCCGCGCGCCCCTGCGCCTGCCGTACGCGGTACCGCGGTACGTCGCCGCGCGGCGGGGGGCGGGTGGACGAGAAATCTACTTATCTCAGGATTTGTGAAAAACCGAAATTTACGCGGGCGAAGCCGCGGGCAAAAGCTAGTAATAATATAAAGAAGCTTGTCCTGACTGATAATCAACGCACAGCCTAAACCACTGAAGCTAGAAACTTGAAATTTTCACAGCAGCTTCCTTTTATAACGTAGGCGCACACTAAGAAAGGATTACTGGAAATTCCACCCTTAACGAGGTTAAATAGGGGATAAAAGTTTGTATGAAAGTCCGTCATTTTCAAGTTATATCAATGAAAATCGGTATTTGTGTTGTCGGTTAAAAATAAAGAATTACGTGTTTCAGGAATTTTGGAAATTCCACTCCCAAGTGAGATTTATAAGAATGCAAGCGGACGAAGTCACTGGCATCTGCTAGTTTGAATATAAACCAATAGTACGCTCAATATATCTCTTGGGTTTGTCATATTTCCGTAAAAACCTGTGCCTAATAAAATTAACAGTTTTTTTGTAGATAGGTAAATACTATAGGTAGGTACCTAGTCTCATTAATTGGACTCAGACTTTTAGCATAAATAAATGTCACAACTGTATTAGTTTTGTACGTAAGGATTACCAAAAACCTACATGATATTTCGCAGTATAAACCATTCCATTTGGCAAAGTGCAGCTTAATCCATGTTTTCAGCAATATTAATGGTGCTAGAGTTAATTAATGACAAGGTATATACCTACTACATCTATTAAATCCCGTTTAATACCGTAACACTATCTGTAACGATGATTAACTTATATTATCTGCAATGAGAATAATAAAGCATAGTTTGTAGTTTGAGCACAGTCATCATGATCAACCCATTACCGGCTCACTACAGAGCACGGGTCTCCTCTCAGAGTGAGAAGGGTTTTGGCCATAGTCTACCACGCTGGCCAAGCGGATTGGCAGACTTCACACACCTTTGAGAACGTTATGGAGAACTCTCAGGCATGCAGGTTTCCTCACGATGTTTTCCTTCACCGTTAAAGCAAGTGATATTTAAATACTTAAAACGCACATAACTCCGAAAAGTTAGAGGTGCGTGCCCCGGGATCGAACCCACGACCTCCGATTAGAAGTCGGTCGTCCTAACCACTACGCTGCCCTCCTCAAGCTATAACGTCGTTAACCAACATTTGGCCAAATTCGATATTTTAACGCTGTCTTACTTAGAATTTTTTTTTCTATCGATCAATCTAACCCTTATTTTCCTAGCTGCTATAGTTTTTGATATAGCAATAAGAAGAACGTCGTTACATAACTACCTACTTACATGATAACAATACTTAAACGTATTTAACTAACATTGCCAGTCTAAAATGTCTCAAAGCGGTGTTAATTTTCATTTCTATGAGGTTTTTTTCTTCAATTCCTTAACTAAAATGTCGTTTGTGGATTTTTCTTAGCTTTAATGTCTTTAAAGTCACTTTGTTAATTTTTAAATTTAGCTTTTCTCCAAAATTACGGTTCACTATTCCATAACTTAAATGTCTTTTAACGAAAATGCTATGCTAAAATGTCGTTAATGACACTTAAACGCGTTACAGTCTAGTAATATTTTGCAAAAAAATAATGTTTCCTAAACTGAAATGACTCTATCCCGCAATACATAACTTAAATGTCTCTAACTATTCCCACATCTCGCGAGGCTGTGGGCGCTGTGGCTAATAAATGCTCAATGATTACTGCGAAAAATATCCCGAAAAGAAAGTGTCGTACAAACTAAGTACAAGGGCAACACTTTAAAACTATAAATTTCATAAGTTTTTTTATATTATTTTATATGTTTTACCCGTCTCGGTAATGGGGAATGCGAGATATGTGAGACATGAAACCTGCATAAAAAACTAAAATCACATGATGCCAAACAGCAGATTGTTGCTGTGTTGCGTACTGATTGTATAGAATGGGTCCAGCATCATGAAAAATTTAATCCCACGAGAAACATTTTCGTGTAAAATGTTGCCAAGACGAGACCATATGTCTCGCACTGTCCAAAAGTTATCAGATCTCATGTAGAGCCAAGCTTCTAACTCTAAACGCCCTAACTCCTAACTTCACAAACTCTACACCTTAGTCAAAATAATATGTGGCTTGGCATAGATACATTAATAGTGTTTTAGGTGTAGAGTTTGTGAAGTAGTTTAGTTTAGTTTTTGAGTTAGAGCGTGTAGAGATAGAAGCTTGTCTCTACATGAGGTCTAATAACTTTAAGAGGCATATGGTTTCGTCTTGGCTATATTTTACATGAAAATGTTTTGGTGGGATTTCACTTCTTTTTGTAAGTTGTTTAAAATATAACAATATTTTTTTATTTAGTTAATTTTTTCTTTCTTTTTTGGGGTGTACTTCTTGCGTATCGGAGGTTCCTTTTTTCATAGCCCATTCTTTATTTTTGGCCGTTTTTCTTTGTTGGTTTACTGTTTATAATAAGCGATAGATCAGGACGATACTTAGCTTTTAGACGATTATATTCGACTATAGCTGCAGACTTTTGTGCTTTAATACTACTAAAGTTAATATTTATAAGGTTGCAAATTAGTCAATCTAGAGAATGCTACATAAACCTGCCCACAAGAGAATGCGCTTAATTCCATCCCCTAATTTTAATATGGGATGGGGAGTGATTTACTAAAAATCCTCAAATATATATTTTATTATTTATAAAAGGAGTCCCTATATCAGTTTTTAGACCTCTAGCATTAAAAGTGGAAGTCTCATACAAACTTCCATCCCCTAGTTTAAGGGGTCGGAGTGTAAAAGTTCTAAGTTTTAGAATTTTTTTGTTGTTACTATATACTAGCTTACATACGAAATTTTAGCTTTCTAGGACTTCAGGAAGTACCTTAAGAATTTGATGATCATCAGTGACAAAATCGGAGTTTTTTAGATATCAATAAAATCTTAAAAGCTATTTAATTGAAACTTTATAAATGTTTAATAAGTCCACTATTGATATCATATCCCGAGAATTTTGTTTATCTGGTATAATTAAAACCCAAGTTATGAGGATCCAAAAATCGATGACAGCTTTTTATCATTTCCTCCTGCGCCCTAGGGATGCTGTGCATATTCATCTATGGCTGGATAACTTCAGCTCTCACAATAAAAATTGGCTGCTCTATTCATTATTCATATGTAACATAATAAACAGCGATTTGATTTGTGCAGAAACATTGACGCTCTACTACTTTGAACCTGGTCATACATTCATGAGCTGTGATCAAGTTCTTGCTATGACGAAAAATGGAAAATTGCATGATTTTATAGATTTTGTAGCTGCTGTAGAATCCATCAATCAAACCAAAGGCAATGTAAAAAAAGACTACTTTCAGACTGCAGTTGCTCTTACAATTGTTTTAGTTAGCGACACTTTCATTGGAAAACCTCAAATGTATAATAAACTATGCTAACCTAAAACGTCGGTATGGTTGAATCATCTGCAATAAGCCACATTATAGTTTAGCAATACTCCCCCAAAAACGCTACTGTAAACAAATCTTTTCTATATTTCTAGACTAAAATGTGTTTAAATGACAAGAGCCGCATTTAAGTGTAACGTTATTGAGAATTTTAAATATCATAACCTAACCTATAATGTCGTTAAAGTCTTTAGAGTCGTTTTAGTTTAGAAATTATATAATTTTTTATAGTTTCGTAAAAAGTTAAAAAAATTAAACGCAATCCAAGCCATAAACGTCTCAAAGGGTAACCTAACGACATTTAAGTTATGTAAATACAAGCCGTTATTAGAAAATATGCTAGACTATAAAGCCAAAACTCTTCTGCTTTAATTATTATTTACTCTAGGAACTTAAAAATACAATTATTCGAAAGTGCTTTATTAGATCTACATTTTCATAGTTTCAAGTTTTGTATACGTTTATTAATTATCAAATGGCATCATTTCTTAATAAATTCCCGCTTTTTCGATCATATCTCGAAACTTGGTTTTGGTAGTTAACGACACTTTAGCTTTAGGACGGCAGTCTGCCCTCCTCAAGCTATAACGTCGTTAACCAACATTTGGCCAAATTCGATATTTTAACGCCGTCTTACTTAGAATTTTTTTTTCTATCGATCAATCTAACCCTTATTTTCCTAGCTGCTATAGTTTTTGATATAGCAATAAGAAGAACGTCGTTACTTAACTACCTACTTATATGATAACAATACTTAAACGTATTTAACTAACATTGCCAGTCTAAAATGTCTCAAAGCGGTGTTAATTTTCATTTCTATGAGGTTTTTTTCTTCAATTCCTTAACTAAAATGTCGTTTGTGGATTTTTCTTAGCTTTAATGTCTTTAAAGTCACTTTGTTCATTTTTTAATTTAGCTTTTCTCCAAAATTACGGTGTACTATTCCATAACTTAAATGTCTTTTAATGAAAATGCTATACTAAAATGTCGTTAATGACACTTACACGCGTTACAGTCTAGTAATATTTTGCAAAAAAATATTGTTTCCTAAACTGAAATGACTCTATCCCACAATACATAACTTAAATGTCTCTAACTATTCCCACATCTCGCGAGGCTGTGGGCGCTGTGGCTAATAAATGCTCAATGATTACTGCGAAAAATATCCCGAAAAGAAAGTGTCGTACAAACTAAGTACAAGGGCAACACTTAAAAACTATAAATTTCATAAGTTTTTTTTTATATTATTTTATATGTTCCCTTATTATTATTATCTCTATGGTTTTACCCGTCTCGGTAATGGGGAATGCGAGTAATGCGAGACATGAAACCTGCATAAAAAACTAAAATCACATGATGCCAAACAGCAGATTGTTGCTGTGTTGCGTACTGATTGTATAGAATGGGTCCAGCATCATGAAAAATATAATCCCAACAGAAACATTTTCATGTAAAATGTTGCCAAGACGAGACCATTGACTCGCACTGTCCAAAAGTTTTCAGATCTCATGTAGAACCAAGCTTCTAACTCTAAACGCCCTAACTCCTAACTTCGCCGTCGGAAATGGGGCTACTTTTGTCTGCCCTTCTTAACGTGTAGAATTGTAAGCACCATTCCGAACCAGTGGTAGGTTCATTTGTCGATTCAAAAGCACTTGTAAAAGTTTATCTGAATAAAAAATATGTCTTAGACTTGCCTTTACACAAGTTTAAGAACTTTTTTAAAAGTATGCTCATAAAAAAAGCTTATTATAGGTACAATTGAAGATTATATAAACGATAAAAAAGCTTGGATTTAACTCGTTCCAGCAATGCGCGAGACGGCATTTCAATCATGTACATTAATAATAATAATTGTTATAATGTTATTTTTAAAAAAAGAGCAACCGCCGAGTTTCTTGCAGGTTCTTCTCGGCTGGAACTGCATTCCGATACTGTGGTAGACTCAATTGACGATTCAAAAGTACTTGTAAAAGTTTATTTGAATAAAAAACTTTTCTATTCTATTCTATTCACAAACTCTACACCTTAGTCAAAATATGTGGCTTGGCATAGGTACATTAATAGTGTTTTAGGTGTAGAATTTGTGAAGTTAGGAGTTAGAGCGTGTAGAGCTAGAAGCTTGTCTCTACATGAGGTCTAATAACTTTAAGACAGTGCGAGGCATATGGTTTCGTCTTGGCTACATTTTACATGAAAATGTTTTGGTGGGATTTCACTTCTTTTTGTAAATTGTTTAAAATATAACAATATTTTTTTATTTAGTTAATTTTTTCTTTCTTTTTTGGGGTGTACTTCTTGCATATCGGAGGTTCCTTTTTTCATAGCCCATTCTCTATTTTTGGCCGTTTTTCTTTGTTGGTTTACTGTTTTTAATAAGCGATAGATCAGGACGATACTTAGCTTTTAGACGATTATATTCGCTGCAGACTTTTGTACTTTAATACTACTAAAGTCAATATTAATTATAAGGTTGCAAATTAGTCAATCTAGAGAATGCTGCATAAGCCTGACCACAACAGAATGCGCTTAATTCCATCCCCTAATTTATTATAAATATGGGATGGGGAGTGATTTACTAAAAATCCTCAAATATATATTTTATTATTTATAAATGGAGTCCCTATATCAGTTATCTATAAAAGGAGTCCCTATAGCATTAAAAGTGGAAGTCTCATACAAACTTCCATCCCCTAGTTTAAGGGGTCGGAGGGTAAAAGTTTTAGAATTTTTTTGTTGTTACTATCAGGGTTGTTACGGATGCAAAAATTTAGACATCCGCGGATGCAGATGCGGATGCGGATTATTAGAAGTTCACATCCGCGGATGCGGATTTAATGCAGATGCGGATGCGATGCGGATGCGGATGCGGATTTTGGGATTAAAAAAATACAATTATTTAAATTTTAAGTGCATAAATAAATGGAAATCAATTTGAAATTAACTTTTTATTTATGTAATCATATTTCTAGAATAAAATTACAAAAGTTTGTTTTACTTATGACACAACAGAATTTAAAGCTTCAAGTTTCATAATTAAAAATCTTTGTTTAATAAATAAACTTCAAAATTGGTGAATTATATTTAATAAATAGCAATATTGCAGCCTTCTCATCTTCCAACCTGTTTCTTAGTAGATTAAATATTAACCCGGCTCCACTAAATAGCTGTTAGCTGGGAACACTGACTGGTGGAGGTGATAAATAACTGCTTTTTATTGGTGGCGACATTTCCCTTAATGTTTATATCCAAATATGTAATAATCATTAAACACGCAATAAAATACACACTGTGTGTCTGTGTACTACACACACAATAAACACTCACTGTAACTATAATTTATTGACAATGAGAAAAAACACAACAAACAAAACCTGTAAGATCTTGTTACGCGCCTTCCTGCGCGTCCCGAATGAAGTTAGCAATAATTACCAAAACAAACGCGAAGACCGTGCCACTATGACTCCGCCCACTTTCTTTACGTGTTGTTAGGTACTTGTTGATGTGAATCTGCATCCGTAAAAACTCCGCATTGATTAATGCGGATGTGAATGCGGATGCAGATGTCTGAATTAATGCGAATATTCCGCATTTGCGGATGCGGATGCGAATATTCGTAACAACACTAGTTACTATCACGAAATAGAAAAAACCTGTTTTTCTGTTCCGTGGTTACTATATACTAGCTTACATACGAAATTTTAGCTTTCTAGGACTTCAGGAAGTACCGTAAGAATTTGATGATCATCAGTGACAAAATCGGAGTTTTTTAAATATCAATAAAAGCTTAAGAGCTATTTAATTGAAACTTTATAAATGTTTAATAAGTCCACTATTGATATCATATCCCGAGAATTTTGTTTATCTGGTATAATTCAAACCCAAGTTATGAGGATCCAAAAATCGATGACAGCTTTTTATAATTTCCTGCGCCCTAGGGATGCTGTGCTTATTCATCTATGGCTGGATAACTTCAGCTCTTACAATAACAAGTATAAATTAAAAATTTAAAAAACCCCCGACATTTGCCATTTTGTGGCGGCGGCCATCTTCGTTTTACAATAGTGCTACTCTACTAGTCAAGCCCTTTCATTTGATACCCATATAGAGGGGGTTGTGAAAAAATATGTAATCCGCCATTTTGTAGCGGCGGCCATCTTGGATCGATTTTCATCAAACATAGCTAACAACACTCTCGACTAATTCACTTTTCAAACAAAAAAAAACCGCGTTCAAATCGGTCCACCCGTTTGAGCGCTACAGGGCAACAGACATACACACACACACACACACACACACACACAAAAAAATTGGCTGCTCTATTCGTTATTCATATGTAACATAATAAACAGCGATTTGATTTGTGCAGAAACATTGACGCTCTACTACTTTGAACCTGTTCATACATTCATGAGCTGTGATCAAGTTCTTGCTATGACGAAAAAAGGAAAATTGTATGATTTTATAAATTTTGTAGATGCTGTAGAATCCATCAATCAAACCAAAGGCAATGTAAAAAAAGACTACTTTCAGACTGCAGTTGCTCTTACAATTGTTTTAGTTATCGACACTTTCATTGGAAAACCTCAAATGTATAATAAACTATGCTAACCTAAAACGTCGGTATGGTTGAATCATCTGCAATAAGCCACATTATAGTTAAGCAATACTCTCCCAAAAACGCTACTGTAAACAAATCATTTCTATATTTCTAGACTAAAATGTGTTTAAATGACAAGAGCCGCATTTAAGTGTAACGTTATTGAGAATTTTAAATATCATAACCTAACCTATAATGTCGTTAAAGTCTTTAGAGTCGTTTTAGTTTAGAAATTATATAATTTTTTAAAGTTTCGTAAAAAGTTAAAAAAATTAAACGCAATCCAAGCCATAAACGTCTCAAAGGGTAACCTTTAAGTTATGTAAATACAAGTCGTTATTAGAAAAAATGCTAGACTATAAAGCCAAAACTCTTCTGCTTTAATTATTATTTACTCTAGGAACTTAAAAATACAATTATTCAAAAGTGCTTAATTAGATCTACATTTTCATAGTTTCAAGTTTTGTATACGTTTATTAATTATCAAATGGCATCATTTCTTAATAAATTCCCGCTTTTTCGATCATATCTCGAAACTTGGTTTTGGTAGTTAACGACACTTTAGCTTTAGGACGGCAGCATTATCTATCTATACCTATTATATTATTATCTATACAATATACATATAATAAAATCGTAGACTTGCCGTATCAGTACCTTAAAGATTTTTGCAAAATAATAACTGCAAATGGATGTTAGGAATAAGTAACAGAACGTAAAAAAGCTATTTTTGAAATTTTTGTCTGTTTGTCTGTTTATCTGTTTGTCTGTATGTTTGTGCGCGCATCACGCAAAAACTACTGAATGGATTGAAATAAAACTTAGTACGATGTAAGTTCATACTACGGAGTAACATATAGGATACTTTTTATCCCGAAATTCAGCACGGTTCCCTTGGGAGAGGGGATGAAATTTAAAACGTATACTTAGCTGTAATTCATTAACGCGTGGTCCAATTTCATTCATTCTTTTTTTGTTATAAAGGAGATTCTTTAAAGATTACCAACTAATCTCTAAAAGGCTGGATCGATTTTGATGGGACTTTCACTGGCGGATATTTACATTTTAATCTACTTAAACATCCGCCAGTGAACTTTTAACAGTTTTAGCATGATATGAGCTCAAAGGAGCTTAGGAAAAACAAAATGATTCCTACGGGATTTTTAAAAATGTATATATCCACGCGAACGAAGTCGCGGGTGTCCGCTTGTTATTATAATAAAATCAATTTGTCTAGCGCCGCGCCATATTTCAATTTGGGTAACACCTCATGATTTATTTCACCTACATAATACGAACAAAGTACCTCCATACTGCTAACGACTAGCCATTTATTTTCCATGATACTTATAATAGGTAACATTGGGTCGTCTCATTATAAAGATAATGAGGACACTTTATCAAAACTATTCGTACCGTGACGTAGTAATGCGTACTCACCAACTTTACGTGCGATTCGAGCATTGATTTTGATTTGCCAGCCCACTTGTTCATGATCACTGATCGATATGAAACGCATTTGAAATGCGTTGGTGATTTCAATTAACTGATGTATTACATTGGTCGTAATGCTTTGATAGGCTTATTTCCCACCTGCGCAGCGGAGAGACCATGCGTTAATCTGTGATTAAAAAAGTGATAACCCCTAAAATACTTGTACCACCACCGCTACTACCTTTAACGTCCCACTGCTGGGCACAGGCCTCCTCTCTCATAGGAGAGGGATTTAGAGCTTAGACCCGCCACGCTGCTCCAATGCGTGTTGGTGGGCTTTAACGACTATTGTGATCACATGATAGTGATAATAACCGGGACTGCTTAACGTGCTCTCCGAGGCACGGGGGTGAAACATCGCCAACTACCAACTCCGGACTGGGATTGAGAATTTATTGACAATAAAATCGTATCGTACACAATCCTACTAAATTTAAAAAAAACGAAAAGACGTAGAAAACGAAAGAATAGCTAGGGGGAAAAAAATCAGCCAAGTGCGAGTCTGGCCTCGCTCTTTCAGGGTTCCGTACATAATTATGAACAATATAATATTTTGGGTCTAAGAAATATTTAATTTCCGAGCTAGACATCGCAACAAACCGTGAAAGAAAAACCCAAAAAAATGTTCGTTTATTTTGGTCACAGCTTATAAACTATTTAATAAATCGTTGTTTTCAGTATTTGTTGTTTAAATAGAGCATATAGTACATAATATACTGAAATATCATTCCCAACTAGTTTAGTTTTTGAGATAGCCCCCGTCACAAAAATGGTCTAAAACTGACAACTTTGATGGCCTCCCATTCCCTTATTTTTTGAGATAAAAATTAAAAAAATATATATTTGTACTCTACTTAATGAGCTCTAAACAATGATACCCCACAAGCTAGGGTAAAGAAAAAATTTTTTTTCCGGCTCCTTTTTCATGTATGGGAGCCCCCCTGAAAAATAATTTAATTCAATTTCTAATTCAATATTTGATTTTGGGTTAACGTTTTACACTAAATATCAAAATTTCAGGTTTGTAACTCATTTCGTCTGCGAGCTAGAGACCTGTGACCGGCGGACAGACGGACAGACAGCCGAGTGACATTAATAGGGCTCCGTTTTTTACCCTTCGGGTACGGAACCCTAAAAACGAAGACGCTACGAAACAAGTATAAATTAAAAATTTAAAAAACCCCCGACATTCGCCATTTTGTGGTAGCGGCCATCTTGGATTTGCAATAGTGCTATTCTACTAGTCAAGCCCTTTCATTTGATACCCATATTAAGGGAGTTGTGGAAAAATATGTAATCCGCCATTTTGTAGCGGCGGCCATCTTGGATCGATTTTCTTCAAACATAGCTAACAACACTCTCGACTAAGTCACCTTTCATACAAAAAAATCCGCATTCAAATCGGTCCACCCGTTTGAGCGCCACAGGGGAACAGACTGACACACACACACACACACAGACACGTCAAACTTATAACACCCCGTCGTTTTTGCGTCGGGGGTTAAAAAAGAGAAAAAAAATCTAAAAGACTAGAAGTTCATAAATAGCTCTACAAGCAACCCTACACCATAAGTTCAAGAATCGTCGTTCAATAAATAACTACTTAGTTCCGTTTCCGGCGAGGCCGCACTGAACAAAGCAATTTGCTAAAAGCGATGCTGCAGCTATTCATTGCATCGGAGATCAATCGCTTGCAATTTTCGCGAGCGTGAATTTATGGAACCCTTTTTTCACAAATAAATGAGACAGACGCTCGTTTTCACCACAGGTACCTAAACAATTCCCTGCGAGTAAGATCTCTTGGTGCAAGACATCACCTAAATCTAGATGTCATTCGTAGTAGACCAAGATCCCAGTGCGATCTGACATAACTTATTTTCGGAAAGATGAAACTTTAGGCTCTCAGTAGTGTCTCATTGGCTTTGAATAACTGCGTGATTTGTGGAGTTCGTAACTGGGATACTTATAGAGATATCAATTAGTGTGAAAGGTAACTAAAAATAAGAGTAACTTAACTTACTTTCATATGGCTGATTTTTATATATATATATATATATTTATTGTAGAATATCACTCCGAACCACTACCAACAGTATCAGACACTTTCCATAAGCCAGAACTTTTATCAAACGCTTTAAAGTGTGTGTGTGTCTGTTCCCCTGTAGCGCTCAAACGGGTGAACCGATTTGAATGCGGTTTTTTTTTGTTTGAAAGGTAAATTAGTCGAGAGTGTTCTTAGCTATGTTTGATGAAAATCGATCCAAGATGGCCGCCGCTACAATATGGCGGATTACATATTTTTTCACAAATCCCTCAATATGGGTATCAAATGAAAGGGCTTGACTAGTAGAATAGCACTATGAAAATCCCAGATGGCCGCCGCCACAAAATGGCGAATGTCGGGGTTTTTTTTTTTCATTTTTAATTTATATTTTAACTAAGACAACTAATAAGAGCGCGAGAGCAGTTACCTTTCACACTTGATATCTCCATAAGTACCCCAGTTACGAACTCCACAATTACGCAGTTATTCAAAACAAAAATAGACACTACTGAGAGCCTAAGGTTTCATCTTACCGAAAATAAGTTATGTCAGATCGCACTGGGATCTTGGTCTATAGCGTTTAGGTATAATTTAGCAGTCTATGTACCTATGTATGTATGTATGTATGTATGTATGTATGTATGTATGTATGTATGTATGTATGTATGTATGTATGTATGTATGTATGTATGTATGTATGTGGCCGATTTTTGTATGAGATTCTGTGTGTACCACCGTAGCGCCTAAACTACTGAACCGAATTTGATGAATGAGGTGTCTATTGATTTGTTGTTATGGTCCGGGTGACATAGGCTACATTTTATTTACGAAAAAAACGAGATGTGACCGCGCGGCTTTCTAGATTATTAAATTAGTTTCCGGATAGACATAACAGATGGCGCCACTAACTGCTTGCCCCGCGTTTCTGCACACTAAAATATTATTAAACTAGATGATGCCCACGGCTTCGCCCGTGTGGATTTAGGTTTTTAAAAATCCCGTGGGATCCCCACGATTTCGGAATACAATTGCTTACAGCATCAGGGTTGAGGAGTTGGATATGTACCTACTCGAGTTCATTCAACGATAAAGTCTTTAATTGGTACCCCCAATATCAATTTAAATAACCGAAAGTTTCTAAAACCCATTAGTTTTGGGGATTAGGTCCCCTACAGCATCAGGATTGAAGAGTTGGAATCCAAATTTTTTATAGAACAGGGTCGCAATGTTTCTTTATCGATTAAAAAAAAAATTACGCAAATCGGTTCAGAAATCTCGGAGATATCGGTGTACATAGGTAGAAAAACACAACTCCTCCTTTTTTGAAAGTCGGTTAAAAAAGTAGCCTATGTTACTCCCTGGTTAATTCTCTACTTGTATGTGAAGGTCCCGTCAAAATCGGTTCAGCCGTTCCGAAGATTAGCCCGTTCAAACAGACAGACAGACAGACAGACAGACAGACAGACAGACAGACAGACAGACAGACAGACAGACAAAAATTTTAAAAACGTGTGATTCGGTTATAGTATCGTTCAAATAACCATATGAGCTTAATATGAGGTAGTTATTTCGATATTACAGACAGACACTTCAATTTTATTTATTAAAAGTATAGATCGGTTCAGAAATCTCGGAGATATCGGTGTACATAGGTAGAAAAACACAACTCCTCCTTTTTTGAAAGTCGGTTAAAAAAGTAGCCTATGTTACTCCCTGGTTAATTCTCTACTTGTATGTGAAGGTCCCGTCAAAATCGGTTCAGCCGTTCCGAAGATTAGCCCGTTCAAACAGACAGACAGACAGACAGACAGACAGACAGACAGACAGACAAAAATTTTAAAAACGTGTGATTCGGTTATAGTATCGTTCAAATAACCATATGAGCTTAATATGAGGTAGTTATTTCGATATTACAGACAGACACTTCAATTTTATTTATTAGTATAGATTATTAAGCGTAGTCGGGTTTTAGTTTACGAACTTTATACTTGTTGTTTGTCGGTTCATCGATTCCCTCATTAAACTACTCCTACTTTAATAAATAAGATATCGTTGGCTTTGTCTCAGCAGTCCGTGTCATACGTAGATCATGAAAAAAAAAATTGAAAAAGGTAATGTGGATCTGACAATAATGCTTCAAGAGAAAAAAAAAGTTCTCAACTTTATTTTTTCCTGACCTGAAACTAAAAAAATCTATTAAATCAAATTATTGTAGATTTCGAAAATAATTAATTTTTTAACTTGTGGATTAAAATAATATGCATAATGTAATAGAACTTCATCTTGATTGTTTTTAAAAAGATAGACTCAGTTTTGAAAGATACATTTTAGTTGATCAACTCCTTACAATCTTCGCTGAAACCCATGAGTCTTAGCAGAACAACCTTTCTCACAAGTAAAAGAAACATAGATCATGTCACCAGTGTTTTTCGAGACGAGAATAAAGTGTTTTTTGCTGAAATGATAATCTCAAGGCAGGCGTTCCAACTTACGAAAGACACAATTTTACCTAAAACTGCGAACCTGAATTTATAGAACACTTTTTCATGTCACGTATTATGTCACTAGAAGATAAAATTTTAATAAAGACGAGAATAAGTTTTTTGTGGAGAAACTCAAGCCAAATGTAGGTCTACACGAAATACAATTTCACTAAAATAAAGCGAACATGAACTTATGAAACATATTTTTACAAATAAATTCCCACCACCACACCACTACAGCCCGTTAACTTCCCACTGCTGGGAACAGGCCTCCTATCTCGGAAAGAAGGAAGAGGGAATATGGAAAGAGGAATTAAGAATTTAGACCCCCACGATGCTCCAATGCGCGTTGGCGGGCTTAAACCGGGGCCGACGGATAAAACACCGCCAAGTACCAATTCCGGACTGGCACTGAACATTTGATGACAGAAAAACCCAATACCTGATTGCCCGGGAATCGAACCCAGTACCTCGCGATCCGCAGTCGAATGTGGTAACCCATAGACCAAGGAGGCGCTCAATAAATAACACATAGGTGGATGTAACTGTCGCTTTTCGCGTGAAAATAAAATGTTGCGTTGAAGACTGATGTCAAGTTTAGGTACATTTAACTCAGAATAGAATATATAAACATTTTTAGCTAATTATTGTTTTAACTTTTAGTAATAATTAATAATCTTCTATATCTATCTTCTATCTATATCTATCTATACATATAATAAAATCGTAGACTTGCCGTATCTGTACATTGAAGATTTTTGTAAAATAATAACTGAGGGATATTAGGGATAAGTAATAGAACGTAAAAAAGCTATTTTTGAAATTTTTGTCTGTTTATCTGTTTGTCTGTATGTTTGTGCGCGCATCACGCAAAAACTACTGAATGGATTGAAACGAAACTTGATACGATTTAAATTCATACTACGGAGTAACATATAGGATACGTTTTATCCCGAAATTCAGCATGGTTCCCTAGGGAGAGGGGATGAAAGTCAAAATGTGTATTTAGCTGTAATTCAATAACGCGTGGTCCGATTTCATTCATTCTTTTTTTGTTAGAAAGTAGATACTTTAAAGATTACCGACTAATCTCTAAAAGGCTGAATCGATTTTGATAGGACTTTCACTGGCTGATGTTTACATTTTGATCTACCTAAACATCCGCCAGTGAAATTTTAACAGCATGATATGAGCTCAAAGGAGCTTAGCAATAACCAAATGATTCCTACGGGATTTTTAAAAACCAATATATATCCACGCGAACGAAGTCGCGGGTGTCCGCTTGTTTATAAATAATTCAAGGCAAACCTTCATGCGATAAGCTAGCTTGTAAAACTGCCGGCATGTGTACGATGAAAAAATGCTTAAATTAATCCAAAGGGCCGCATATTAAGTTCATAAGTATACCCTTGTTAGAGTTAAGCCTTTGATGCTCACAGGTATAGGTATAAGGCGAGGTCAGGGAGTATTTTTAAAATCTTTTTTATAACACAAAGGCTTTGTGTCACCACTTGCCTTTTAAATATTACATTTTTAATATAGGTAGGTATATGTAAGTATATCAAATTATTTATAAAGTATATTAATATACACTCTTACATAAAAAACTTCAATTATATAAGAGTAGGTATTTTATTTAGCAAGACATCCCGACACAATATCGTCATTCCATATTTTTTGACAATTGTGGTGAGTGTTGAAAAAAACTAAGTGTGTTAAATTCACTTTACCTAATGTTAAACAAGTTGAAACCACTGTACAGCTTAATAATGAGGAATTAGATCTAGTGGATACGGCTGTTTTCCTGGGGATAACGTTAGATGCTAAACTCCAATGGGGCCCTCATGTAAATAACTTATCGAACAGACTTAGTTCTGCTGCATATGCGGTTAAAAAGATTCGCCAACTAACTGATATTGAAACTGCGAGGTTAGTTTATTTTAGTTACTTTCACAGCATTATGTCATATGGCATACTTTTATGGGGTAATGCTGCTGATATTAATTCCATTTTCGTGCTGCAGAAGAGGGCTGTTCGTGCCATATATAATATGGGACATATGGGATAAAATTATGACAGTTTATAACCAATATATTCTTGAAAATTTAATATATGTACACAAAAATATCGATAAATTTAAGAAAAAAAGTGACTGTCATAACATTAATCTTAGAAATAAAGATAAACTTGTGTTGCCCACTACTAGGCTGCGAAAAGTTGGAAAATCATTTGTTGGTAATTCTGTACTTTTTTATAATATGTTGCCAGAGAACATTTTGGATATGTCTCTCAATAAGTTCAAAGGTTTTATTAAACGCAAATTAATTGAAAAGTCTTACTATAGCTTAAAAGATTTTTTTAATGACAAAAATCCATGGACATAGATTGCTCTAAAAGCCAACAGTTCAAATCATTTTTATGGCTATTATACCATATTGTAAGATGGTGATAATAAAAAAAAATAAACCCGGCTGAGTTTGTTGTGGGCTCTTCTCAGACCAGGGCGCGTTTGGAACCCTCGTAGTTTTAGTTTTAAGTTTCCGTAAATAATTATCACCATTGCCTGTACCTAAATTGACGTTCAAAAAGTGTACAGTGTACCAATTTTGAATAAAGTTTATTTGATTTGATTTGATTTGATTTGTTGTCGTCTTATAAGTGACATGTCCCGGGTTCGATTCCCAGCTGGGTAAATTTTTGATTATATAATTTTTAAATTGGCTCGGGTCTGCTTTGGTTGGAAGTTCCGACCTTGGTTATAGTTACCGCCCTACTGGTATAGCCGCGCCGGTAGTATAAAAAACCGGCCAAGTGCGTGGCGGGCCACGCGCAGTGTAGGGTTCCGTAGTTACAATCCTCGAAAAACAGATTTAACTCCTTAACCTGTGAACCCTACTTAGCCATTATAGTTTTCCTTTAAAATTGATTATATATACTACTGCTGTGAATTTTTTCAAGTTTCTATATACTGCCATTTGGCTGATAGAGGGGGGGGGGGGGGACACTTGACTCTAATAAAAATTAGCACTTTAAAACATCATATTTTACAAACGGATCTAGAAATCGAAAAATGATGTTCCCACACCCACAGTATTTTAAAAATACCTATTCATCGATACCCCACACTATGGGGTAGACGAGAAAAAAAAATATTCATCCCCACTTTACATGTAGGGGAGCTACCCTAAAAAAATATTTATCTAAATTTTATTTCACCACTTTGTCGGCGTGATTAATATTTATACTCATGCCAAACTACAGATTTCTAGCAATAATAATCTCTGAGATTAACCGAGGACGGACGGACAGACAGACGGACGGACATGGCGAAACTATAAGGGTTCCTTGTTTACTACGGAACCCTAAAAACGGGGTTTGTTATATTGACATGTCCCTTTCAGGTGAACCAAACAACCAACCAACTTTCTTAACATCCATCGTCATTTACCATCAGGTGAGTAAAGAATTAACTAACCCGACATCGAATTTAAAAAAAAACTTTCGTCAACAACAAATAACAAGACAAGTCTACGAATTTTTCCCAAAAAAAAAACCTTGTCCAGACAAGTAATACGTCCCTTATTAAGCTGATCCCTGACATAATAGCACGTCCCCTGCGCTAAACTCGTACACGACTAACAAAACATTTCCGGCTTATGAGGAAACACGAAAGTATATAACAATCTCGTAATAAGGGCTTAACGGTCGGATAACAACCTCGCGTAACTACATTATTGTTCGTGATTTCTCATTCACATTTTTCTCATTGCGTGCCGTAATTTTTTCCTTTGCTTTGTTGAATTTATAGCTCTTGGAAAATGGGAGGGTTTTTTAACCAAAATATTTTTATTATAAACAAGATATAATTTAAGAAAAATTAAACTGTCTTCCACATACAAACTTACCGAAATAAAGAATGTGTCCATAATTATATTGAAAATTACTGAACCTATTTTGATGAAACTTTCACTATTTCTTAAGTTGAAATGTAAGCCAATAAAATAGAACTATCACAATCCGATCAATAGTTTTGGAGAAACGCTTGGAGAAACATACATACATATTTACACCTATACAATTTTGTACATTTATTTGGAAGCCCTAATAGCCTAATATAATGATAGATTATCATAATATGTGAATATATTGTAGTTCGGATAGTATTAACATGTATGTAAGTAACATACGTGTCGAATTGATAACCTCCTTTTTTGAAGCCCACCACGCTGGCAAAGTGCGGATTGGTAGGCTTCACACACCTTTGAGAACATTATGGAGAACTCTCAGGCATGCAGGTTTCCTCACGATGTTTTCCTTCACCGTTAAAGCAAGTGATATTTAAATACTTTTAAAACGCACATAACTCCGAAAAGTTGGAGGTGCGTGCCCCGGGATCGAACCCACGACCTCCGATTAGAAGTCGGTTGTCCTAAGTCCTAACCACTAGGCTATCACCGCTTATCAGACTGACATAATAATAGAAATTACATTACGTATACATATTTCCAACTGCGAGTGAGAAACCATGTCTTCAGAACATAGGTAGGTGCCTACCTAACAAGATACAAGTTCTCACAAAAACCTCTTGCGGGGTTATTTTGTAACTCCGAGCTTCTAACAAGATAACGAATTTCGAAGTCTGCCTCCTCGAACATCTTTTTAAACAACTTTCTCAATAATTTTTCTTCACGACTTTTATCATTCGCCTATTGGTTAACTATACAAGATTTTTTTTTATTGAACAATCTACATTATACAAAGAAATAAAATGGAACTAAGTAGGTATATTATCTCGGTAAAAAAATGTGTTAATGATTTCGAAATAATATTAATTAACAAGTTAAGCCTCTGCGATCTCACCTGATGGTAAGTGACGATGCGAAGCAGAAGAGGTCAGTTTTTATTAAACCCATAGATACTCTTGATCGGTTTCTACACGGTATCGTACCAGAACGCTAAAGCGCTAATGGTTGATCGTGTGATTCTGTTTCTTTCTACCTATTGCATTAAAAAGTTTATCTATCTATTTATCTAATACTCACTCCACTGAGCTATAGAATCTCTCATATAAAGTTTTTAGCACACAATACGAAGCTTCCCGAGCTTGGGAATAAATATACGTCAGTCCCTCGGGATCTGTTATAGTTTTAACCAGAACAGTTAATATTTGTACTGTGAAGTCCCCAGCTACAATGAGCTAATATAGGAAAAGTTATCCGCAAAAACTTTCTCGTTTTTGTTTATGTTTGGATTTACGCTATCCCTGACGGTATACTATACGTCGCGAGAAAATCCGCCCATCCCGATAGGGATTCTGGTTCACGAGTATTATCCAAATTACCTTTTGTTGAGTAGAATGTGGGATTTCGGCCCCATATCTCTTTATCCTGATTAAGAGAGAGATACAGTAGCACTGTTAAGCTGTACCCTCACTGTAATGCCTCACACTCGCACTCGGCATGTTCGTGCGAGGTGCGAGGTGCGAGGTGCGAGGTGCGAGGTGCGAGGTGCGAGGTGCGAGGTGCGAGGTGCGAGGTGCGAGGTGCGAGGTGCGAGGTGCGAGGTGCGAGGTGCGAGGTGCGAGGTGCGAGGTGCGAGGTGCAAGGTGCGAGGATGTCGGAGGTGTAATTTTCTTGATAATAGCAGGTTCAGCGGTAATAGACCTGTCGAGTAAGCAAAATCACCTTTTGCAAGCTTTTCTCTCTGCCGCATATCTTTCATTTCCTACCAATACCTACAATAGTCATACAGACTGGCGAAATTATATTTACTAGCAGATAGGTAGATGCTGTGATAGCCTAGTGCTTAGGACGACCGACTTCTAATCGGAGGTCGTGGGTTCGATCCCGGGGCACGCACCTCTAACTTTTCGGAGTTATGTGCGTTTTAAGTATTTAAATATCACTTGCTTTAACGGTGAAGGAAAACATCGTGAGGAAACCTGCATGCCTGAGAGTTCTCCATAACGTTCTCAAAGGTGTGTGAAGTCTGCCAATCCGCTTGGCCAGCGTGGTAGACTATGGCCGAAACCCTTCTCACTCTGAGAGGAGACCCGTGCTCTGTAGTGAGCCGGTAATGGGTTGATCATGATGAGGTAGATGCTTTTGATTGAATGTAGAAAAAGATATAAAATTAAATAATTATCCTCAGCCGTAAAAAATATCTAAGAAGCTGCCCAGAACAAACAGTTACATACCTACTTAAAGTAAAAAATCCGCTCAGTAATTTTTCAGGTAAGTAAATGGTAATAATATAGTAGAAAATTAGAAACAATATTGAGGCGTTCCCACGTGGTCCATAGCCGTGAAACATATTTAAGAATCTGCTCAGGAAGTCATACGTAGGTACTAATTATAGGTATATTATAATTTATGCAAGAAACTTCATTAAAATCGGCGCAATGGTTTATCATACAAGTATAAATTAAAAATTAAAAAAAAAACCCCGATATTCGCCATTTCGTGGTGGCGGTTATCTTGTATTTGCATAGCGTTATTCTACTAGTCAAGCCCTTTCATTTGATACCTACCCATATTGACGGAGTTGTGAAAAAATATGTTATCCGCCATTTTGTGGCGGCGGCCATCTTGAACCGATTTTCATCAAACATTGCTAAGAACACTCCCGACTAATTCACCTTTCAAACAAAAAAAAAACCGCATTCAAATCGGAACACATCAAACACACGCACGCACACAGACACGTCAAACTTATACAACCCCGTGGTTTTTGCGTCGGGGGTTAAAAAATAATAACAAAAAATTCACAGACCCAACCTCGCACTAATAAAAGACCTCATTACGAAAACCTCGTACAAGACCAGTAAATAGATACTTACTTACTTACCGGGAGAACCGAAATCAATGTGCGGCAGCCGGTATACGCTGTAATGTAATTTATTACGTCTATGTACAACATCGACCTATTTGTAAAACGGATTTGTTGGGAGCACTCCGATAAACCTCTCAGATGTATTGGATTCACAGGAAGACGGACTTGAGGTCTTTGCAGGTGTACAAATTCACCGGAACCATTGAAAAAGTCACTATGGTCATTTTCGTACGAATAGTTCCTAAACTTACTATAGTGGTATATTTCAATGAATATGTATTGTATAGTTACCTACGAAACCTACGAAAGTCTCCTACATCATCACATTAATATCACAGTAATATTATAAAGGCGAAATTTTGTGTGTGCGTGTGTGTGTGTGTGTGTGTGTGTGTATGTTTGTCACCGCAACTACAGAACCGATTTGGCTGAAATTTTGAATGGAGGTAGATTAGGTATGCCCTGACTTAATACATAGGTATAGGCTACATATCCTGAAAAAATCCACAGTTCCCGCGGGAATTTGATAAAACCGAAATCTATAGCTACAGCTATAGGTAGATTAGGCTATAGAAAACTTCCTTGAAAGTAGGTATAAAGGTTGGAAAAGGGAGCGGGAACGGGAAACGGAAATTCACGATGCCCTCGGCATTTGTGAAAAACCGAATTTCACGCGGGCGAAGCCTCGCTCAGAAGCTAGTAATCTAAACAATAAAGATTCGTACCCAAAACCATACAGTATGCTGTATATGGTTTTGGGTTATTTTACTACTTTTTATTAGTTATTTTATTACTACGTGCCTAAAATAGTTGCTTACTTACTTGGTTGAAATATTAAATTCCTTCTGAGATGCCCTGGACTGTAACGAATAGAATCTGTTCACCCTTGAGTTAATAATATTATGTTATCGAAAAGGTCAATATATTGGGTTTAATCTGTACCTACGCATTTGCTAGCATCCGCACCACTGCCCTTTAACATCCTACAGCTACGTACAGTACAGACCTCCTCTTTTATACTTAGGAGAGATGAATCAAATTCAAATTCAAAATTCATTTATTCAAAGTAGGTACACTGCACACTTTTGAACGTCAATTTAGAAACAGGCAATGGTGATAATTACTTACGGAAACTTAAAACTAAAGCTACGAGGGTTCCAAACGCGCCCTGGTCTGAGAAGAGCCCACAACAAACTCAGCCGGGTTTATTTTTTTTTATTATCACTATCTTACAATATGGTATAGCCATAAAAATTATTATTTGAACTGTTGGCTTTTAGAGCAATCTATGTCCATGGATTTTTGTCATTAAAAAATCTTTTAAGCTATAGTAAGATTTTTCAATTAATTTGCGTTTAATAAAACCCTTGAACTTATTGAGAGACATATCCAAAATGTTCTCTGGCAACATATTATAATAACGTACAGAATTACCAACAAATGATTTTCCAACTTTCCGCAACCTGGTAGTGGTGAATTTAGAGTTTAGACCCGCTACACTGCACCGATGTAAGTTGGCGGGCTTTAACTACTATTGTCACAACTGATAGTGATAATAACCGGGACCGACGGTTTAACGCGCTCTCCGAGGCACGGGGGTGGAACTGGGAACACCATCAGCTACTAACTCCGGGCGGGCACTGAAAATTTCTTGACAGTAAAAACCCAATACCCAAACCCAATAACTATTTTTAGTCCGAATCGGAAATCGTATCCAGGAACTCGTGAGCCGCAACCTAAGATGGTAATCGCTGGATCAACGAGGCAATCACTTGAAAATCTATAAAGCTAATGCTATACAACGTACTATTTATTGATCAGTCCGTAAAAGCCTTCTTGAAAACGCCATTTCGTACTTGAATGATCAGTGAAATGTAAATGCAGTTTTATTTTCTTTGAAAAATCTAAAAGCAAACTCTATCATAAATAGCTACAGAATATTTAAAAAAAAGCGGTCAATTTCATCAGCGTAAGTACAATTTCAGTCTAACAAATTCGACGCTTCCATCTCATCCTGTAAAAATAATTATTTTTAAAGAGAAAGCCGATTGATTAATGATTATATACAATCGGCATTACTTTCATTTCGCTGATAGAATTGAAATCCGCAGATATCGAGAAGTATGAGCTAAGCGATTGCTGAGGCGTTCAGGAATATCGTCGCGGCAGCTTGATCAGATCCGTTCCTGCTTAGTTTGGAATGGAAATAGATTTGAAATAAGTAGTGATTTGTTTTTATTTTAATTTATTATTCAATTCAATCTAGGCACTCTCCAAATGAAATACCATTCCTTTATCCTAAACGGAAGATAATGGAAGATTATACATATTGTTGAATGGAAGCAGGCGTTACTTTGCGGAATTCCATGATATACAATGAATATAAAATTATTTTGCTATAATCCGCTAACAGTGACAAATTTGTAGGCACAACACCACACAATCTTGTAGGCACAACACCACACAATCTTGTAGGCACAACACCACACAAATTCACCACAAAACAAACTCGACGATCGTTTCGCTCCGACACCGGAGCATCTTCAGGAGATGTCGACTTCACAACGGACGATTGCAAAGTCTTTTGCACTTTGCAATCGTCCGTTGTGAAGTCGACATCTCCTGAAGATGCTCCGGTGTCGGAGCGAAACGATCGTCGAGTTTGTTTTGTGGTGAATTTGTGTGGTGTTGTGCCTACAAGATTGTGTGGTGTTGTGCCTACAAGATTGTGTGGTGTTGTGCCTACAAATTTGTCACTGTTAGCGGATTATAGCAAAATAATTTTATATTCATTGTATATACATATTGTTACGATGCTCGAAATAATATAGTTAATTGCACATTACGCATTTCTAATTTCCATTCCATCTTTTGGGTGATGTACAAACGTTCAAAGAAAACCGATAGAAATTATAAATTAAGGTCTTAGGTGCTGGAATGAAAGAAAGAAAGCGCAGTGTTATAATAGCATAGAGTGTTGTAATATAGGTATTATGTAGGTGTTGGCATATGCATGTGTGTTCACATCGGTGAATCGACGACATCACAGGACGACATACAGACGAGACTCAGGGAGCCGCTGGAGACAAGCGGCACAAGAACTTGTCGTGTGGAAGTCCCTATAAGAGATCTAGGTCCAACAATGGAGGTTCATTTGTAAATGACGACAACAGCGCTATTTTTTTTTTTACTTCTCCATACAAGTGTAAATTGAAAATTTAAAAAACCCCCGACATTCGCCATTTAGTGGCGGCGGCCATCTTGAATTTGCAATAGTGCTATTCTACTAGCCAAGCCCTTTCATTTGATACCCATATCAAGGGAGTTGTGAAAAAATATATCATCCGCCATTTTGTAGCGGCGGCCATCTTGGACCGATTTTCATCAAACATAGCTAAGAACACTCTCGACTAATTCACCTTTCAAACAAAAAAAACCGCATTCAAATCGGTCCACCCGTTTGAGCGCCACAGGGGAACAGACAGACACACACACACACACACACACACACACACACACACACACAGACACGTCAAACTTATAACACCCCGTCGTTTTTGCGTCGGGGGTTAATAATGTATAAGTTATGAAATATTTGCTTGAATTGTATTTAAACTAGTTATAGATACTTTGGCGCATTCTTTAAACGAAGAAAAATTGTCCCTTACTTATTGAGAGTTTCTTCCCCGGAAACTCAAGAAACAAAGCTTTTTGAATAATAAAGCCCATCCACGGTCCTCAGTCATGACTCGTGAGCTTGTTATCTACACAGCAGTCTCAAACTCTCAACGCAGCGTATAATGAGCTCAAACAAAGCTGTACACAAACGTTCCACAGTTAAAAAAATATGCCTCACTTTACCGCGCGCTTAAAATAATAGTACATTGTTATTTGTTCCTCGACTTACTTACCTACTACTGATTGGATTTTATCAAAAATTAAAAAGAAAAAAGCACGTTAGTAATGGAATTTCATAAATGGAATTTCCGCTCTAGCGCGTTAACAATGAATTCTCATACATCTTTTCAGCCCGCATATTTGTTTGACAGTAATGACGTACTTTTGACTTTCGATGGGAGAAAAACCAGAAGGTACTTTCCGAGCAGGTGTAGTATAAAGAAATCTTCAATCTCTGTTCCAATTTTTTCATTTTTGCTCCTCTGTCCGCAGGATTCCCAGCTCGTCGCGAGGCGTGCACCTGTTATTTATTTAACGGTATAACGATCCTCGGATTGGCTTAGATTTCCCAGAGGGTTTATCTATTTCAGTGCTCGTTGAGTGAAGTATACGAAGAATGACAAGGTTGTTTGTATGATGAATCAAAGTTGAATGAATCAAAGCATTCAGAAGAGTGCGATTTTATTGGTGTTAAGTATATATTAATTAGTGTTAAGTATATATACCTAATGAAGCTGTGATAGCCTAGTGGTTAGGACGACCGACTTCTAATCGGAGGTCGTGGGTTCGATCCCGGGGCACGCACCTCTAACTTTTCGGAGTTATGTGCGTTTTAAGTATTTAAATATCACTTGCTTTAACGGTGAAGGAAAACATCGTGAGGAAACCTGCATGCCTGAGAGTTCTCCATAACGTTCTCAAAGGTGTGTGAAGTCTGCCAATCCGCTTGGCCAGCGTGGTATAGACTATGGCCAAAACCCTTCTCACTCTGAGAGGAGACCCGTGCTCTGTAGTGAGCCGGTAATGGCTTGATCATGATGATGATATATTAATGAAAAGATTGCTAGGGGAATTTAAAATTTTATTTAACTAGTGTTAAAACCTATTTAATTAGTGTTAAACCTAAACTTAGGTGTCGCGGCATCATGTAGGCGAGTAATCAGAATCGCAAGCCGTATAAATAGGGTTTCGTACCCAAAGGGTAAAAACGGAGCCCTATTAATGTCACTCTGCTGTCTGTCTGTCTGTATGTCCGCCGGTCACAGATCTCTAGCATAGACGAAATGAGTTACAAACCTGAAATTTTGGTATTTTGTGTAAAACGTTGTTTTTATTCATCTACAAATTAGCACTTAGCTGCGATCTCACCTGATGGTAAGTGACAATGCACGGCACGGCTTTTCCGGTAGGGTGGTAACTAGCCACGGCTGAAGCTTTCTACCAGACCCATACTAGAGACAGTTTAGAAATTATAAAATTCCAAATTGCCCCCGCCGGGAATCGAACTCGTGGCCTCCCACTTACAAGACCACAGCGCTCATCACAGCGCCATGTGTAATTTTTCAAGTCGTCATGGTGTAACTTTTCAAGTTACAAGTGTAAATTAAAAATTAAAAAAACCCCCGACATTCGCCATTTTGTGGCGGCAGCCATCTTGGATTTGCATAGCGCTATTCTACTAGTCAAGCCCTTTCATTTGATACCCATATTAAGGGAGTTGTGAAAAAATATGTAATCCGCCATTTTGTAGCGGTAGCCATCTTCGATCGATTTTCATCAAACATAGCTAACAACACTCTCGACTAATTCACCTTTCAAACAAAAAAAAACCGCATCCAAATTGGTCCATCCCTTTGAGCGCTACAGGGGAACAGACAGACAGACACACACACACACACACACACACACACACACACACACACACACACACACACACACACACACACGTCAAACACTGCATTTAGACTTCAATATAGTTTGGAAATTGTGTATTTACAACTAAATTAACGTGATGGCGCCAGTTATGGACAGGGTTAAGCGCCGAGTCAAACATGAGGAGCTATAACTTTTTTATTATTTAATCTAGAGTGTTATAATTTTACAATGATATAGTCAGATATACAGAGCTTCTCACTAACTGCTAAAATTTAGAAATAGTCGAACGAGTTTTGAAATATGGAAACCTAAAAACGATCAACTGAAATATGTAAAAATCTTTATGATGGACAGTCTAAGTCCAGTTATGGACACCCAGTGATGGACAGTTCGTTTTTGGGTGGATTTCCCAACAGCAAAATTCGCACGGCATGGGTGAAATCGGTACTGTCCAACGTTAGTATAAAGATCTAATATTTTTTTCTAGGTAGAATAGGTAGATACCTATGCGAGACAATAAATATTTATTGATTAGGACTGCAGTTTAGGAAATAAAAAATTTTTAAAGCCCCGAATTTATCATTTCGGTAGCTGTCCTCACAACCTTTTTCAATGTAATTTCCCTCATAAATCAAAAAGTATTGCTTTTTTAGGTACATGGCTACTTTTATTTAAATTGTGAATAGTGACAGTATAGTTATAAAATAATTTTATGATAATATCTACTTAGTTTAATAACTGGTAAGTAAAAATGCTTGTGTCCCAGAAAGTCCTCTCATTTCGGTGTTTTTTTTTTAATCGATTGTAGCTTTGCATAGGACAACTCTAGCTCCCCCCTCGTGCGCTTAAAATGTAGGTAACAGTGTGGTCTATGTGCTTATCGTAGGAGGAAATGCGCCGCTTGCCTGCGTGTTCCCGCAAAAAAAGTAAGTAGTTCAATTCGGTGGCATGTGACAAACTTCTTATCATTTCCGTGTACAGGTATAACTTGTCTTGCAATTAGTTAATACATATAAAAAACTATTCAAAAGTACGTAATGGCAATACGTTTATTTGTTTAATATTCATATCATCTTGTAATAAACAGTCTTCTTGTAATGCTAATTTTTGTCCGTATTTCTAATTTCGGTGTTATCATTTCGGTGGATTCGGTGGGCTAAATTGTCAACCGAAATGATAAAAAACTCACCGAAATGATAGAAATTCTCATTTCGGTTTTTTTAAATCTTAATTATCTCATTTCGGTGGATTGCTTTATCATTTCGGTGTTTAATTGTCTCATTTCGGTGGATTGTTTTATTATTTTGGTAGATTATTATTTGTTTCGATGAAAATTCAGGCCAGCAGGTAATTTTTTAACTAAACCACTTCAAAAAAAGAGTTTATGTATTTGACTCGTACGAATTTATGTATGTACTAGCTGACCCCCGCGACTTCGTCCGCATGGATATACGTTTTTATATAGGATCGGATTGGATCCCATAATCCTTTTTTGTACCAAAACTAAATGTAGACTAAGTTACTCCATATAACATCACTTATCTGCCATTGAAAGTTCCGTCAAAATCGATCCAGCCGTTTCGGAAATTAGCTGGAACAAATAGACAGATCGACAAACATAAATTTAATCGCACACCAGTTTAAAATAAGCCGTACATTCAAAGATCCGGGTCCCAAGTTATTTGAACCCGATACGAAGGGTTGTAATGTCTGTCTTTTCTGAAAAAAAAATACCTATGACCTTGAAATATTTACGGGACAATATACAAAGTACTACCTTTCTAACAAAAAAAGAATGAGTGGAATCGAACAACGCGTTAATGAATTACAGCTAAATACCCGTTTTAACTTTCATCCCCTCTACCAAGGGAACCGTGCTGAATTTCGGGATAAAAAGTATCCTATGTCCTACCTCGGAGTATAAACTCAAATCATACCAAGTTTCATTTGAATCCATTCAGTAGTTTCGGCGTGATGCGCGGCCAAGATACAGACAGACAGACAGACAGACAGACAGACAGACAAAAATGAAACAAATTGCAGTTTTGGCTTCAGTATCGATTATAGAATGCCCTCCAATAAAATTTTTCAAAATATCTTCAATGTACAGAATTGGATCTGTTACAGTTTTATTATATTATAGATGTATGGCCGCAATTATCTCAAAGACTAATGAACCGATTTTGATAATTTTTTCGCTATCGTAATTAACATACTTTCAGAGAGTTTTTAGTAACTATATTATACCTACGTTCAAATAATTCATATGTACAAATTGACATAAGTTTACACTTACTTATGTCATCAAAATATTGAACCTGTACACCGATTTTCCCCATATTTGGTTCTACACTAATTTTTTTTTTACTCAATAGAGAAAGTTTATGAAATGGTCGCAAAAAGAATACATGAACTGTTGGTAGGTAGAAGGTAGGTATTCAAAAACACTGAAAAATAAACGAAAACTAAACCAAAAAGGAAAATTCTAGTAGATAACGAGCGATATGTATATTAAAATATAGGTAAGTTTTGATTTTTTTCATCAGTTTTTTGTAAAATCATCATGATCAACCCATTACCGGCTCACTGCAGAACACGGGTCTCCTCTCAGAGTGAGAAGGGTTTTGGCCATAGTCTACCACGCTGGCCAAGCGGATTGGTAGACTTCACACACCTTTGAGAACGTTATGGAGAACTCTCAGGCATGAAGGTTTCCTTACGATTTTTTCCTTCACCGTTAAAGCAAGTGATATTTAAATATTTACGCACATAACATTATTTATTTTAAAGTGTCAGGTGAATTCAATGTTGAAATGTAATCTACTAATCTACTAACTATCATTGACGTATTTTTTTTTAGAATGCCGAGACGAACATTGACCAAAGATGAGAGAAAAGAAAAAGAAGATTATACGAACAGAAAAAAAAACAACGAATTAAAAGCGATCGAGAAGAGTTTCTTAGAAAAGATAGAGAGAGATATGCAAGAAGAAAAGCTACAGGATTAATTTTTTCGAGGAGTGCATTAAATTCTCACAAGCTCCGAAATCTACGCAAAAAACGCAGCCAGTTCGAAAGCATATTATTATAAGAAAAAAAAAATACAAAATTCAGACAACTCGACAAACCTTAGTGGCACACTCAATTATCAATGATGATTTAGAATCTAATGGAACTTCAAATACACAGTCAAATAATGCATCTGCATTATCTATACGTTATCATATTCTTGGTTGGTCACAGACTTTCAAACTGTATACTTTATTAGTCACTGTATGCATCATAATATTGATTTTTTTCTCTTCATTTAACGACAACTCTGAAATCTCAATAACTCCATAAAATTTGAAGCCCTTTAAGTGTCGCAATATATAGAGTTTACACTGTATTTAAGTAAGTGCAAAATTATTAGAATAGTAGAAATTAAAAGACTGATTATTGCTAAGCTAAGATTAAAATCGTTAATTAAAATTAATGTCTTTTCATTTAGTTTTATTCTATTCCTTTTATTGTAGGTAGGTGCATTTTTTTGTGTGAAATCCAGATGAATATCTAAAATTAAGTAGAACATACGTAACTAGGTTAACACATTGTCACTCATGATAGTATACAACCTTTCACACTTGCTAAGAGTGCATCTATTTAGTTAAAGTGTATGGTTGAGGCTGCTCAGTAGTATATTTAATATATTTTCAGTGAATTTTAATTTCGGTGGACAGTTCCTATCATTTCGGTGGCTACTTATATCATTTCGGTGGCTAGTTTTATCATTTCGGTGGCATTAAAATTTTAAACACGTATTCTCACGAGTTTATAAGACATATTTTGATGGTATTCAATAAGAGCATAAACAATAACAAGAAGAACAATAAACCATAGTTCAAATTTGAAAAAACTTAATAATAAAAAAGTCCACCGAAATTCAAGAAAAAACGGCTTTGTTGAAATTGCCCCTTTTATGCGATTACTGCAAAGCCAAAAGGAAGGGTTATGATTTTTGTAATCTATGTATGTATGTTTGTATCCAATTTTTTGATCTAGCGAAGCACCTAAACTACTGGGCCAATGTTGATGAATGAGGTGTTAATTGATTCGTTGTTATAGTTTGGGGGTGACATAGGCTACATTTTATATGCAAAAAAATCGAGAAGTGACGTTCGCACAGCTAAATTGGAATATTAAGTTAGTTTTAGATAGACATAACAGATGGCGCCACTAGCCGCTTGCCCCGCCTTTTCTTCCATTAGTACAAAATTGAATACACGTTTTTCTAAATTATTAATTTAACCCCCGACGCAAAACGAAGGGGTGTTATAAGTTTGACGTGTCTGTGTGTGTATGTGTGTGTGTGTGTCTGTCTGTTCCCCTGTAGAGCTCTAACGGGTGAACCGATTTGAATGCAGTTTTATTTCGTTTGAAAGGTGAATTAGTCGACAGCGTTGTTAGCTATGTTTGATGAAAATCGAACCAACATGGCTGTCGCTACAAAATGGCGGATTACATATTTTATGACAACTGCCTTAATATGGGTATCAAATGAAAGGACTTGACTAGTAGAATAGCACAATGCAAATCCAAGATGGCCGCCGCCACAAAATGGCGAATGTCAGGGGTTTTTTATATTTTTAATTTATACTTGTATACTATTATGAGTAGTCGGGTTTTAGTTTAAGTATTTAAATATCACTTGCTTTAACGGTGAAGCAAAACATCTTGAGGAAACCTGCATCCCTGAGAGTTCTCTATAACGTTCTCAAAGGTGTGTGAAGTTTGCCAATCCGCTTGGCCAGCGTGGTAGACTATGGCCAAAACCCTTCTCAATCTGAGAGGAGACCCGTGCTCTGTAGTGAGCCAGTAATGGGTTGATCATGATGATGATGATGATGATGGGTTTTAGTTTACGAACTTTATCTCTTGTTTTATTTTATATGGATTGTGGCCAAACGAGCAAGCGGGTCACCTGATGTTGAGTGATTACCGCTGCCCATGAACATTTGCATCACCAAAGGAACCACTAATACGTTGCCGGCTTTTAAAGAATTTGTTGATCCGCTCCTTGATTATTTCGAATAATATATAAATATCAAAGTTACGTAGAAACAACCAAGGTTCGTCACATTTCAATTTGACACTTGTCTATTTGAGGACGTTTACAAAATGGTTCCATAATTTTTTATTTGCTTCAACTTCTTAATCCTGATGCTGTAGGGTACTACCCACCTAAACTAAAGGGATTCGGGAACTGTCCACTATGACTTCATGTTTTTGGTACCAAGCTTAGATTGAATCACGGACCTCTGATTCCCAGCTCCTTAATCCTGATGCAGCACGATACTGCTCACATAAGCAGCGAGGGATTTTCGCCTGTTTTTTGAAAAGATGAATAAGTGTTTTTCTAGGCCTGTTACCTGTAAAAGGTTTCCTTTCTTCTTGCGTAATAATTACTTGGACACTGTCCAAGAGGGCAAAAGGTGATCCTTAGCTATGGAGAATCTTCTTTGAAGAAGGTTCCTCATTCATAGCTACTCGTATGACACGTTTTACTATTAACACTTCTTTATTTTGTGTTAATATAGAGCTAGGCCCCATATTGCATACAAGCGGATGCCTGTGACTTCGTCCACGTGGATTTAGGTTTATTATAATCCCGCGGGAACTCTTTGTTTTTTCTAAGCTCCTTTGAGCTCATACCTACATTTCTAAAAAATGTTAAAAGTGGCGCATCTAAATGGAACTACAATAATAGGTATTAATTTTTTAACCCTTTCCCACCCATCAGATTTTTTTTTTGCATGGAAACCATAATTATTTTTTTAAAACAAGTATAATATTGTTAAAAAATAAAAAATATCAACTGCGTGATAATTTTTTTTCTCTTTCACTTTTGATCACAATATTTTTTAGTCAAAAAAATTATATTTTCGGAATCACCTTTTCAACTCTTTTAATTTGGCAATCCACTTGATAAGATTTGAAGGAAAAAAAATTTTAAGATGCAATCCTTCTACTATACCGAACTGAATCGATTTGGCTGAAATTTTGATGGAGATAGATTATGCCATGACTTAACACATAGGCTACTTTTTATCCTGAAAAAATCCACAGTTCTGACGGGATTTTGAAAAAACCAAAATCTATAGCTACGGTTATAGGTAGATTACTATAGCAAACCTCCTTGAAAGTAGCTATAAAAGTTGCATAAGGGAGCGGGAACGGGAACCGGAAATCCACGATTCCCTTGGGATTTGTGACAAGTATAAATTAAAAACTTTAAAACCCCCGACATTCGCCATTTTGTGGTGGCGGCCATCTTGATTTTCATCAAACATAGCTAACAACACTTGACTAATTCACCTTGCAAACAAAAAAACCGCATTCAAATCGGTTCATCCGTTTGAGCGCTACAGGGGAACAGACAGACACACACACACACACACAGAGAGAGAGACACGTCAAACTTATAACACCCCGTTGTTTTTGCGTCGGGGGTTAAAAAACCGAAATTCACGCGGGCAGAAGCTAGTTAAACTATACAAGTTTAATTTTGACTTGTAATTGTGTTTAAATGATAAGAATAGATAGGTCCATGACTGGATTTTTTATGTGTTTCCCATCCAGTAATGGACATCCCCTCTAAAATTTGAAAATAACTCTATGTCGCATTTATTCCTTCACAAGCATGTTTTAAAGTTTATATCTAAGTGATTTAATCATTGTAAATTTACATTTTAATCAGAAACGAGAATCCATCGATCAAAACGTTTATTTACCTTCTTAGCGATTTGCTTAAGAAAACTATTGAAATCGAAAGATATTTGCACACAACATTTTGTTCGCCTTGCCATTTTAAAACAAAATGGCCGATTCATATGATATTTGTCAATATGACAAACAGATCCCTATTCTACATGGTTTAAATGTTGCCAGCGGTAAAACTCTAATCTAGCTCTTATTTTTTGTTAAAAACGGCGAAGGTGGTCAGCTACTGGTGCCTGGTCCATACCTGGCGACACCACGTTAGGACTATTTAATTTGTATAAGTAAGACTTAATACCGAGAAGTGTAATGAACAAACATTTTCACGTAATAAGAGACATCACTCGGATCGATCAAACAGCGTTAGGATCGAGGTAAATATTTACTCTCCTCCGACAGTAGTTTGAGATTCTATTGCAAATGGCCCCCGTTCTACTATATTTACAAATAAACTTACGGAATTAAATCAACGGAACTCCACTTTGCTATTTAATCACCCTGCAACTATAGACCCTATCATAGTCGTAACCAGTGCCGGATTAACCACGTAGCAAGAGTAGCAATTGCTACGGGCCCCGCGCGAAAGGGGGCCCCGCATATTTAAACCCACTCATCTTTGCCTGAGCGAAATTTACTAACATGTGGTACCTATATTGAATTTATTTGATGACACAAAAACGTGAAACGTTACAAGAATACCACACAAATCCATAATTTCATTTTATTCCTTTTTCCGATGCTTAGGCATCTGTCCAAATCTTAATATCTGTATTCTGTACCATAAATATAGGGCAAAAATTGTGGCCAAATCTCAGGGCCATAAAATTGTAATTGCAAAAAGTACATCATGGCGTTTTTTTTGTTAGTTAGTTACATCTATCTATCTATAATATAATAAAACTGTAACAGATCCAATTCTGTACATTGAAGATATTTTGAAAATTTTTATTGGAGGGCACTCTATAATCGATACTGAAGCCAAAACTGCAATTTGTTTCATTTTTGTCTGTCTGTCTGTCTGTCTGTCTGTCTGTCTGTCTGTCTGTATCTTGGCCGCGCATCACGCCGGAACTACTAAATGGATTTGAATGAAACTTGGTACGATTTGAGTTTGTACTCCGAGGTAGGACATAGGATACTTTTTATCCCGAAATTCAGCACGGTTCCCTTGGGAGAGGGGATGAAAGTTAAAACGTGTATTTAGCTGTAATTCATTAACGAGTTGTTCGATTTCACTCATTCTTTTTTTGTTAGAAAGGTAGTACTTGATATATTGTCCCGTAAATATTTCAAGGTCATAGGTTTTTTAGTTCAGAAATGACAGACATTACAACCCTCAGTATTGGGTTCAAATAAATTGGGACCTGGATCTTTGAACGTACGGCTTATTTTAAACTGGTGTGCGTTTAAGTTTATGCTTGTCGGTCTGTCTATTTGTTCCAACTAATCTCCGAAACGGCTGGATCGATTTTAACGGATCTTTCAATGGCAGATAGGTGATGTTATAAGGAGTAACTTAAGCTACATTTAGTTTAGGCACATAAAAGAATTATGGGATCCAATCCGAACCTACATAAAACCTATAAACACGCGAACGAAGTCGCGGGGGTCAGCTAGTAATATAATAAGACTATAACAGATCCAATTCTGTACATTGAAGATATTTTGAAAATTTTTATTGGAGGGCACTCTATAATCGATACTGAATCCAAAACTGCAATTTTTTTCATTTTTGTCTGTCTGTCTGTCTGTCTGTCTGTCTGTCTGTATCTTGGCCGCGCATCACGCCGAAACTACTGGATGGATTCGAATGAAACTTGGTACGATTTGAGTTTATACTCCGAGGTAGGACATAGGATACTTTTTATCCCGAAATTCAGCACGGTTCCCTTGGGAGAGGGGAAGAAAGTTAAAACGTGTATTTAGCTGTAATTCATTAACGCGTCGTTAGATTTTACTCATTCTTTTTTTGTTAGAAAGGTAGTACTTTAACTATTGTCCCGTAAATATTTCAAGGTCATAGGTTTTTTAGTTCAGAAATGACAGACATTTATTGGGTTCAAATAACTTGGTAGGTACCCGGATCTTTGTACGTACTGGTTATTTTAAACTGGCGTGCGTTTAAATTTATATTTGTCGGTCTGTTTATTTGTTCCAGCTAATCTCCGAAACGGCTGGACCGATTTTGACGAAACTTTCACTGGCAGATAGGTGATATTATAAGGAGTAATAGGCTACATTAATTAGTTTAGGTACAAAAAAGGATTATGGGATCCAATCCGATCCTATATAACTACTCAAGGGCCCAACGGATTTTGATAAAATATTATAAACCTATATCCACGCGGACGAAGTCGCGGGGATCAGCTAGTTATTAATACAGATTAAATTATCGTTTGACATAAATAGGTACCTATCTTATAGATCAACACTTTAGAAAAATTGTCTTCATCACTTTGAATTGAATCTCGATCAAAGCTATGAACTCTAAATACATCAAACAGTAGGCACTTTTATAAACATAAATGACACCACAATTTATGTAAATTGCAACCCGCGCTAGGCCGGGGCGGTCGCTAGTGTACACAACTTCTCAGTTTACAACAAAATATCATTAATCTTATCTTCCCCGTGAACCGAGGCTGTTATATGATATGAAAACAAAGAGTGAGGCTAAGTATGCGAGCGCCGAAGCATTTTCGTAGCACCTAAATAGAGCACTCCGTCAAAGTCACTCGCAAAGAGTCGCAATTCTTGCGAATAGAAAAGCGTGAAGAATAGAATCCTATCTATCAGTATGTACATATGCAACCATCTCGTTCTTGCTGCATCGTTATAGTAAGACCACGATTAACTTGGCTCTCCCATGATCTGCGGGACGAGGGAGGGGGGGAAATTCTCATTGATAAATTAATAATCAATGGATGTGCTCGTACTATAATGTATGACAAGCATTTTTGACGCCCCTGTGAGTGTGTGTGTGTGTATTGCTACTGTAAGGACATGACACTAAATTAGGGAAAAAGAAATTTTATAATAATTATAATAATTTTAATTATCATAGTTATTCTATTATTTGCGTAATCGCAATTTAGTCTTTCATCTGTGTCTCTTTAAGTTTGCTCAATACTTTTCTATAGTAGTAGTAGTTAGTACTATACATTTAAAGTTAAGTAGGTACGTTTCAGGATATAGAAAAAAGATTTTCCATAACCAAGAAAGAAGAAGATACGTTATTAAATATAATTTATACCCCATTTTTTAAATTTTATACATATTATACTCATAATAAAATAATTTATTTAATACATCTACTAAATACAAGTAAAGTTCGTGAACTAAAACCCGACTACGCTTAATAATTTAATAATAATTTAGTGGGCAAATGCGCGGGGCAAGGAGCTAGTGGTGCCATCTGTTATTCTTATCCGAAACTAATTTTACAAGTATAAATTAAAAATTTAAAAACCCCCGACATTCGCCATTTTGTGGCGGCAGCGATCTTGGATTTGTATAATGCTATTCTACTAGTCAAGCCCTTTCATTTGATACCCATATTAAGGGAGTTGTGAAAAAATATGTAATCCACCATTTTGTAGCGGCGGCCATCTTGGATCGATTTTCATCAAACATAGCTAACAACACTCTCGATTAATTCACCTTTCAAACAAAAAAAATCGCATTCAAATCAGTTCACCCGTTTGAGCTGAGCGCTACAGGGGAACAGACGGACAGACAGACAGACAGACACACACACACACACACACACAGACACGTCAAACTTATAACACCCCGTCGTTTTTGCGTCGGGGGTTAAAAATCTAGAAAGCCGCGCAAAGCTGACTTCTCGATTTTTTTCGTAGATAAAATGTAGCCTATGTCACCCTGATAATAACAACAAATCAATAGACACCTCATTCATCAAAATCGGTCCAGCAGTTTAGGCGCTACATTAGTACACACAGAATCTCATACAAAAATCGGTTACAAACATCCATACATAAATATATACATACGTAATCTTGGAAATAAAAGAGGATTCTCCGTGGATCAATATATTTAATTTTAATTAGCACTGTTACACCAATGGCCGACGGGACGCCGAGGCAGAGAGCAAGCAGAGAGCCAGAGAAGATAAAGTACAATTCGAGTTTCGACACCACAGATAAAACTTATGCAACAGATCTGTAGCATCAATAGTCACAGATAATAAATCAGTGTTGACAATTCTTTATAAAAACAAATCGCAACTTAATTATTTACAACACGTAAATACATAGACTGCTAAAATCATAACCCTTCCTTTTGGCTTTGCCGTAGTCGGGTAAAAAAAAACCAGACGTTTAGATTAGTACGGCATGGAGATGTTAGGAGATGGAATAAAACAAAGATAAAAAAACTATTAGGATTCGTCGAGACGTGTTCTTCTATATCTTAAAATTTCAATGCATTGCTGTCAGATGATGTGTCACTGTCGCTATCAATAACTATATTATAATTCACTAATTCATCGTCGTCATTCTGCAATCTCTCAACGTGAACTTAAGTACAATGTGACTTCACGTAGCCTCCGTTACAGCTTGAAAAGCATCTTGCACCAGATTTAATATTTTTGTTTCGAAACGCCAGCGAAATAACTAAAAATGTTGTGTTGAAATTATTGGTCCACATTATAGTATTTTTATAATAATTGAGAGGCCGTTTGCGTGATGGCTTCAATGGGTATGGAAATTTTTCACATGAAGCTGACAACACTTAATTGACATTGCCCGTCAGCCTCATATTTATTATTATGATATATAATTTAGAGATATTTGTTCTTTTCTCTCACATTCTTGAGCACAAAACGAACGCACTACCATAACAATTTTTCTAGCACAACTTTTTATCACATAAGAACTGGTTACTGCTATGTATTTCACAAAATTTTCGTAACGATGTAAACAATGAACTTTGAAGTTTCAAAGTGACTTTTCAATATGACAGATTTCGACTGCCCTAGTGATATAAACAAAGTAACTGACATTTTTTGTGAAATTGACTTTTTTGCATTAACAAAAGTTTAATGTCGAGTAGTTTTTTAACACAGTGTCCACAGTATAATATTTCAAATAACTTGAACAGTTTACTGAAATTTGAATTGCCCAAACAAATAACTGCACACTGAGACTGGAATTTAGGGTATTACTTTATGTACTTATAAATAATCGTTTTAATTGTTATCGGTTACTTACTATTTTAAAATGTTTCTACTGAAGGTAGGTGCAGAATTTTAGATACCTACGTACATAATTAACTAATAGGGACATTACTTTACAGGAATATAACTAAAAATAGACACAATACTGTAAATTATAACTTTACAAGATAAACATAGTTGATTATGATGCCCACGACTCCGTCCGCGTGTATTTAGGTTTTTGAAATTCTAGTCTAAGCTCTTAATTTACCAGGATAAAAAAGTAGCTTATGTCCTTTCCAAAAATGAAACTTATCTTTATACCTCGTTAAGATCGGTTGAACAGTTGGTGCGTGAAGACTTAGTAGACAGACATACTTTCGCATTTATAATATTAGTAGGTAAGTATAGATATGGTATAGATTCTTGAGTTGTAATAAGCTCTAACTTAAGTCTCTGAGTGAACTAGGTTGGATATGCTTTGTCCGTCTGACTGTCACAGCCTTATAACTTCTGATTTAATGAACAGAATTACTTCAAATTCACCGATAATATGTAGAATAACATTCAGAATTACGACCTAAAGCCGGTGATTACATAAAAAATAATAAAAATAGTTATTTGAGTTATTTGGGGAGGGCCCGGGTGCCCATTAAAGCAAATGGGGGGGGGGGACAATTGTATTAGTCGCAATATCACAATCACAATATCACACACACACAAACGCACACGCACATTTGAACATTAATTTTTGGGGTAACTATTTGTATCTGAATAACATAGTAAACTCTTTGTAATAAATTGAAAAATTATTTTTGGAAGAAATTATCAAGCAATATACAAACGAAGTAAATGACTTAACATCTTTTTAAAGTTGAAACATTAATTTTTTTGTATTTTATTTGCAATTAGAAAAACCATATTTTTAATTTTAAACAAAATTAAAAGCGAAGGAGTTAGAAATAAATACTGTTATTTATAAGTTAAAATATATTATTTTGCAATTTATTACAGAGATAAATAAGTAGGTATTTTGTAGAAAGGTTGCCTTCAAATAAGAGTTTCATTGTTTATGCTTGTCCTGTAAAATTGTTCTGAATGTAGTTACTTTGTTTATCACTAGGGCAGCCGATTTATCAATGAATTTATCAATGAACTTATGAATGAACAAATCGCTGCGCGGGGCGCAGGGAGGGCTCCGTTTCAATGCAGGAGGGCCATCTTTATCACGGTCTGAGTATAATTTTAAGATAAATAGTAGTAAGTAAGTACTTTTTTTATAAATCATTTCAAACTATACTTAAATACTTCCTTAAATTTTTAGGGTTCCGTAGCCAAATGGCAAAAAACGGAACTCTTATGGATTCGTCATGTCTGCCTGTCTGTCTGTCCGTCTGTATGTCACAGACACTTTTTTCGGAAACTATAAGAACTATACTGTTGAAACTTGGTAAGTAGATGTATTCTGTTTTCGCACAAAAATAGAAAAAGAACAATATAGGTTCCCCATAGGTACTTAGAACTGAAACTCAAAATTTTTTTTTCATCAAATACGTCCTATATCTTTGGATACCACGAGTGATTTGTGCTACTTTTTAACGCAGAAGTAAATATTGAGTTCCTGGGTAAAAGAATAAAATATGTGGATCATAATATTAGGCACATTACTTTTACGGCACAGAGATAGTTTTCATCTCGGAGAGGGATATTTTTGTTCCGGGAATGTTTCCACGGGATCCTAGAAACCTAAATCCACGCGGACAAAGTCGTGGCCATCAGCTAGTTTATGCTAGCTTCATCATAATGTATTTGCGCAATACTATCCAATGAATTAATGATCGATGGACATCCGTATAATATTAATTTTTCGTAGCCACAACGTAGAAGTACGGCTAGTAGTATTACGTGTAACGTTGCCCTTGTCAGTAGTACCTACTTAGCTTCTTTTGTATGAAGTGTCGGGGGTGTGGTTGTACGATGTACCTACCTACCCACTCCTAGCAAGATTCAACCTTCGTTACCACCGAAATTATTTAAAAAGAAAACAGAACTTAAAAATAATAAATAAATACTAATTGTGGCAGGAACAATTACCTACCTACATAATAACGAGTAGTCTAATTTTTTTAATTTTTATATTAAGGTAAGAAAGACTACGAAGATTTTTTCATTACCAGTAACCGACGCGACGCGACGCGACGTCCCAATATTGAAAGACTTTGATATCAAAAGAGCTTTTTATTTGCAAGAGGGAATTCTGCATGTCTTTGATTTTAAATTCATTCCCCGGCTACATTGTTCGCAATCATACTGAAATGAATACTTGAGGGTTTATGAGTACCCATGAAGACCCTTTAGGAATTCATGGTCTCCCCGGCCCTCGTCGGCCTCGGAATGATCTTCAAAACTTCCACCGAAACTTTCAAATTGCTACGGGACCGTGCCGTATTCTCACGGCATATTTCAATTATGAAGTTAATAATATTACGTTAGTTTATTACGTTATTATTAGTTACCTATATTGTCTTAAGTAATCCTAAATCCACACTAATGTTTGCTTATAATTATTCGATATTGTATTTGCTTGACTGTTACCGATGAAGGTCGGTATAGGTCGGTAGGTAAACCTTGTGGGCATAAGTATAAATTAAAAATTTAAAGAACACCCGTCATTTTGAATCAGTGGCCTTCTTGGATTTACATAGTGCTATTCTACTAGTCAAGCCCTTTCATTTGATACCCATATCGAGGGAGTTGTGAAAAAATATGTAATCCGCCATTTTGTGGCGGCGGCCATCTTGGACTGATTTTCATCAAATAGCTTAGAACACTCCCGCCTAATTCACCTTTCAAACAATAAAAACCACATTCAAATTGGTTCATCCGTTTGAGCGCTAAGGGGGAACAGACAGACACACACACAGATACGTCAAACTTATAACACCCCATCGTTTTTGCGTCGGGGGTTAAAAATATCTAGCTTCAAAACAGAACTGAAAAATAAGAGAACAGACTATTTTTTCAGAGACTATTTTTATTTCTATCATAATAATATTAAGTATCTAGGATAATACGGAGGAAATGAAAAATCCCAATAAGTGGAGCAACAACCGAACAAGCAGCGCGCACCTTTAAAAACAAAACACAATATGCCTCGGGGCTCCGGTATTTCGATTCTCATAATTACGAAATTCTTCAGATTTAAAGATAAATCCATACTAATATTATAAATGCGAAAGTGTGTCTGTCTGTCACTCTGTCACTCTGTTTGTCTGGTAACTTTTCACGTTCCCACAGTTTAACCGATTTTGATGAAATTTGGTACAGAGGTAACTTGCGCCCCGCAAATTGACATAGGTACCTAACTTTTACCCCAGAAAAGCAAATAATTTTAAAAAACCTATAAATCCACGCGGATGAAGTCGCGGGCATCATCTAGTAAGTATAGGTATAGTAAGTATATAAATTAAAAAAAAATTCCAGGGTAGAAATTCGCTAATATCCTTCCTTGTTGGATAAAGAAATTGTCCAAATCGAACTTTTAATGGATTTAAGAGCTGTCAGCTGAGCTGGAGTCAGCTTCGCTAAAGCATATTTGGGAAGCTCTTCGTCTCGGCTAACAGCGATTCCACATTAGTTATCCGATCTTACTTTGGCGTTGGAAGTTGGAACACTTATCCGATATCCGATTTAAGATTAGAGGACTTTTGTTTCTAGAGTTTTTGTCACCTAGAGGCTAGACTTTTGTGTGAATTCACACAGCTGTTAATCTTCTATACTTATAAAAATCCTTATCCTGTGTGACTAATCTATCAACGCACAGCCAAAAACCATTGGTGCTAGAAACTTAGAATTTGAACAGAAGGTTCCTTTTTAATTGGCTCACGATCGTACGATCAATACGATCGAGTTCGTCGCACGATCGAATCAAATATATTATTATGAATCCCCTAATAGTGTCCTAAGAAGCCCCCAAGTCATCGCAGTGATCGCAATACTAATTTTCATCGTTTGACGAAATCGATCGCATTGATCGTACGATCCTTAGGCCCGGCTCACACCGAGCTTGCGCTGCGCTCGGTGTGCGCCGGGCCTTAGCCAATTAGGACAACGGGTTAGATTTACTAAGAAAAGACTTTCGGATATTCTACTTCCGAGGGGGTTAAAGAGGATGTGGGAGTTTGTATAAAAATACATTTTCCATGGATATACCATGAAAATTGGTATTTTTTAGCTTTTGGTTAAAAATGAGTTGCATGAACCGTGTTCAAGCAGCGACCATGATCTATGCAACTGGGTAATTTAGCGTACCCGTTTAGAACACTATATAAGATATAGATTTCTTAGATTTTCTTAAGCTTTCATTATAATACATACCTATACCTAAAATGCTGAAATAACTAGCTAGCGTCGTATATTATATTGGTAATTACTCAACGCCCCGGTGACGCAATATCGCCCGCAATTAATCGAGAGCCATCAGTGGAGGCGATAAAATGAATGTTTACTTTGCTCATAAATAATAACGAAACGAGCGACGACGTAAGAACCCACAAAACTCTTGTATAATATATGGAAGAAAGGCATTAAGTACTTTTAATGAAAATGCAACATACTGCAGGGTACCTATAAGGGGATCTCTCAAAAATTTAGCGCTATTATTATACTAAGTACCTAAATACAATACAATAATTGTAGTATTAATGGTTTAGTTGGTATTTAGTGTTTTACAAAACGGCAATGTAAAGCGTGCACAACTTGGGCTCAATGACCCGCGAGCGGCGCGACTACCGGCCGGCGACCACTATAGATATTTAGGTGTTAGCTAAGAAAACTTAGGGCCTGTTTTACCACCTTCCGATAAGACGTGTCGGATAGCTTATACACAAATTTTGTCTTCGTCACTTGATATAAAGTAAGAAAGTGACAAAACTTAAATTTAGTCTATCCGACACTTATTAGAAGGTAATGAACAGGCCCCAAAATAAATAACACGCTTTCTAAAGCTATCCTGAAGAAAATATAAACAAGTATCTATAAATTAAAAATTAAAAAAACCCCGACATTCGCCATTTTGTGGCGGCGGCCATCTTGGATTTGCATAGTGCTATTCTAATAGTCAAGCCCTTTCATTTGATACCCATATTAAGGGAGTTGTGAAAAAATATGTAATCCGCCATTTTGTAGCTGCGGCCATCTTGGATCGGTTTTCATCAAACATAGCTAGCAACTAGGGTTCAGAACCGGGAAATCCCGGTCTCGAAAGTACCGGGAATTCCCGGTTCTTTTGTCAGTAAAAAGAACCGGGAAATAAAATTTGATTCCCGGTTCTTTCGGTACTTTCGGGAATTTTATTTTAATTACATGATTCACGCTACTACTTACATACATAATCTTTACAATACTAGCTTTACTTTTTTATACTTCCTACTGTCCAAAAGTTCAAAACTAACGTGAATTCAGTGCAAAAATAAATGGCACGCGGTAACTTACAAGTCTGCCTCTCTCGCTGTTGTGTGCGATCGCTGGCTTACTCAGTTTTCGGAATGCAATATTTAATCCACCTTGGGATAGAATTTTCAAAAATGCTGTTTATTTTTTTTATTTTTTATCGAAAGCTCAAATACCAATTTTCATGGATATAACTTGAAAAATGACAGACTTTCATACAAACTTGAATCCCCTATTTAACCCCCTTACGAGTGGAATTTCCAATAATCCTTTCTTAGTGTATGCCTACATCATAAAAGGAAACAATGTGAAAATTTCAAGTTTCTGACGATGTTGCGCCATCTGTTCCGGCTTTCAGCGACGTGAACCGCTTCGACAACAATCATTTTGAGAGTGGTGCGGATCTGGTCAGTCCAGTGAATTGGACTCTTACCTCTCAATCTCTTGCCATTCATTTTCCCGGTAACTATAAGTTTTTGTAGATTATCGCCGGGTTTACGGGCGATATGGCCAAAGAACTCAAAGATCCTCCTCAGGCATATGTATGTTGGAGAGCCTTGGCTTTTTGTCAATTTTGAGTTCTTCGCGGATCGATTGGTTAGTCCTGAATGCAGTCCAAGAGATTCTGAGCATTTTCCTCCAGCACCACATCTCAAAGGCGTCTGCGCTGGCGGTGTCCAGCTTTTAAATCCATGTCTCCGCCCCATATAGGAAAATGGAGAAGACTAAAGTGTTGACGAGTGTAATTTTTGTCTTATTACTGATGTTACGATCATTCCATATTCTATCGAGCTGAGACATTGCAACCTTGGCCATTCCGATTTTCCTGTGAACTTCAGCTTCACAAGAACCGTTATTGCTGATGCTAGAACCTAAGTAAATGAAGAGATCAACGGGTTTTAAATTGAGTGTTCCATTGAGTTCTAGCTTAGAAGCACTATCCACCACAATTATCTTAGTTTTAGACCGATTTATGGCCTGTGTTGCTCCATTTTGTTCAGGAGTTTCAGCTTTCATTCATACATTTCAGTTTCATTAGCTGCGAAAAGGATGGTGTCATCGGCGTAGCGAAGGTTTTGAATTTTAATGTCATTTGATGGCAATTCCACCATCCCAGTCTTCGCAGGTCCGGCGTATAGGTAAACGAGAAAGGTGTTGATGTCGTCTTGACAATTCTTACTACCCCCTGACTATCTGAGTATATGCTTTGAAGCACTCCGACCAGATGTTTTGGGACTCCTATTTCCTGGATGACTGTCCATAGGAGCTTCCAGTTCACACAGTCAAAGGGCTTACTGTAGTTGACGAAACATAATGAATGGTACATTGAATTCGTAAGCTTTTTCAACGCAGGCGCACACTAAGAAAAGATTATTGGAAATGCATGGGGGTTAAATAGGGGATGAAAGTTTGCACGAAAGTCGGCCATTTTTCAAGTGATATCCATGAAAATTGGTATTTAAACTTTCGAAAAAAAAAATTGAATTTCAGGATTTTTGGAAATTCTATCCCCAAGTGGGTTAAATAGGGGATTAAAGTTTAAATGACAATAAAAATTACATAAATATTACATTGTGGTTTACTTTTAAAGTGTAAAATTTGTTTTATAAAAAAAAACTACAAAGAACCGGGAATTCCCGGTTCCTTTGGGTAAAAGTACCGAAATTCCCGGTTCTCAAAAACAGGACCGGTTCCGTAAACCCTACTAGCAACACTCTCGACTAATTCACCTTTCAAACAAAAAAAAACCACATTCTAATCGGTCCACCCGTTTGAGCGCTACAGGGGAACAGACAGAACACACACACACACTTATAACACTCCGTCGTTTAAATTGCGTCGGGGGTTAAAAAATAGGATTTCTTTTAACAAACTCACCATTGTTTGTATCTGCTTATATAGAGCAAAATCACTTTAGTAATTGTCTCTTTATTCTTAAGTAGTTCTGTAAATTAATCGCTGTGTTTTCCGACGAAATTTAGTTAAGATTACTAATACAAGTAAGATGCTTTTAATTAGGTGAGATTCCGCGTAAATCTTCGGGGACACTCGGAGTGCTCACAGACTGAGCTTAATGAAAGGTTAATGAGAGGGACGATGCGAAATTCGCGGGAATTTCACTTAAATTTGTTCATTTGTACGGCAACAAAATCATTTGTTCGCTAGAACTAGCCTTGTGTAGCTAAGCGTAAGGACAAACTGGCGAATTTTTGGTTTTTGATTTTTTTTATTCCGTCGTCCATACTATTTAAATTGAAAAGTGTTTCCGTTTGTCTATTATTGGGCTCAATTGTAGAACTAATCTCGATGGTCATAGAGATGACTTTCGTCCTTGTATCAGTGGATACTTTTTAAAACCGCATTCAAATCGGTTCACCTGTTTGAGCTCTGCGGTGGAACAGACACACACACAGCCACGTCAAACTTATAATACCACGTCGTTTTTGCGTCGGGGGTTAAAAATAGGATCGCTAAATTATTCCGTAGGTCTACTGACAAATAAAATTTCTTTGGCTTTTCGGGTAGCACTCTAAGGAAAATTTGTCTCCTAATTTACCTAAAATACCGAAATAACTACCCAACCCGACACTTCTTAATTGAAAGGCAAACAACAGCTGATGAGAGGTCGTCGGCATACTTGTCAAGTCTAAAATCACTAGTTATCTATTGATAGAATGACATTGAAACTCGGTATTGATTTTTATAGCGATGTCGGTCAAAGACTTAGGTCCTATACACCTATATAAATTATCTGATCTACTCTTGTCAAGTGTATATGTTTAAGAGGTAATCCTTTTAGTTAGCAATCGCATTGCGTAGGGGTTTTCTTTACGCAAATGGTATGTACCTACGCTTGCAGAAAATTCCAAGGAAGTGTTTAATAAAAGCTTAATTATTTTATTACCAGCGACCCGCCCCGGCTTGGTAGGGGTAGTAATTACCCGTTACTATCCCACTATTGGTACTTTGTTTTGTTATATTATCTCAAAGGAATTATTCGGCAGCGTCATCAACGAAAGCTCCCAGCTGGCTTAACTTTATACGACATTTTGAACACTTAATTCAATTATCGTCATATTTTAAGCAATTTACACAAAGCCTTAACAAATTATACACTTAAACCTTCCTCATAAATCACTTTCTATATATTGATGAAAACCGCATGAAAATCCGTTTTCTAATTTTTGAGTTTATTTCTTTCTCTCTTTTTCTTCTTTTTTGAGTTTAAAAAAAATCTCGAACAGACAGACGCGGCAGGGAACTTAGTGTAGTGTAGGAATGCAATGTAGTAAAGTTTAATTTATTAATTATGGTATCCCTACTAATATTATAAGAGGGTTTGTTTGTTGGTTTGTCATTCAGTCACGCCACAACAGAACAACGGTTTAATTTTTTGCATGGATATAGGTCAAAGACTCACTAGAAGTAACGCAGGATACTTTTTATCCCTCAAAACAAACGGTTCCTATGGGATTTAAAACCCAAGTCCACGCTCCAACCAAACCGAAGCTGGTAAAATCATAAAAGAAACTTTAATCAACCTTTCAATTAATATTAACACCGCCAATTCTATTTACTTAGAATACGTATTAGTAGGTAACTTAGGTACTTGTTTTGTTTTAGAAAACGCAATTAGGCCGCCCGAAGCTAAGCAAAGAGAATGAACTCTTAAATGAGTCCGAATTTTCATTAAGGATAATATTAACGGAATTTGAATCCAAGTTAATGAAAGAATATTTAAGAGGACATCTTTTACCCACAGGCTACGGAAATATTTAAATAAAATTAATTTAATATGAAACAGCTTAACAAAACAATATTACTTAGTTAGTTACTCACAATTTTTTTTCGTTCGAGTTGCGATCATCCGATCAAAATCAATAACGCATCAATAATTTCACAACATTCAGGAAACTTAAATGTATCTACCTACTCAGCTAAGTACTCCTCTTTTTAACCCCGGATGCAAAAACGACGGGGTGAACGTATCTGTGTGTGCATCTGTGTGTCTGCCTGTGGCATCGCAGCTTCCGAACGGATGAATCGATTTTGATTATGTTTTTTTTTCTTTTTTGTTTGAAAGGTGAATTATTCGGGAGTGTTCTTAGCTATGTTTAATAGAAATCAGTCCAATATGGTCTCCGCCACAAAATGGCGGATTGCATATTTTTTCACAACTCCCTCAATATGAGTATCAAATGGGCTGGCGTAGTAGAATACCTACCTAATTACAATTAGACATTATTGAAGAGACATTATTGAAGCTCAAAAATACGATAAACAAGTTACTTACTACAGTAAAATTATATTAGGAAAACAGGTGCCTTAGAAGTACTTACCCAATCAATCACACATGTTGCCTGCCTATGTGGTTTTGTTTTAGCAAAAGCAATTATTTCCAAATCGGAGGTGTAAAGAATGAAAGATTTTGATAGCAATCCTACTTAAGATCCGGATTTCACTACTGGATTTGAAATCTACGTATAGTCCTGAGTTGAGGTTTCCACTCCATTTGTCCTCGGCTTAGCCTGTCACTCTCGAATAGACAAATAGCTGTCCGTTGACATTGCTAATATATATCATTCAGGAGTCCAAACGTTTTATTAGGCAATACTTATTTCCAAAAATAGTAGGACTAAAATGAAAAACAGTGTACCATTTTCGCAACTATTTAAGGTTGTAACTGTTGTAAGTAATTTACTTTTACACTAAAATCTTCTAAAAATCTAAACTGAAACATTTCTGAGTTGAGAAGATTTGAGTGTAAGAAGTAAATAAGTAATTAATAAGTTGACTGTGTGAATACACTTTCTTTACACAAACGCAATGGATAGACACTTCATTACCTAGCCGACGCACGGGTCATTTTGTCTCACTATAATTATTAATATTCTTTCGGGAATATTAAATTCTAATAAGAATTATACCTACTTAGATGGAAAATTACCTTATCTAATATTTAAACAAGCCGTCTAGGAGTGTATCATAAATAAGCTAGTGGTTGTGTAAGTTACAGCGAACTTTGTTCTAGAACTGCGATTAAAATTACAATAAGTTTTAAACGAGTGTTGGAGGTTTATCGCGAACTAAATAATAACGTAAACTTGGGTAGCTCCGTATAAATTAACTTACTTATCTAACACAATACCTGACTATAATATACTGTCACTGTTGGAATATAGCAAAAATACAAGTCTTTGGAGCAATACTTTGTGTTGTCTATGGCTATGATTCATTCCAACACTCACTCTCGTACAATCACTTTATCATTTGTTCACTGTTCATTTCCTGTATAATATTTCTCTGAATTTTATTATTATAAAAGCAGACGGTCGAACAGTGCAGACGTCTTTTCTTTTCCCTGCGACTCATATATATACCAACAGGTTATGGGCCCAGGTTACGTTATTTAAAAGTTCTTAGTTCTAAAGTTAAAAATGTTAAAATCAGTGTAAAATAGTGAATAGTGATTATTTTCAAATATGGAGTCGCGAAGTAAAAGAAATATTCAACCGTTCAACGGAGATCGTTATAGCACGTGGAAGTTTCGCATAAGATCTCTTTTGGGTGAACTACAAGTGTTAAATGTTATTGATGGAGACACACCAATCGTTCCAGACGAAGAATGGACGAAGAGAAACCTCATAGCTAAAGGTACAATAGTGGAATATTTAAGCGATGCATTTTTAAATTTTGCTAAAGACTCTGCCACTGCAAAATCCATCATGGACGACCTTGATAGAATTTATGAGAGACGAAGCTTGGCAACACAATTGGCACTCCGTAAACAGTTACTTAATTTAAAATTGCAACCGGATGTGACTTTATTCCAACATTTTAATAATTTCGATAATATTATCACCGAATTGATTTCCGCGGGTGCAAAATTAGACGAAATGGATAAGATATCGCATTTATTATTAACACTACCTACATCTTATGATGGTGTAATCACGGCGTTAGAAACACTCGGAGAAGAGCAATTAAATCTAGCATTTGTTAAGACCCGTCTTTTAGATCAAGAAGTCAAAATAAAAACCACTACAACAACCGAACTTAAAATTTTACATACCTCCACAAGGAAACTTTCACGACGATCTGGATTTGATAAGAAGAAATCTTATTATAATACACAACCTAAAAAGAAATCATATTATCCTGGAATTTCTACCCACAAAATCTCGAAGTTATATTGTGAACATTGCGGTCGGCGAAATCACGAAATACGGGACTGTATTTTCTACAAAAAAATTAAAAATGGCGGTAGCAGCAGCGGTAATAACCAGTCGACTGCAAACACAGTGACGAACGACAACAATCATACTGAGGACAGTTTCGCTTTCATGTTTTCAAACTGTAAGTTACTTAATTCTCATTCAAACTCAACATCTAATACAATTTATTTTCTTTTAGATTCGGGGGCAACTGATCATATAGTGAATACCAAAGATTACTTTTCATCATATTCGGAATTTACAACGCCATTGAAAATAGGCGTCGCTAAAAACAGTACTAACATTCCTGCATTTGGTAAAGGGAAAATAAATGTTACTACTAATACAGGTTACCAAGGTATAATCGAAAATATTTTGTATTCACCGGATGTTCCATATAACTTGCTATCGGTAAATCGTATTCAAGAAGCAGGTATGACGATTATTTTTGAAAATGATCAAGCCCATATTTCCAAAAATAACAAAATTTTAATGTCTGGTGTGCGTGATAATAATCTTTTTAAACTTTGTTTTCAAGTTAATAAATCTCAGTCCTTACTGAATGTAACTAAAAGCTCTGATTCTTATAAGTTATGGCATAAACGACTTGGACACATTAATGTACAGAAATTTAATATTCTAAAAAAATTTATTGACGACTACCATATAATTGATGATATTACTCCCAGTAATGAACTCTGTGAAGCTTGTGTTCTTAGTAAACAATCACGACTACCCTTTGCTAAGTCAAAAGACAGATCAATTCGAAATAGACCCCTTTTCATTGTACATTCCGATGTTTGTGGTCCGATAACACCAGCTACCTTCGATGATAAAAATTATTTTGTTACTTTCATCGATGACTATACCCACTATACGGTTACTTATTTAATGCATTCTAAATCTGAACTATTTAAATGTTTTAAGGATTATGTTGCAAAAAGTGAGAATTTTTTGAATTCTAAAGTAGTTAATTTATACTGTGATAATGGCCGAGAATACCTTTCAAATGAGTTCAAAGAATTTTGTGTTGACAAGGGAATCATGTATCATTTAACGGTACCTTATACCCCACAACAAAATGGTGTGTCGGAGCGAATGAATCGTACGTTAACCGAAATGGCTCGAACTTTGGTTACAAGTGCGAAATTAGATAAAATATTTTGGGGAGAAGCTGTTTTAACAGCCAGCTATATTACAAATCTGCTACCCACTAAAGCTCTGACAAATAAAACACCATATGAAATGTGGCATGGAAAAAGGCCGAAAATTAATCATTTAAAAATGTTTGGTGCTACTGCATACGTACATAACAAAACTCGTAAAACTAAATTTGACGAAAAATCATTAAAATCAATATTAATTGGTTACAATCCTAACGGATATAAGTTATTTAACGTCAATAATAACGAGGTTTTTATAGCTCGCGATGTTACATTTGATGAATTAAATTTCGAACAAACTCGACCTGTACGTAGCATTAGTGAAAACATTGAAATTCCCACAAAAATTAGTAAACCTGACTTTGAATCGGTAAAGCTAATAGAAAGTCAAAAACAAGATTCTTTGAACCAAAATCCTGAAAATCCTACTCAAATTAGCAAACCTGACTTTGAATCGGCAAAGCTAATAGATAGTTCATCAAATAGTAATCTAAGGCGTAGCGAAAGAATTAAAAAACTACCGTCTAAAGATTATATGCAAATGAATGACCCTGACTTATTTTTTATCGCTTGTATCTGTAAATTCATTACCATCGTCATTTAAAGATGTTTTTAACAGAACTGATACAGATAAATGTTTAAAAGCCATAGAAAGTGAAATTGAGTCACTTCGAAGCAATAAAACATGGGATCTTGTTGAGACCCCTAAAGATGTTAATATTGTTAGTTGTAAGTGGGTATTTACAATTAAAAACAATGAATCAGGTGAACCCACACGGTATAAGGCCCGCTTAGTAGCTCGAGGTTTCACTCAACAGTATTTACAGGATTATGACGAAACGTTCGCACCAGTTGCTCGGATGACTACATTTAGATTGATTTTGGCTTTAGCTAATCAATTTGATTTACTTTTACATCACATGGATGTTAAGACTGCATTTCTTAATGGTATACTAAAAGAAAACATTTACATGGAAGTATCAGAAGGAATTATCGCTAAAGATAATCAAATATGTAAATTAAATAAAACATTATACGGCTTAAAACAATCATCCAGGTGTTGGTTCGAACGCTTCGATCATGCTCTTAAGGACATGGGTTTTAAGAACTCTGAAGTTGATCCATGTTTATATATTTTAGATCAACAATGCATAGATAAAAATGTATATATAGTTTTGTACGTTGATGATTTAATAATTGCAACTAAAAATTCAGAAGTTATGGAATTTTATAAAAATAGTTTAATGAAAAATTTTGAAATGTCAGATTTAAAAGACATTAAACTGTTTCTAGGCATTAGAATTCAAAGATCAAACAATAAAATATCTTTAGATCAGTGCACATATTTACAAAATGTTTTAAATAGATTTTCTATGAACGAGTGTAATCCTTCAAAATCACCGTTTCCTTGTAAATTAGACTTTTTAGCATTAAACTCTGATACTGAATGTGATGCACCGTGTAAAAATGTAATAGGTTGCCTTATGTACGCAATGCTGTGTACGCGACCAGACATCTGTGCCGCTATTAGTATATTGAGCAGATTTCAATCTAAAAACAATATAGAATTGTGGAAATGCTTAAAACACCTTTTACGTTACATCAAAGGTACAATTAATTTAAAATTAGTGTATGAAAAATGTGATTATAAGCAGGTAATTACTGGCTATGCGGATTCCGATTGGGGAGGCGATGAAACAGATAGAAAAAGTACAAGTGGCTACGTATTTAAGGCCTTTGATAATTGTACAATTTCGTGGAACACGCGAAAACAAAATTCTGTGGCCGTCTCTTCAACGGAAGCTGAATATATGGCTTTGTTTGAGGCTGTTAGAGAAGCAGTCTGGATGAGGTCGTTGCTTAGCAGCATCTCTTTTCAAATGAAGGGATCAATTGTCATATATGAAGACAATAACAGTTGTATCTGCATTGCTAATAACCCTGCAAATCATAAAAGGTCTAAACATATAGACGTTAAATATCATTTTATAAGGGAAAAAATCGCTAGTAAAATAATAAAACTAGAATCTATTTCCACAGGAAACCAACTAGCTGACATGTTTACAAAAGCGATACCTTTCAAGAAATTTATTGATTTAAGAGAAGGTCTAAATTTAAGTTAAATAGATCATTGTAAATAATATTAATTAAGAATTAAAATGTTTGATTACTTGTATTTTTGAGGGGGACTGTTGGAATATAGCAAAAATACAAGTCTTTGGAGCAATACTTTGTGTTGTCTATGGCTATGATTCATTCCAACACTCACTCTCGTACAATCACTTTATCATTTGTTCACTGTTCATTTCCTGTATAATATTTCTCTGAATTTTATTATTATAAAAGCAGACGGTCGAACAGTGCAGACGTCTTTTCTTTTCCCTGCGACTCATATATATACCAACAGTCACGATATCTGAGTCGTAAAATTAAACAGCTTATTTCATTATTTACGAGATCAGATATGCTTTAATAATATATTTTATGGCTTATCGAAGCTCTAAAATTAAGTTCAATTCTATCTGATTATCCATCTGAGGTCGGATCAAATGCGATATTACAAAGCTATATTTTAGAAAAAATTAAACTGAATCCGGTCCAGCAATCTCAGAGAAAAGCTTCAGACCTAACGCTTGGCACAATCACAATATTTAGCTGATTCTTACTTTAACCGAATGAAAATATAATGTGTCTATGATAGGTTTCACTGTGTGCCAAGAGAATAATACGATACAATTTTTTGTTACATCATAAAAATCCATAAATGTATTTGACCTAGACTCAAACAATAACTCCTAGAAACAAGAGAACTCCAAGTAATGACGTCTCACGAACTGATATCTACAATTCAGCGCCTAGTTATTTTAAAATGCAATATTTCAATTGTCCGCTACCAATTTTGATGAAAAAATGATTTTTATATATATATAGCTGTTCGTTCTGATTCACTGACTCACTCATTCATCGCCCCTCCTGTAAAATTTTGTATGAAAAATTTTTTTTTCACTAATGGTTTCGTATAGAGGACAAAAATTGAAGTAGAACAAAAATATGGAGAGAGCTGATGATTGAGGATTTCGGAGACGGGTGAAGAGCACGCTTAAGGTATTGAAGATAGGTGGGGGGTGCTCGAGTAAATGTCACTTGAAACGTCATCCAATTGGCAGTGAGCTGAAAAAAAATTCAAAATGGCGAAAAAAAGATGGCTGCCATACAAATTTCATCGGTCTCCATCTCGGTGGGTATAAAAGATGGAAGAGTGGTTTCTTCGCAAAAGATGATCAAGATCTAAAGGTCTACTTGATCAATAGAAAAAAAATTCAAAATGGCGGAATTTATTTTTCCATAGAAAATGTATGGCGAATATTGAAGAGACTACAAGACTACAAGTTGTGAACTATCCAAGGCTTTGATGCGGTTCTTTGGAGAACTCTCAAAGAAAAATATGGGAAGACATGATGATTGAGGGTTTGGAAGATGTTTGAGGAGCCCGGGCAGGATATTGTAGATAGGTGGAAGGTGCTCAAACAAAAATTACTCGAAACCTCATCCAATTGGCACTGCGCTGAAAAAAAACCTAAAATGGCGGATTCAAGATGGCGGATATACAAATTTCGTCGGTGTCTATCTCACCAAGTATAAAAGATAGAAGAGTGGTTTTTTGGTTTTCATGAGGAGGAAAAATCTGGAAAGAGCTGATAATTGAAGATTTTTTGAGACGGATGAGGAGCACGGTCAGAGTATTAACCTTTAAGTACCGACGTACTATTTTAGTCACATAAGTACCGACGTGAGGTCTGCCAGACCACCATAGTTTTCCAATCGAAAACTTTTGTGTTTCTTATTATTCTTCTAAAAAAAATGTTTCTATGTATTGTTAAATATCTACTTATTGTATAAGTAAAACAAAATGTAGAAGTTTTCACATTTATTACTGATTATAAGCATTAATATAGCATTCATAGATTCTTCGTTTGAAAAAATTAACTTTTATCTTAATAATTCATATGTATCAGTAATACTATTATTTTTTCTTAAACACAATTTTTTCTTAAAGATTAATAGCTACATAAATAATAAAAAAATAAAAAACCTTAATAACCAACCGTTTTCTCAAAAATCACAGGGTATCAAATTGCAGGAACTATCAAAGTTTACAAACAGTCTTTGCATAGGCTTACTGCATTGTAGGCACACGTGTTTCATACAAGTATCACAGTCTGTTCAGGTGCTAAATTATGGTCACTCTCCAGCAGTAAAATTTGGGTAGATATTCTTAGATTCGGACTCTGAACTCTCATTTAGCTATTCCACTAAATGTTCTTGGTGGTCTTTATATTGTAGCAGTGTTTGATATCTTTTCTCACCTACAGGAACACTTTTATTTTTATTTATGGCTGCCCGTTTCATGTCTGAAGAACCTGGCTAATCCATTGTTATAAATGACTGAAAATAAAAGAGAAAACAATATAATCTGAAAAAAGTCGCATCCAAAAAAAGTTACATAAGTACCGACGAGTGGTCTGACAGACCACTCGTGATCTTATAAAAATCAAAACTTACCGAAATCGTACGCGCCGACGCTGCCACTCTGCAGGAACGCTGCTGGGCGACTTCCCGAGGGGTAGAGAGAAGCACAGTAGGATATTTTTTCGCTAACATAGGTAATCAGACTTTTCGACCTCTCGAGGTGTCTGTCAGACCACACGTCGGTACTTAAAGGTTAAAGATAGGTGGGAGAGGTGCTCAAACAAAAATTACTTGAAACCTCATCTAATTGTCAGTGAGTTGAAAAAAAAGTCCAAAATGGCGGATTTAAGATGGCGGCCATACAAATTTCGTCGGTGTCTATTTCACTGAGCATAAAAGGTAGAAGAATAGTTATTTGGCAAAAGATGGTCAAGACGTGATTATTTGATGAACAGAAAAAAAAACAAGATGGCGGAATTTATTTTCCATGCAAAATATATGGCGAATATTGAAGAGAATACAAGTTGGGAACTATGTATATGCAAGACTTTTCAAAATTTATACAGTACCTTTTCAAAATTTTTTTTTTTATGGAAGAACTCTCATTCTGACAAATGATTCGAAGAAAAAATATTATGGAGGGTGATAATGATCGAGGGTTAGGAATATGGGAGAGATAGGTGGAGGCTGCTCAAACAAAAAAACACCCGAAAACGAAACCTCGCGGTCCGCTTTAGCGGGCCGCGCAGCCAAGCGCCATACTAGTATCTATATATACTTATTTAATATTTATAGTGAATAGTTAGTTAGTACTTTATAATGTTACGTCTTATTATAGTGTATTTAAATTTATGAGTTCTTTGCACAAAAATGAGGAAATTATTATGATCCAAAAAATACGCTAAACATTTAACAAGACTCCTGAAAGATTCTTAAGTGAACAACATCAAGAGGTATTGAAAACGATTATCACTTACCTGGCATAGAAATCTGCCTCCTCATTTTGAAGATCTGCTCTGGTGCCGGAGACGGCGTGAGGTCACCCACTCAGCTCCACCTGGGAGAGACACACTGAACACTTAAACTAAAGTTAACACAACAAACTTAACTTGCAAATGCAATTAAGAAACTTTCTGACAAACAAATACGACTAAAATATGGAATAAATAAATCAATAATAGGGAAAATTTCAGGTGAAAATCACTGTCTAAAACTATCGATTCAGAATTAAATTTCTAAGTGAAGGGAGAGGGCCTCGGCGCGTAAATTTGTGCACGTGTAAAATCTGCCCGCGTGTCGGTCGGAACGGACCGCGATGCCGGCGTTCGTCTGAGCTTCTGGGGAGGGATGCCATCCCTAGGGCGGCTGCCGACTCTGGGCGGCGGCGCGGCGGCCGCCCTAGGCGCGCCCGATACCAGGCGACCAGAATTCACGAGGAGTTCGCCAAGCACGTGTGTTTACTCCTACTGCGCATGCCCGAAATATGGAAAGCCGGGGGAAAGCGCCGCGAGCGAGACAACAATATTCTAAAAATAGAGGGTGCGAGCGACGCAGACGAATCTAAATCCGGCAGCCATCCGGCAGCGCCAAGCAGTCTGAAAAGTTAATACTAATTTAGATTTCGGCCACGCTAGAGAGTAGAGCCGTATTGTTCGCAACTTAGTTATACAAGTTGCAAGGCTTCAGGGATGCCACATAAGCTGCCTGTGGATTTGGTTAAGCTCGTATTGAAATTTCAACGGTGGTTAATTCGCTTAACTTTTATGTTAAGTATATCAAAATATGTATATCTATAGTATATTTTTAGTTATTTAGGACTGATTTTTCAGTGCCTAATTAATGTTCAGGTGAAGGATAAATTTGACGTTTTGGCAGATTTCCAATATAAAATCATTCAGATTTAGTTTTCCTGAACTAGAACTGTTTATAGCCACAACCCGCAATATTGAATTTTACTTTCGGTAATTTTTTTATTTCGGGTTTTACGGTCCATATAGGGTAGATTTCCAGCAGCCGGTTCGATTCCCGGTTCAATCAATTATTTAAATATCTAACATTTCAAAAACTCTTCTACTTAACCTCTAAATAAAAGGCTCCTGCACAACATTGCATATTATTGAAACGCTTAAGAATCGCTTAAAGCATCGTACCGGTACCTCTTACTTATAAGCCGTCAGCTCACACGACTGCGCCAGAAATGTATAATCTTTTGCCATTGGACGGAATTTCAGACGGAATCATATAAAATCGAAGGATTAAGGATGAGCTTACGAACGTTCCGTCTAAGCGGAGCGGAGGAAATTACGATGAATCTGCTTACTTTCCAATTAGGTGCTTACCCCTAATCCGCTTCTGGAACATGTACGTAAACTCTTGAATATATGTACAGTGTAATATTACTTACGTATTTACCAAAATCCTTTTTACGGATCTTCGTATTGAGTGTTATCGCAGACGAGTAAACTCAGTAATTGATTGGTCATTGCTGGTAAAGCTGGTAAAACTGGGATACTGGGAACCTGCAACCGCGTCAAATACTAGGAAGGCATAGCAACTAAATAAGCACAAATGATGAAATAAGCCCCTAACATCTTTAATACTTCTACATAATTTTCTTTGATTAATTTATAGAACTCTTCTGTCAGCTTCCTTGTTAAAGTTGTTCCAACTAGCTCCACTAGGTGGACGGACGATCTCAAGCCATTCGCTGGCTGTCGGTGAATACAAGAGGCACAAGATTGTGTTCTGTGGCGATCCTCGTAAGAGACTATGTCCAGCAGTGGAAGTCTATCTGTTGAGACGACGATACTTAGCCCAAGTGACGCTGGATGAACGAACACGCAAATACCTGCAGGTCCTCCAAAGAGGTTGGGGTAGGGCATTGAAATGCATGATTTGCAGCATCTAGTACCTGAGGTCAATATCGTCTTTAGGTCAGTGATGCAGCGAAGTAAAGTCATAAATTCACTTTATACTCAGTATAAAGAACATCACTCATACTCAACCAGAGCAGAAACAGTGCTTTTGTAAATTATTAACTTTTGATAAGTCAAAATTTCAGTTTCATGGTAGACATTGCCTTTCTTATCTCTATGGAGTGCTACACTACTACGAATAGTATACAACCAAGAGTTTCCATACAATTATTCACCGCATACCGTGCAGATAACAAATTGCGTGACTTCCTATCTCCTATCTATTTTATCGGGACATTACAAAGCCACATGTATATACTCCTACACTAAGTAGCTACAGGTGTCTCCCGTACACAACCAAATATGAGTGTAATATTATCAAGGGTGAATCGAGTGCGGTATTAAACGCTCTATGCTCTCTGTTCCCCTGGTATTTCTAACCTTATTACTGAAATTCAAGGAATTTCCTTTCAGGGTTACTCGAGTGTGTACGGCGTTCTAAATGCTGTACCTATTCTTGCTGTATTGATTGAACCTAAACCTATTTTTCAGCACTGGCTCGTAATATTTATCTTACTACATCGCTGTCATAACTGTAAAGTAGACTTTTGAGACTTTTAAACACACACTCACATGCAAATAAAATATTACCACACTGGCCACATAGCCATGTTGGTTGGTTGAGCTTAAAAAGTCGTGCGGTAAAAATTGGTAGTCGCATGTGAGCGTTGGGAAACTCTGTTTAACTTAAAAAAACTCTAAGTACTTTAACTCTTTTTTGCTACCGGGCGCAGCTTGGCGTGTCTCACTATGTTAGGTACATTCAAGGTATCATGTACATTGTTATATTTTGTGAGTGAGGTTAGTTAGTTATAAAATGTAACAATGCTAACTAACTTATGAACTTGTGAGTTAAGTCAACGGGAAACTCGAATCCACGTCTGCCTAAATATTTCTAGTACAATAATAATTATTCTGCTATCTATGAGTTGCTGATTTGATTCAGCCATCTTTTATGAGACCTTTTATAATGCTATTTTGGTAAGTAGATAGATAATAGGTACTTAATGTGATTTTATGTAGGTAAAAATTGTAAGTATTGAATTTTCAATTTAGTATAATAAAATACTTAAATACTAAAACTATACTAATACCATATTATGGTATTGATTATAATATTATGGGTCATAATATTTTATTGATTTTACCATTTATAATTATAAATGTACTGACGACCGTTAAATGATATACGTGCGCATTGAAAATTAAACGGCGCTACTTAAAATCCTCGCCTACGGCTTGGGTATTCACCAATTTTAATTGGCGCTTCGACTATAATTTTCAACATATCACACTTGCAGCATAACTACTATCTGCGATTTGGCTTGCCTCGGTGCGAAAAATATATGCAAAATCAGTGCTAGTTACTATGCCAACTAGGTTATGGAGAAAATCCAAAACACTGGTATAATAAGTACTATTCATATATCTGCGAATTTCGTTACCTAAATAATAATTAAAAAATCAGCAATTGTGGTGGATTCAAAAACGTTAATCATACAGTATATCTATTATCTATACCTACTTCATTATAACTTTATTTAGTTCAAGTAGGTACATATTTCAACGCAGTTACTTAGTACCTACATTAACCATGATCACGGAACCACCACCACCACTACAGCGTTTTAAAGTCCCACTGCTGGGCACAGGCCTCCAGAAGAGGGATTTAGAGCTTAGACCCGCCACGCTGCTCCAATGCGTGTTGGCGGGCTTTAACGACTATTGTCACATGATAGTGATAATAGATGTGACCGACTGCTTAGCCTGCTCTCCGAGGCACGGGGGTGAAACACCGCCAACTACCAACTCCGGGCTGGCACTGAGAATTTCTTGAGAAAAAAACCTGCAGTATCTAACAATTATTTGCCCGACCTGGGAATCGAACCCGGGACCTCGTGATCTGCGATCGAATATGCTAACCACTAGACTCTCAGCTCTATCAGCAGTGATAGAGCAGATCACGGAACACTGGCTTGAAACAGTGCCAAGCTGTGTTGTACGAGCAAATCTTCACTATGCCTCCCACCTACAAGCTACTTGTGTGATACAAATTAATTTATAACCATGGAATACTTGGAAGTAACTAGCCCGCCAACCCGCATTGGAGCAGCGTGGCGGGTCTACGTTCTACATCTGTCATTCAATCACGTTTGTTGTATGGGAGCCCCCTTAAATATTTATTTTATTCTGTTTTTTAGTATTTGTTGTTACAGTGCCAAAAGAAATACATCGTCTGTGAAAATTTCAACCGTCTAACTATCATTGTTCATGAGATACAAGCCTGGTGACAGACGGACAGATAGACAGACAGACGGACAGCGGAATCTTAGTAATAGGTTCCCATTTTACCCTTTGGGTACGGAACTCTAAGAAAATAATCATTCCCATAGTAATTATTTTTCAATAATTTTCCTCGAACTTCCCAAAATTTCCAATCAGAATACGTGACACGCCGAATTCTGAGAATGACAGTGACGGGTTCACGTCCATTACGTCACGGACGTCACTTCGCGCACCAATCTACCAGGCGAGCAGAGCCGCACAGGAGTTCTCCGAAAATCAGGTGCGGAAATAGAACACCCTCCCACGAGCGTTCAGAAATAGATGTTTGAATTTCAGCGGCCGTGCTTGCCGCGCCATTTTAAATATAGAATATGGATTAGTGTCCGTCTGAACCGCGGGCGCTACCTCATAAAATCAAATGAAACCTTATCTATAATTTAGTAGTTTTTTAGTAGTATTTGGTAGTTAAGATAAAATATTTAGTAGTTCAATATAACCAAAATTAAATGAAAAATAAAGTGCGCCGCCAACCTGACGTCAGGTTGGCGGGTGGAATTTTAACGGCGTACAATACTTTGAAAATATATATGTCAAATTTTAGTAGTCTTTTGGTAGTTTAATAAAATTACGTTAAATCTTATTCACGCCTTTGTTTATAGACTAAAAAATATATTTTCTTTTTCTTCATCGGAAACGCCTGTGGAAATTATCATAGCAATCTTTCAGCAGAACTAATTATCAATAATTGTACTTGTTACATAATAGATGCTAATAAAATTATATTAAAATAGAATTAATATTATATTTTTAGACATATTTAAAGCAAAAAAACATAGAACTTACAAATAATGACGTTATTAGGTTTGGGTAGTATTTAATCGTACACCTATTACTGTAACAAAATATTCCGAAAGTAGCACCTAAAATACTTACCTACACTCAAATTTTTTGTTCAACTACAAATTAGCCCTTGACTGTAGTCTGTAAATCTCACCTGATGGTAAGTGATGATGCAGTCTAAGATGGAAGCGGGCTAACTTGGAAGAGGTATGCATATCTACCCCTGATTGGTTTCTACACGGCATCGTACCGGAATGCTAAATCGCTTGATGGCACGGCTTTTGCCGGTATGGTGGTAACCAGTCACGGCTAATAAATTGTCTCTGGTCTGGTGGAAGGCTTCCTTCCACCAGACCAGAGACAATTTAGAAATTATAAAATCCCAAATTGCCTCTGCCAGGAATCAAACCCGGGACCTCCCACTTTACGACCACAGCGCTCCGAATGTCGGCCACGGCGGCCAATCTCAATAGTGGCAGGGCCAACTACGCAGAAGATATTATAGTGCACAAGTGTGTGCGCATACGCAGAGCACTACGCAGGAGATAGTATAGTGGACAGTTGTGCAATATAATACCTCCCATAGTGCACATTTGTGCACTGTAATATATCCTACAGTGCACACGTGTGCACTATAAAATCTCCCTTAGTGCACACTTGAGCAATATAATCTCTTGCGGTGTGACCTATGTACATATACACATATTGTGCACTTGTGCGCTATAATATCTCCTATAGTGCATACTTGTGTATAAAAATTGCCATTCCTGTACCAAAAAAAAAATTACTGCCAATTTCCGGGCTGGCACCTGAGAATTTAGGGACCTGGGACCTCCCACTTAAAAGACCACAGCGCTCACCACTGCACCAGAGTGGTCGTAATAATAGTAAATCGCTAAATAGATGTTACCAAATGCAGGTGACGGAGCCCTTTTTCTGGGTGGTATAAAAATAAATAACAACGAAAGGGATCCATCGCCATCCCCTTTTCTCTATCTATTACCTATCCGAGTCTGAGTGCCGCAGGTCCCAAGCTCGCTTCGCTCGCTCGGACCCTAAGTGAGGCCTATTTTATTGTGCAAGTCAGTATACTTATTTAAGTACTAGCTTTTGCCCGCGGCTTCGCCCGCGTGAATTTCGGTTTTTCACAATTCCTGAGGGATAAGTAGATTTCTGGTCCACCCGCTCCCCGCCGCGCGGCGGCGTACCGCGGTACCGCGTACGGCAGCGCAGGGTGCAGGGGCGCGCGGCGCGGCGCGGGGAGTTCCGTGCAGCGCGAGCGTCGGCCGTCGCGCGCAGCGAAAATACCTATCAGGGCGTTTTTTAACATTTACATAGGTACTTACCGATTTCAACGCAACTCCTTTTTTGAAAGTCGGTTAAAAAAGTAGCCTATGTTACTCCTTGGTTAATCCTCTACTTGTCTGTGAACGTCCCGTCAAAATCGGTTCAGCCGTTCCGAAGATTAGCCCGTTCAAACAGACAGACAGACAGAAATTTTAAAAACGTGTGATTCGGTTATTGTATCGTTCAAATAACCATATGAGCTTAATATGTGGTAGTTATTTCGAAATTACAGACAGACACTTCAATTTTATTTATTAGTATAGATATAGATTAGTATAGATTATACGTTTAGTATTTTAGATGTGCAATATCAAATTGCACATCTAAAATATTAACTTTGTAATTAAATTAAGTATCCCATTAGGTTTCCCGCCTTTATTATTTTTTTACCCGACTGCTTCAAAGCCAAAAGGAAGGGTTATGAATTTAGCAGTCTATGTATGTATGTATGTATGTTTGTGGACGATTTTTGTATGAGATTCTGTGTGTACCCCCGTAGCGCCTAAACTACTTGGCCAATTTTGATGAATGAGGTGTCAATTTATTCTTTGTTATGGTCCGGGTGACATAGGCTACATTTTATGTATGAAACAAGTATAAATTAAAAAAACCCCCCGACATTCGCGATTTTGTGGTAGCGGCCATCTTGAATTTGTATAGTGCTATTCTACTAGTTAAACCCTTTAATTTGATAACCATATTAAGGGAGTTGTGAAAAAATATGTAATCCGCCATTTTGTAGCGGCGGCCATCTTGGATCGATTTTCATCAAATATAGCTAACAACACTTTCGACTCTTTCACCTTTCAAACAAAAAAACTGCATTCAAATTGGTTCATTCGTTTCAATTGGTTCATCACTACAGGGGAACAGACAGACACACACACACACACACACACACACACACACACACACACACACACACAGACACGTCAGACTTATAACACCCCGTCGTTTTTGCGTCGGGGGTTAAAAACACGTTGGGTAATACGGCGTTCCTGAATATTCTTCTCCTGAAGACAAGAGATTAACGTCTCTAAACGAGAATGAGATTTGCTATCTATTTCTTTTTATATCTGTACTGTACTTTTTATACCTCAACCCAACCTCTCTAACTGTAAATGACTGTACTTTGTACGTGCGGTCGAGTTGACCATCAAAAAATATTAATAAAATTGAATGTGGACAACTCGACCATTCGGTCAATTTTATTGCGGTCGAGTTGTACCATAACCCCGTGTTGGGGTTTTAGGTATTTTGTAACTTGACATTAGAAGCTATGTTCCTGATCAATTATTAGGTAAGATATCGTTGATTTGAATATGAAACAAATAAAGAGAAGATATGCCGTTTATGTCGTAAAAATGTGCAAAACGCAGTTCGCTTACATTTCATTTTAGGAAGATGTTTTGGAAACATATTATCAGAACCAGGAACCTAGATAAATACAATTTGAATCCAATAATCGCATAATATTATGGTGGAAATATTCTCAAATTACAAATTATTTTGGTATTACGTTGTATGGGCAATCCATCCTCTGCTGGCCTCTTAAGTCAGGGCATAATCTATCTCCATACAAAATTATTTCAGCCAAATCGGTACAGAAGTTGCGGCGTTAAAGTGTAACAAACATACACATACACATACTTTCGCCTTTGTAATATTAGTGTGATTAATTCTATTTTAATATAATTTTATTAGCATCTATTATGTAACAAGTACAATTATTGATAATTAGTTCTACTGAAAGATTGCTATGATAATTTCCACAGGCGTTTCCGATGAAGAAAAAGAAAATATATTTTTTAGTCTATAAACAAAGGCGTGAATAAGATTTAACGTAATTTTATTAAACTACCAAAAGACTACTAAAATTTGACATATATATTTTCAAAGTATTGTACGCCGTTAAAATTCCACCCGCCAACCTGACGTCAGGTTGGCGGCGCACTTTATTTTTCATTTAATTTTGGTTATATTGAACTACTAAATATTTTATCTTAACTACCAAATACTACTAAAAAACTACTAAATTATAGATAAGGTTTCATTTGATTTTATGAGGTAGCGCCCGCGGTTCAGACGGACACTATGGATTACAGAGAATTCAAAGTATCAGTACTGGTAGGTTTGGTATTCTATTTTAAAATTGTAGAAAGATGGATGCAGTTCTAATTTTAAAATTAGGATTTTTCAATTGTTTTGCAGTTTTCGGTTAGCAAGCAAGTTAGTTGAGTGCGGGCAAAAAAGACAAATGAATAAATTTGGTCAGTTGTAATTTTATTCGTTCAGCTTATTCAAAACAAGCGGATAGCCGCGACTTCGTTCACGTGGATATTGGTTTTTAAAAATCCCGTGGGAATCATTTTATTTTTCCTAAGCTCCTTTGAGCTCATACCTTGCTAAAAACTGTTAAAAGTTCACTGGCGGATGTTTAGGTACGTTCTATTCGGTTCGGGTATAAGGTTTACGTTCTATTACTTATCCCTAACATCCCCCAGTTATTATTTTGCAAAAATCTTTAATGTACAGATACGGCAAGTCTACGATTTTATTATATGTATAGAAGACTATTGCAGCAATATTAATAATGAAGTAGCAAGTGGTCGGGCTACATTTAATATTTTGGCAAGCTGCGGCAGCGGTGCGGAGCGCAATTCCCATTGCAACCTTCTACTTACCTAACCAACTGCAGTAAAGATGTTTGCCTATAAAAGTGTTTCTTGGTGCATTAAAATACTTAAAAAATCACGAAGACTGTAACGGGAGCTGTATACCTAGCTTGGGTCAGCTATATTAAAAAATATACTAAAAATAAGCTCTTAAAAGTATTTATTTTTCTAACTTATAAATTAACATCATTACTTTTCTCGGCTGAGCTTTATGTTGCTGAGCACATCATTATTATGAACAATTTGTTAATTGCGGATAGGTCTTACCAGCCAAATATTTAAATGTTATTTAATTGCTTACTTTCAATAATTACAATTGCTCTTTTTGCAAGTTTTTAATGAGTTTTTTTCGTTCGTATTTTGTTTTCATCTATAAACTGCTGAGTTTTCGACCGCTTCTAAGTTTCGGATCGAATTGAAAAACAGATAGATAGCTGGATAGAACTTAGCAGTGAGGTGTAATAAATAAAGAGTAGAAGCGTCATATAAACTGTTCTCAGAAAAACGTAACCACTTTTGAGTTTCAAAGACGTAGCTTTGAAACTGACAAATACGCCAAGAAAACTTTGAGTAAACTATATTTGTCTCGTTTCTTCTGCCCTCAAACTAATTACGTTAGAATAGGACAAGACATTGCAATTAGACAAACGATTAGAGTTACCAGTATCAGGAATAATTTCCCACAAAAGAACGATTTCCCCCAAAAAATTATTTGAGTTTATGAGATTTAATAATTATATTAGATTTAATAAAATTTTCAATATAAACCATATAGAACTAAATAAGGATTATTAATAGGAAAAAAATAGTCAAATGCGTGAACGTAAATAACTTTATTTAAATCTCTCATCTATCTATCTATACTGTACTACTTTATTTTTTAATAAATAAAATTGAAGTGTCTGTCTGTAATTTCGAAATAACTACCTCATATTAAGCTCATATAGTTATTTGAACGGTACCATAACCAAATCATACGTTTTTAAAATTTTTGTCTGTCTGTCTGTCTGTTTGAACGGGCTAATCTTCTGAACGGCTGAACCGATTTTGACGGGACTTTCACATACAAGTAGAGAATTAACCAGGGAGTAACATAGGCTACTTTTTTAACCGACTTTCAAAAACGGAGGAGTTGTGTTTTTCTACCTATGTACACCGATATCTCCGAGATTTCTGAACCGATTTGCGTATATTTTTTTTAATCGATAGAGGAACATTGCGACAATGTTCTATACAACATTTGGATTCCAACTCCTCAATCCTGATGCTGAACCTGATCCCCAAAACTAATGGGATTTAGGAACTGTCGGTTATTTATATTGATACTAGATGATGCCCACGGCTTCGCCCGTGTGGATTTAGGTTTTTAAAAATCCCGTGGGAACTTTTGATTTTCCAGAACAAAAAGTAGCTTATCTGTAGAAACCCGTCCCCAAAACGGAAAAATCCCGTGGGATCCCCACGATTTCGGAATTCAATTCCTAACAGCATCAGGGTTGAGGAGTTGGATATGTACCTACTCGAGTTCATTCAACGATAAAGTCTGTAGTTGGTACCCCCAATATCAATTTAAATAACCGAAAGTTTCTAAAACCCATTAGTTTTGGGGATTAGGTCCCCTACAGCATCAGGATTGAGGAGTTGGAATCCAAATTTTTTATAGAACAGGGTCGCAATGTTTCTCTATCGATTAAAAAAAAATTACGCAAATCGGTTCAGAAATGTCGGAGATATCGGTGTACATAGGTAGAAAAACACAACTCCTCCTTTTTTGAAAGTCGGTTAAAAAAGTAGCCTATGTTACTCCCTGGTTAATTCTCTACTTGTATGTGAAGGTCCCGTCAAAATCGGTTCAGCCGTTCCGGAGATTAGCCCGTTCAAACAGACAGACAGACAGACAGACAGACAGACAGACAGACAGACAGACAAAAATTTTAAAAACGTGTGATTCGGTTATGGTAGCGTTCAAATAACCATATGAGCTTAATATGAGGTAGTTATTTCGATATTACAGACAGACACTTCAGTTTTATTTATTAGTATAGATTGGGGGTACCAATTAAAGACTATCGTTGAATGAACTCGAGTAGGTACATATGCCTCAACCCTGATGCTGTAAGGAATTGCATTCCGAAATTGTAGGGATCCCACGGAATTTTTCTGTTTTCAGGATGGGTTACTACAGATAGGCTACTTTTTGTTCTGGAAAATCAAAAGTTCCCACGGGATTTTTAAAAACCTAAATCCACACGGGCGAAGCCGTGGGCATCATCTAGTACTAATAATAAAACTGTAACTGGTCCAATTCTGTACATTAAAGATATTTTGAAAATTTTTGAACCAAGCAAAAATATTAGTTACATATGGGTACGTTTATGTTAGTAACTTCATACATAAGAATGATCACTAGGTATGTATATGTATACTAATATCTTTCTGAATGTTTGTAAATTACTATAGTGAAAAAATTATCAAAATCGGTTCATTGGATTTTGAAATAATCACGAACATACGGGTCGAATATATAACCTTCTTTTTTGAACTCGCTTAGTAATAAATCATTATACCTACTACTAACTATTTTATAATGATATAACGTTTGCCTTATAGGTATACGTTCATCATTCGCTTTTTTTATTCACTAACTTCCCAACAATGTAGGGAAAATCAAAATAGTTTTTACTGGCAACACTTATAGTAAAAATAATGCGCGGTAAATTTATGTTTTTATTACGTGTTGTTTTGGATAATCGGAATTAAATAAAACAAACTTACTTGTGAAAAGTAACACCAGTTGCTTTATTATATTTTTCTGACCGTGATTAACAAATTTTAACAACACATTTCACCATCTTGACAAATTGTGTGGCAACTAACAGTTAAGTTCGTGTTCACTCGGACGTCGGGCTGGCAACTGAAGTCGTAGGTGCCCATTGACATATGCGAAGTAGCGATGAGTCGGTGCTTTAGAATGCTGATCTAGTTAAGGTAAAACATCATTGGAACTTAGTATGTGTGGTTGAGATGACGTGTGGTCAATTTACTTTCTTATTTGTTTCTTATTTATTACTTACTTAAATAAAAACTTTGAAAAGATTTTTTAACATACTTACTTTACTTAATTGATTAATTTAATATTAATTTTCGAGATTAATATTAAACCATCTGATTACGTGTCATGTCTGCTTCCGCCTTAAAACATGTGGTGTGATTTGTCCACGTCATACGTTTTCCTTTCAAGGAAGTAAGAGCAAGGTTGCGATCAGGCGTTGATGGAGTACAAATGACATTTATCATTTAATGGCTTTGATATTTTTATGAGAGTTGTTGTAATTCTTTTCATTTGTTATTACTTTCAATTAACGTAATTGTCTCATTCGCGGCTCATTCCGTTTCATTGCCTAGCTATAGCTCATAGAGTAAATACAGTTTAGTCTAAGATGTAGTGTAGTATGATATAACTATGTACTACTACCTTGTGCCCGCGGCTTCGCCCGCGTGAATTTCGGTTTTTCACAAATCCCGAGAGAATCGTGGATTTGAAAGGATTTGGAAAGGGAGCTCCCTCCCGCTCCCTTTTCCAACCTTTATTCAATTTATTCTGCAACTTTCAAAGAAGTTTGCTATAGTAATCTACCTATAGCTGTAGCTATAGATTTCGTTTTTTTTTTAAATCCCGTGGGAATTGTGGATTTTTCCCTGGAAAAATCCACGCTACTTTTATCCTGATAAATAGTAGCCTATGTGTTAATCCAGGGTATAATCTATCCCCATTTCAAATTTCAGCCAAATCCATCCAGTAGTTTTTGCGTGATTGATTAACAAACATCCAAACATCCAAACATCTTAACATCCAAACATGCAAACATCCAAACAACCACACTTTCACATTTATAATATTAAGTAGGATGTTATACTGTAGTCCACTTTAAGAGTATAATAGTATTCGAGAGCTAGTCGTATTGATGCGCAAAAATTATCAGGAAAATAGTTAGGTTAGGTAGGTATGTATAGTTGAGAAATTAGAAAACAATATTGCAGCAGGTTCATATTGAAAATATTTTTATCTACTCTCATATCTTAAAATCCCGATTAAGAAATCAAAATGTGTCTTATATTGGACTACTTTATTCACATACATCTATAATATTTAAAAAAAAAATTAAAAAAGTTTAAAAAATAACACTACTTTGTTAGGAAATTATTGCAAAATAATGTTATAAAATAATTTTTTCTACATTATAGTACAGGCACTGGGTTCTGGTATTTTTGAGCCATGGTGGGTATATAGTTTTGTTACTTACAATTACGCTATCAAAGTTACCCTATTACTGCTCCTGCATTGATACTTTATTTCATTATTGACAGGTCTGGTCGAGTCACGACTCTGGGTTCTGGTTTTTTCAGCGATGGCGGGAAATCGTATTGTTTATGGCAAAATTGTGTTAAATGCATCTATGATAAAAAATATTACTTAAAAAAATATTGTACTATTTTACTACTGTAATATTTTTAGATATTATTCAAACTATTAAAATACATAACATTTCTTCCTGGCTTTTTGGATCTTGGCCGACGCAATGGCGCGGCGGCCTGTGAGGCGAAAGTGTGGCGGTGGCAAGATGCGGCCAGAGGACAGAGTGTAGTGCTACCATAATTGACCATAGACCGCACCGCACATGCGAAATTGACAATTGAATTTTGGCGCCTATTATATTTAAATTTTTAATTTATTATTTACTGTTTTTGTAACCCAAACCTTTGCAAGTGATTTTTTTTGCGCGGAAAAATGTCTAGCAGTGATACTGAAGAGAATTTAACTCCACCTGACCACCGACCAACAATCTTTTGCCAGCAAAATCAAGGAAAACTCACGACAAATATTACCAAGATTTTATGGTTTGGATTTTGAGATATGAGTTTAGATAAAGTAGTGTATGAAACTCTACATAATTAGGTATTAAAAAACTCGTGTAATACTATTAAAAAACTCACCTGCGGCTCGTTTTTTAAACTAACACTCGTGTTTTAATAACCTCTATTATGCAGCCGTTTCATAAACTACTATAGATTCATATTTCGTGTAAAAACCGCATTGAAATCAACCTGCATTATTCAGAGATAGGCACCGGTAGTTTATACATACATACATAGACTGCTAAAATCATAACCCTTCCTTTTGGTTTTGCCTTAGTTGGGTAAAAAACAATAATTGTTTTTTTATAATTAAGTTTCGCATTGATCGATTTCAATTTCAAGTACCACAGCTATCGATTATCCTCCAACAATCGGCCTTGCTCGATCTAATTGCAGTAACGTCACAGAGTTGGTATTTCAATACCGCCAAGACTGTGAGGCTTAGAATAAATAGGTAAAGAAAGGCAGTCGTCGACGCGGCGATAAGCCGTTTTTAACGGGCCTTAAAAGGCTCGATACGTCTATCGTCGCGTCAGTGCACAAGGTACTCATGCGCTTGTGTGCGTGTCGGCAAATGTAATTACAGGGCACACATGGGTTGGTTTATAGCTTACGTTTCGAGCGGAAATTTGTTAGAAACTTCCATTCTAAGCGTAATAGTTCGATGCTGTGAGGTGTGTCAAACCGCGGACACTTCATTCAAGCGAACCTACTACCGGCAAAGACAATGATATACGTAACACCGGTGAGACGAAAACAATATATTTCTAGAGAGATGATTTGGTGTGGAGAGGGAGTGAGTGTTCTTTACACAGTAACACTACGCAATCCATCCATATCCATAGTTAACATTATAAATATGCGTCTGTCTATCTGTATATTATGTATTGGCTGGGCAGTGTTTTCATATGAAAGAATCATATGAAATTTAATCATTAGGTATAGAAAAAGTACAACCGGCAGCGCATATTATTTGTATGTACGTAATAATTTAATATACTTGTTATGAAAAAATGAAACAGTTAACACATGAAACCTCCTTCTTTTCTGGGAGTCGGTTAATTAATATTACACACAAATTAAAGTAAAATAAAATTATTTTAAATAACTGCTTATATTCATAGGAATACTAAAATTTGCAAAAATGAAACCACGAGAATATTCTACAATCGGTATCTATTATTAGTTTGCATACCTAGTTATAAAACTAATTACAAAACCAGCAAACACCCTGAGTCATATGAACGAAATGCCAAGTATAAAGTAGCCGACGCTCTAATTCAAATCGCACGACCTAGAACACAGAACCTCTCACTTTTGAGCTGATCGCATATCATAGCACGCACCGCACAAGCCATACGCCGCACACCTTGACAACCAAGACATACGAATGACTTCATAATAAGATTCATACTCAAGCAGTCATGACCAAGCAGAATACGAATTAATATTTTAGTATTAACAGTAATCAAAACCTAAATACATTATTATTGTAATTGTATACGTGCCTAATTTAATAAATACTTACCTAAATTAAGAATTACTCAATTGGATACTTACTTATTTACTAATTTTTTACCTTTATTTAATCACATATTTAGGTATCATGAAATAAATAAAAAAATCCATTGACATAGCCTACTTTATTTTAACATGTATAGATAACATATTTACTTATTGTATATTTACGTGTCTTAAAATAATTAAAATAATTAAAATAATAATTATTAACATTACTAATCAAACTTAATTAAATTTTGTAGACACGCTCTATAATGTAATAACTGTCTGAAGTTTGTAAGATTTCCGTAAAAATATGTATCTTCAAAATTACATGAGCTCAAAGATTTGTTACAAATCTAGCGTGTCAACTTTTATTGTGTGTAATTGGTTGCTATTCACATAAGAATAAAATAATTCTTCTGTATGAAGAGCGTTAATAAAAAACGCATCGTATGCAACTAAAGCAGCTAAAGCTATGTTGCCACAGACAGACGCACATAGCAGTCATACTTTAACACTTTTATAATAAACATTGAAAGATATAAACACTCCTCTTTTTTCATCGGGAGTTAAAAAAGTGGATGTCAGTACTTGCTACATTTTCAGCGTATCTGTGCTGATAACGTTAAGTTCATTTTCAATTCTGAAAATATTTCCGCTCTCCGTGCGGCTCGCGCGGCGTAGTGCTGTAATGTGCGCTCAACTATCACTTGCGTCCATAGGAATAAGGACTGTTATTAAAACCGAAGGACATTGTACTGCTAGTCGAAGAGGTAGCCGGAATAAAAGTCTAATATGCAATACATACTGCTGGCTCTTAAATATAATCTCGTTGGTGTAAAATATGGTTTGCAGAGCAATAGAGTTTGACTAATCGATAAGAATTAAAGTGATTTTGAGAATAAAATCGGATTTTGTAACGATTACACATATAAAAGTAAAACAATACAAAAAAAATTGAGGATAAAATACGATATAATAAGCCGAATATAGCACACGAAATTTATTAAATATAGTTAGCTTAAATAATTTTATGTAGAACACAGCTTGAAAAATGTAAGTGACACAACACTATAAAAGAATTCAATTCAAATTCAATATTATTTCTTTGAAAAAAAAAAATCAAAATGCATCGGTACTGTACAGCATCTCTTGGACTATTTCTTAAGCTATATAATTAATTTAAACGTACTAGTAAAATTCAGCGTAAATGTCAAATAATAAAGCAATAGCTGGGCAGTGGTCAGGGCGAAACAATATAAAGGATTTCTTAATTTTTATAACAAAGATTTCGCTAAATTGCAGATCGCTGATAGGATAGGGCTGTCGCTAATTACATAATTTATAGAACCTTAATATACCACGATATATCCATTTCATCTGGATTAGATTTTAGAAATAATCTTAAGACTGTCAAAGAGCTCGAATAAGAAAGAACTATTATTCGTCAAAATTCTCATAGATCTTATTACCTATACGCAAGGCTAAAAATCAAAGGTTGGACTGGATTTTTTCGGCAGGCTTGTGGATTGAAAAGGAAATCCTAGGAGCTTTTAGGAGTTTGACTTTTTGTTTTGAGATATAATTATATGAATATTTAATTTTAACTAGCTGATATACGCAAGTTAATCTGCTGGATTTAGGTTTTCAGAAAATCCATTTTCCACGATGAAAATAATTCTAGAGTAATGCTCCCTGAGTAATCCTCTAAAGTTCCGTAAAATTTAAGGTAATTTTTGCCAACCCTATTGGTAAAGTGTGCAAAATAAAATATGAAACCAGTTTAAGCTTTTAGTTGACTCAGTAATTTTATATGCACTCTTAAGCATATAATAATACCTCATAGTTCCTTAGGAAAATACTTAATTATATACCTACTTAGTATCTATCTTAATCACGGAAGAGAAAAGGCAGGGGAAGTGAAATGCACCAAAACTACTATAGGAACCGCTGTCGCCAAACTCATACAAATATACCGTTAATCATATATTGCACTACAAAGAAACAAATCGTTTGATTTGTCGTTTTAAGTTTAGTCAAAACTAGCCTACTTCACAGAACTCACAGATTTGGAAACAAACCCTGATTTTCTAGAAATAAGATTTATTTTGCTTTAACGGAAGAATGTATTTATGAGCTATAGTCACACTAGATTCGATTGTCCAATTAATTCCGCTACTTGACCATAGATGGCGCTGTATTGCTACTCATTTAGGGCCGCACCACGTAGTTCATTGAATTATTATCTATCGATATCGATAGATACTCGTTATTTTGTTTATTCGCAAAAAGAAAATTAAAAAAGGTAATTATAAAATTAAATAAAAGTGCTGGTATGTATGCACTGATGAGTAAATAAAAATGTTGAGTAAAAGCCATTAAAACTTTAGTGATTGACTAAAATGTAAAGTTATCGATTCTTAATTTTTTTACTATTTGGGTTTTGACAATGACTTATATATTAAGAAAAGCGATATATTATTATTATTATGAATCAAAAATAATACGATATAAAAAATGCCTACTTATATAATACGATCAATTTAGACTTCCAAGATTACAATATTCACACCTGGCTGAAAATTGCATAGTGCTATTCTACTAGTCAAGCCCTTTCATTTGATACCCATATTAAGGGGGTTGTAAAAAAAATATGTAATCCGCCATTTTGTAGCGGCGGCCATCTTGGACCGATTTTCTTCAAACATAGCTAACAACACTCTCGACTAATTCACCTTTCAAACAAAAAAAAAACGCATTCAAATCGGTCCACCCGTTTGAGCTCCACAGGGGAACAGACAGACACACGCACACACACACACACACACACACACACACACAGACACGTCAAACTTATAGCACCCCGTCGTTTTTGCTTCGGGGGTTAATTAATAATAACTGTATCAAAAATCATCGTTTGGTCGTTAAAATATCGATAACAATGTACTTAGCTAACATCACGGAAGAGAGAAGGCAGGGGAAGTGAAATGCACCAAAACTACTATAGGAACCGCTGTCGCCAAACTCACACAAATATACCGTTAATCTATATTGCACTACAAAGAAACAAATCGTTTGATTTGTCGTTTTAAGTTTAGTCAAAACTAGCCTACTTCACAGAACTCACAGATTTGGAAACAAACCCTGATTTTGTAGAAATAAGATTTATTTTGCTTTAACGGAAGAATGTATTTATGAGCTATAGTCACACTAGATTCGATTGTCCAATTAATTCCGCTACTTGACCATAGATGGCGCTGTATTGCTACTCATTGAATTGTCTATCGATATCGATAGATACTCGTTATTTTGTTTATTCGCAAAAAGAAAATTAAAAAAGGTAATTATAAAATTAAATAAAAGTGCTGGTATGTATGCACTGATGAGTAAATAAAAATGTTGAGTAAAAGCCATTAAAACTTTAGTGATTGACTAAAATGTAAAGTTATCGATTCTTAATTTTTTTACTATTTGGGTTTTGACAATGACTTATATATTAAGAAAAGCGATATATTATTATTATTATGAATCAAAAATAATACGATATAAAAAATGCTTACTTATATAATACGATCAATTTAGACTTCCAAGATTACAATATTCACACCTGGCTGAAAATTGGTAGGATTGTTCAAAACACTATTATAAATGAAATGTGAAAAGTCCTCATCGATCCGACACCTGGAAAAAAATTACTCGGTGTCAAAGTTTTCACGGGAAATTTTTCAGCAAAACGGTAAGTCTTATCATAAAATTATTTTAAACAAAATTGTAGATCAGATAATTATCTATAAAAAATGTCTGTATACTTTTTTTCCTAAGAGCCACCGTTTTTGAGATATAACGATTCAAATAAATTAATTTCGAAATAAAAATGAGGGGCTGGGTTTCTTTTTACCCAAAATTCTGTGGTGGTGGTGCAATCTTGTATTTGCATAGTGCTATTCTACTAGTCAAGCCCTTTCATTTGATACCCATATTAAGGGGGTTGTAAAAAAATATGTAATCCGCCATTTTGTAGCGGCGGCCATCTTGGACTGATTTTCTTCAAACATAGCTAACAACACTCTCGACTAATTCACCTTTCAAACAAAAAAAAACGCATTTAAATCGGTCCACCCGTTTGAGCTCCACAGGGGAACAGACAGACACACGCACACACACACACACACACACACACACACACACACACACACACACAGACACGTCAAACTTATAACACCCCGTCGTTTTTGCTTCGGGGGTTAATTAATAATAACTGTATCAAAAATCATCGTTTGGTCGTTAAAATATCGATAACAATGTACTTAGCTAACATCATGACATCTCTACGACCACGACCACCCGATCGGCGTCCATACCGTGAGTCTAACGTCTAGTGAAGGAATATATTTATATAGTACAAGTCCATTGCGTCCTAAGACCGACCGATTCGATGATTGATTTTTACTAAGCAAGCAATGGATTTTGTTCATAATGAGATATAAACTTCTCAATTTAGCACATTTTTAGCATAATGTAAATATACAAAATAATGTTTTCTTGTTTTTTATGGAAAATAACAACAATAGCTTGTACTTAAGTGTGAAATGAGATGCCATATTTTGTATGATTCACTTTTTTGCTTGATTTTTTGCAAACAACCACTGAACAACACGGCATTTTGTTAAAAATCGAGAGCGGTGAAGCGATCGTTGGACGACATTCGACTCAAGACAAAAACGGTTCTCAGGTGTATTTAACGCCAGAAGAGTTCTCAGGAACCACGCCCCCTTGCCATATCTCGTCTTATTCATTTTATCTATGGCTAACATCATGACATCTCTACGACCACGACCACCCGATCGGCGTCCATACCGTGAGTCTAACGTCTTAGTGAAGGAATATATTTATATAGTACAAGTCCATTGCGTCCTAAGACCGACCGATTCAATGATTGATTTCTACTAAGCAAGCAATGGATTTTGTTCATAATGAGATATAGACTTCTCAATTTAGCACATTTTTAGCATAATGTAAATATACAAAATAATGTTTTCTTGTTTTTTATGGAAAATAACAACAATAGCTTGTACTTAAGTGTGAAATGAGATGCCATATTTTGTATGATTCACTTTTTTGCTTGATTTTTTGCAAACAACCACTGAACAACACGGCATTTTGTTAAAAATCGAGAGCGGTGAAGCGATCGTTGGACGACATTCGACTCAAGACAAAAACGGTTCTCAGGTGTATTTAACGCCAGAAGAGTTCTCAGGAACCACGCCCCCTTGCCATATCTCGTCTTATTCATTTTATCTATGATCTTAATCAACATAAAACGGACAGATCTAGGTTAATTGAGATTAGTATTTCCGTTTTCCAGTGTGATTCTTATGTTTTTTACCTTGCACTTTCCGGTATGTGTCTATGTTTTAATAGATATAATCATCACAAAGCACACCAAAGATAGAAGTTTTTAGGTTATAAAGTAAACAATAATATCATTATTTTAAATTTAAATATTTATTAAATTTAAAAGTAAAATGTACCCTAATCCATACTAATCATAATCTTAATCTTAATAATATATGTATAAAACAAAGGCTTTGTTCGAACATTTATAACTCGAGAATGGCTAGACCGATTTTCATGGTTTTTGATTCGTTGTACCTATTTGTCTCCGACCCGAATAGCAGAATAACTCTATTAAAAATATTGGAAAATTTACGAAAAAAATAAAATAAAAGAAAAATGATTTTCCAATTTACAAAATGTTGGTATCGCGGGTCCGATGATGGGATTTGCACGTCGCGTGCTCGGTGCTACCCGTGCGAAGTCGGGACGGGTCGCTAGTATATACTTAATAAATGCGAGATTCATCACTGAATAATCATGACAAAATTAAGCGTAGAGTTTGCTTGTGTTCTAAAGAGAGACAGACGCTTTTCATTCCATAAAAACAAAGAGTTCCCACGGGATTTTTGAAAAAAAGAAGTAGGTACATATTATCATCTAATATTAGTTATGGATGTAGGTATACCTAATTTTGTAAAGTGCTTTAACTTAATCAGGCTAATTATAATTCTTGAATATTAAACTGACAGATTAATTATTTTAACTCAATGAATATATACGCAGTCTCACAAATGTTGTTAAATACTGTTAACGCAACAATATTAGACTATAAAAAGGTTGAAACAACGGAAATTACGTTAAAAAAACCTCTATAAAGTGGAATTTAATTCGATCCGCATTCCGTTCAAAGTCATAAGTAAGGCCACAGTTAAAATTAATACGCTATCGTAGAAGCGTATCAGGAATATGAGTATTTCACGGTCATACGGCTAGTTTAAGTTAAAGTTAAAGAATGATTTAAATCTAGGAATATATTGTTTACCTACTGGCTAACTTTTCGTGTGTACACGCGCTTATTCTATTCTTTAAGACTATCCTAAACAAGTATAAATTAGAAATTTAAAAAACCCCCGACATTCGCCATTTTGTGGCGGCGGCCATCTTGGATTTGCATAATGCTATTCTACTAGTCAAGCCCTTTCATTTGATACCCATATTAAGGGATTTGTGAAAAAACATGTAATCTGCCATTTTGTAGCGGCGGCCATCTTGGACCGATTTTCATCAAACATAGCTAACAACACTCTCGACTAATTCACCTTTCAAACAAAAAAAAACCGCATTCAAATCGGTCCACGCGTTTGAGCTCCACAGGGGAACAGACAGACACACACACACACACACACAGACACGTCAAACTTATAACACCCCGTCGTTTTTGCGTCGGGGGTTAATTAAAAATGGACGTAAATTAACAGCTCTAAAAAAATGATCACTTTTCACTTCGTGAAAAGCACTATTTCAAGACCTATCAATTAAGTTTAGTTTATATATTGTGTACATCGAATCAGCACTTACATACGTCACGTATGTAAGTGCTGATTACGTGTAATCTATACATATAATAAAATCGTAGAATTGCCGTATCTGTACATTGAAGATTTTTGCAAAATAATAACTGGGGGATGTTAGGGATAAGTAATAGAACGTAAAAAAGCTATTTTTGAAATTTTTGTCTGTTTGTCTGTTTGTCTGTTTATCTGTTTGTCTGTTTGTCTGTTTATCTGTTTGTCTGTTTGTCTGTATGTTTGTGCGCGCATCACGTAAAAACTACTGAATGGATTGAAATGAAACTCGCCATGATTTAAGTTAATACTATGGAGCAACATATAGGATACTTTTTATCCCGAAATTCAGCACGGTTCCCTTGGGAGAGGGGATGAAAGGCAAAATGTGTACTTAGCTGTAATTCGTTAATGGGTGGTCCGATTTCATTCATTCTTTTTTGTTAGAAAGTAGATACTTTAAAGACTACTGGCTAATCTCCGAAAGGCTGGACCGATTTTGATGGGACTTTCACTGGCGGATGTTTACATTTTGATTTACCTAAACATCCGCCAGTGAACTTTTAACAGTTTTTAGCAAGGTTTAAACTCAAAGGAGCATAGGAAAAACAAAATGATTCCCACAGGATTATTAAAATCTATATCCACGCGAACGAAGTCGCGGGTATCCGCTCGTTCATAATAATAATTACACATTTCCCGTAAGATATTCTTAATATTAATGATGGTGAAACCCGCATTAAAATCGACTTAGAAGTTTATTAGTTACAGGCGAGTAAACAGACAAACGCATTTAGCGACTATTTACCAGTTTCACCAATTTTACCAGTTCACCCTGTATCTCCAATTTTGTAACAACAATGGCCCGGTTTCAGCCCATGTTCTACTATACCGGACACATAAACAGGGCTGTGGCACAAACATCTTGTTTGACTAAAGATGCGTACCTGAGTTGGCGTGCAGGAATGTGGAATGTTTGAAGTGAAATTACTCATTAAAAACCCTTTCGTGCCCTTATGTTATGTGTAAGCACCTAATTAGGGATGTCCTCCAACTAAATTCCAGTGCGTCCTTACACATGCGACATATTTCGATCCCACAGTGCGTCGGTACACGCATTCCATACTTAGCTGGAATTTATGAAGCTAATATAAATAAATACAAGTATAAATTAAAAATTTTAAAAACCCCCGACATTCGCCATTTTGTGGCGTCGGCCATCTTGGATTTGCATAGTGCTATTGTACTAGTCAAGCCCTTTCATTTGATACCCATATTATGGGAGTTGTGAAAAAATATGTAATCCGACATTTTGTAGCGACAGCCATCTTGGATCGATTTTCATCAAACATAGTTAACAATACTCTCGACTAATTCACCTTTCAAACAAAAAAACCGCATTCAAATCGGTTCTCCCGTTTGAGCGCTACAGGGGAACACACACACACACACACACACACAGACACGTCAAACTTATAACATCCCGTCGTTTTTGCGTCGGGGGTTAAACTAATAAAATTAAAAATAAAAGATGATTATGCCTAGTTTATAATGCCAGAAGCCCGTTAGTCCTGTTTGGTTACTAGGTCATGTAGAAATATATATGGTAATGAACTAAGATAAGTAAGCCAGTATGTAAATATCATCATCTTCGTCTTCTCGAGCGATGGCCGTTAGTTTTTTCTCATTCCTGTTGGTTGCTAGATCTCCTGTAGGGATTTCTACATGCTCTTGTGCAGCATACATCCAGCGGCTCCCTTGCAAATTGTTCAAATTCAAATTCAAATCATTCTTTTGTTTCATCTAGTCATATCTGTTTACCAATACTAAAACACTAACGTCCATCGGTATTTTGGCTTTGTGCCCCGCTTAAAGTCTCTTCACATTGTGTATATAATGTACTACCTACAATTAACTCATTATTTAAATTCAGGTATTTATGTTCTCAACTCAAATTGTCGGACAATTAAAAGAAAATGTCATTACTTACAGCAAAACAATCCTTTTTTAAATCCTTGAAAAGTAAGTACGTATGACATTCGTATTATCTTAATATTGTAGTCAGTGCAGATAAAACACCTACCTACATTATTATCACGCAGAATATTATGCAGATTTTATTTACACATCGGCCAGTTGTTATTCAAATCGCAGTATTCTATATCATTCATAAACTGCGGAACAGGTTGGTCGGGTCACTGACACGAGATGAGTCGAGTGAATGAATCTCGCGTCATCACCAGTTAGGCTTTGACATTGATTATGACTCATGGCGGTCTCGTTTTGGGGAAATTTTTTGCGTTTAATAGTGTCAGACAGAAAAGTTTCGATCCTGTTTTGATCCAGGTATGATTATTAGTTACCTTTTATTCCAAGAGGTCATAATATAATTTGGTAACGGTCTTGGTATACCTACCTACGTGATAACAAGTATATATTAAAATTTTAAAAAACCCCCGACATTCGCCATTTTGTGGGGGCGGCCATCTTGGATTTACATAGTGCTATTCTACTAGTCAAGCCCTTTCATTTGATACCCATATTGAGGCAGTTGTGATAAAATATGTAATCCGCCATTTTGTAGCGGCGGCTATCTTGGATTGATTTTCATCAAACATAGCTAACAACACTCTCGACTAATTCACCTTTCAAACAAAAAAACCGCATTCAAATTGGTTCACCCGTTTGAGCGCTACAGGGGAACACACATACACACACACACAGACACGTCAAACTTATAACACCCCGTCGTTTTTGCGTCGGGGGTTAAAAAGCTACTAACTCTGCGATGCCAATAATTGTCTTCTTGCTTCTTGCGCTAGGTTGCGTTATCTGTTTTGGGTGCTTCGTATCTAAAATTATGATGAACCCTTAGAATATAAAATGCTGAAATAATGAATTGATTACCAACTTATAATATTATTTAATAGTATAATCAACCTGTTTTATTATAACAGCATATATAAAACAATACCTAAATAGAAGTCATTGAAGCCAAAAAGATAAATGTCACGTCAATTTTATTATAACATTCAAACAACAATTTAAATCACTTCATCATACGGTCATTGTAGTGGGTATAACTATACTTACCTACCGATAACTGCCCACTTTTATCACGACCTGTACCTTTACTTACCTAATACCTACCACCTACCTACGCCACAATATCGTACCAGGCACCTTTAGTGTTTCAACACACTATGCCGAAAATACGCGACCGAATTTCCGTGGCTGATTTTACGTTCCGACGGATTCGGCTAAATATGACACACGAGAGCCGAAATTACGCGGCAGAAACTTGGGTCGCATATAATGTGTTGCTATACAAAACATTACGCCGAATCGCTGCAGAACTTACGCCCGACCGAAGTTCGGCTGTACGCTTTAACGCGACGTAATTTCGGTTTGGTGTGTCATCAGTAATAAAATTCGTATTGCAGGCGTAGTCACGCCGAACTTCGGTCGCGTATTTTCGGTATAGTGTGTTTAAACACTTATCACTGATTTATTTCAGTACGGGGTCGTCATTCGAGCACCTTGCGACGCCAACGTGTATGGTTTCTTCGAGCTACTGGTATGAGCCCCACCGCCCCCGCCCTTTGTCAATTCAATTTCGCGACTCGATGAGATAATATGTCGGCAGAATTTGAAGACCCCCCACTACACAGATGAACGATCTCAAGAAAGCCGCGAGCAGCCGCTGGATACAAGTGTCACAAGATCTGTGACGATCCTTGTTAGAAACTTATATATGTCCAGCATTGGATTATAATAATAATATAACCCCCGACGCAAAACTACGTGGTGTTATAAGTTTGACGTGTCTGTGTGTGTGTATGTATGTACACTATGATAGATTTCTGTGGAAATAAATTAAAATGCCCAAAAAAACAATAAACGTATTTTGAATAAAAGTATTAGAAAAACAATTTATGTACAATGCTTTAGAGATACGTGTTTCACAGGTATACACAGAAAAAGATGGCGAACGCAATGGAGATCGTAGAGCGGGAAACGCGCCAGTGTTGCTAGGCTCATCACGGGGTTCAGTCTATAGTAGTTTATTTTATTTATTAATGCTAACAATTTCCAATCCAAGATGGCCGCCACCACAAAATGGCGAATGTCGGGGGTTTTTTTTAAATTTTTAATTTTAAATACTTGATACTACTTAATAGCATTTACAAAAATGACTTTCCCATTAATTCTTGTACGTTTAATAAAACACCCACCAGCTATAAAATATAATTACTCATTTAATGTTTTCCTGCTCTTGATCAAGTTAACCGGTTTCATTACCTCTGGCATTTGTGGTCAATTTCAGATCCTAATCGTTCGCCAGATTAGTACTTGCGCTCAGTTATTTCCTGAGCAATGTGTTCAAGGCCTTTGGTAATTTGAAGGCTTTTTTGCGGCGCCACGCCTTAGAAACGATTTGTTGAATAGGCACCTATATATTATTGTATATGTATGCTTATTTTCTCATTTTTTCATTATTTCTCATTATTTCAAACTGAGTTTTCGGGTTTGACTCCTATGGCAGGGTCTATTTGAATATATTATTATGTATTTTTTTAATTGATTCAAATCTGACGGGAGCCTTCATCGCTCTAAAATGTTCTTCATTTTCGCAACGTGTCTTCAGACTTCACTACTGATTAACTTTCCCTAAATTTGAATGTTTCAACTACACAACTGCCAGAAATGCCTGGCATAACCAAAACCAGACAAAAATGAAACGTGTTTCAAAATTAAAGTTAATCTGAGATACTCTTTAGTAAGCTTTAGCTTAAACCGTTGAAGTCATTGAATAATAATATTAAAGCATAATAAATATATTATGCTAAAGGTGATATTACTAAGTATGTGTGAGAATGTAAATTGTACTTCACCTATTTGAATCACTTATACGTGAGAATCTATCGAGTATGATCCAGTAACTAGTTTCCAACTTGTCTTTGCTTTGTCACAACTTGTCTTTCTTTTTCTATATAACTATAAAATTTCTTTATAACCCATGTAAAGCCCAAATTAGACCGTGCTCCGTTCATCGATCATTTTTGCGATGAACAATGCACGATACGAGAGACAGTGGCACAGTGCCTGTGAACGATGAACGGTCGGTGTTTAGAGGGTTCATTTTCGTTGACTCATCGATGAAGAAATAAATCAAAAATCAAAAATCAAAATGAAAGCAAAAATCCCGAAAAATTAAGTCTAATTTTGAGCGCGGAATTTCAAAAAGCTCTCCTTATTGCATCACTTATATAGGTTATTCAAGAAAGTTTTCTTTCAGATTCTAAATCTATCAGTTTAGGCTGGGTGTCAGTCACGGACTGCCTCGTTGGTCTAATGGTTAGCATATTCGACTGCAGATCAGAGGAGGTCCTGGGTTAAGCAAAAATTGTTAGGTATTGGGTTTTTCTGTCATGAAATTCTCAGTGCCATCCAGCCCGGAGTTGGTATAATAGTTGATGGTGTTTCACCCGCGTGCCTCGGAGAGCACGTTAAGCAGTCGGTCCCGGTTATTATCACTATCAAGTGACAGTGATAATAACCGGCGGGGTGATTACGTAAAACTTTGCAGTAGCGATAGCAACGCGACAGCAATAGCAATGCGACAGCGACCACTACGCGACCGGTCGCAAAATGTCACTAGAATTCGTATTATGCAAGCCGATCGCACGTCTATTGCTCGCCTGTCGCAAAATGTACTTTTGCCATCGATAATTCAAAAATTAATAAAATTGCTTGTTAAATGTATGTATTTAAAAAAAACAGTAAACGTACTCGACAATTACTCACAACAAATCAACAATCACTTTGCAACAAATGCAGAGGTTGTTGCAGTTTGACGTTTCATTTTGCTTGGCTGTCGCTGTCGTATTGCTGTCAAGGAATTTTAGATAATACCAATTTGATGTTTGCAAAAGTGACGTTTGACAGCAATGATCGCGCAATTTACGCCTGTTGCAAACCTGTCGCGAGATACGTAATCACCCCGCGGGTTGCCCGGTAAGCCCACCAACGTGAGCAATTGGAGCAGCGTGACGGGTCTAAGCTCTTAATCCCTCTCTCCGTGATAGAGGAGGCCTGTGCCCAGTAGTGGGAAAGTGCTTTATTTACCTTGGTCATGAGAGTGACTTTTTTGCCATTTATTCATATTATTTTATGTTATGAATAAAAACTCATAGCGAGTAAAAAAGGCTTTATTACTAACTAGCTGACCCCCGCGACTTCGTTCGCGTGTTTATAGGTTTTATATAGGATCGGATCGGATCCCATAATTCTTTTATGTAAACTAAATGTAGACTAAGTTACTCCTTATATCATCACCTACCTGCCATTGGAAGTTCCGTTAAAATCGATCCAGCCGTTTCGGAGATTAGTTGGAACAAACAGACAGACCAACAAACATAAATTTAAACGCACACCAGTTTAAAATAAGCCGTACGTTCAAAGATCCGAGTCCCAAGTTATTTGAACCCAATACTGAGGGTTGTAATGTCTGTCATTTCTGAACTAAAAAACCTATGACCTTGAAATATTTACGGGACAATACTTAAAGTATTACCTTTCCTACAAAAAAATAATGAGTTAAATCGAACTACGCGTTAATGAATTACAGTTAAATACACGTTTTAACTTTCTTCCCCTCTCCCAAGGGACTACTACTACTTTTTTAACCGACTTTCACAAAAGGAGGAGTTGTGTTTTTCTACATATGTACACCGATATCTCCGAGATTTCTGAACCGATTTGCGTAATTTTTTTTTAATCGATAGAGAAACATTGCGACACTGCCCTACAAAAAAAATTTATTCCAACTCCTCAATCCTGATGCTGTAGGGGACCTGATCCCCAAACCTAATGGGATTTAGGAACTGTCGGTTATTTAAATTGATATTGGGGGTACCAATTAAAGACTATCGTTGAATGAACTTGAGTAGGTACATATCCAACTCCTCAACCCTGATGCTGTAAGGAATTGTATTCCGAAATCGTAAGGATCCCACGGAATTTTTCCGTTTTGGGGACGGGTTACTACAGATAGGCTACTTTTTGTTCTGGAAAATCAAAAGTTCCCACGGGATTTTTAAAAACCTAAATCCACACGGGCGAAGCCGTGGGCATCATCTAGTTACATTATAAAGTATAGACAATAGAAGCAACCACGAGAATCGCGTGGCCTAGTTGCCATATCACACTTTGTCGAACAATACTCTGCCGAAACATACTTTGTCCTTTTTCCTTTATCGCTTGTCCAAATGGAAACTCTTTGTTGCTATTTTCGTTAGGTTTTTAGGACTTTGTTGAAACTCATATATAGATAGCTCAACAGGATATTATGGCAGCGGACTGAAGTGAAATCATTTATTATTTTATCTGTGCAGAAATCCAAAAGATCGTATAGTCTCAAATCGTCCATTGAATATATTGTCGTGCCTACTCCGAGGACCTTAGCTCAAGTTTTGAGCTAAATAGTAAATTGAAATTAAAAGGAAATATAAATATTACTTATGCTGTATTATTTATTATTACACACTTGTTGAGGAAATGTCTTACAGAAGTTGCTTATGTGATTAACAAAGATCAAGAAATGCTTCAATATCCAAATATAGTGGTGTATAATCTATCTTCTATATCTATATCTATACTAATATATAAAATTGAAGTGTCTGTCTGTAATATCGAAATAACTACCTCATATTAAGCTCATATGGTTATTTGAACGGTACCATAACGGAATCACACGTTTTTAAAATTTTTGTCTGTCTGTCTGTCTGTCTGTCTGTTTGAACGGGCTAATCTTCGGAACGGCTGCACCGATTTTGACGGAACTTTCACATACAAGTAGAGAATTAACCAGGGAGTAACATAGGCTACTTTTTTAACCGACTTTCAAAAAAGGAGGAGTTGTGTTTTTCTACCTATGTACACCGATATCTCCGAGATTTCTGAACCGATTTGCGTAATTATTTTTTTTAATCGATAGAGAAACATTGCGACACTGTCCTACAAAAAACTTGGATTCCAACTCCTCAATCCTGATGCTGTAGGGGAACTGATCCCCAAAACTAATGGGATTTAGGAACTGTCGGTTATTTAAATTGATATTGGGGGTGCCAATTAAAGACTTTATCGTTGAATGAACTCGAGTAGGTACATATTCAACTCCTCAACCCTGATGCTGTAAGGAATTGCATTCCGAAATCGTGGGGATCCCACGGAATTTTTCCGTTTTGGTGACGGGTTGTAACAGATAGGCTACTTTTTGTTCTGGAAAATCAAAAGTTCCCACGGGATTTTTAAAAACCTAAATCCACACGGGCGAAGCCGTGGGCATCATCTAGTCTAGTAATATAATAAAACTGTAACAGATCCAATTCTGTACATTGAAGATATTTTGAAAATTTTAATTGGAAGGCACTCTATAATCGATACTGAAGCCAAAACTGCAATTTGTTTAATTTTTGTCTGTCTGTCTGTCTGTCTGTCTGTCTGTCTGTCTGTATCTTGGCCGCGCATCACGCCGAAACTACTGAATGGATTCGAATGAAACTTGGTACAATTTGAGTTTATACTCCGAGGTAGGACATAGGATACTTTTTATCTCGAAATTCAGCACGGTTCCCTTGTGAGAGGGGAAGAAAGTTAAAACGTGTATTTAGCTGTAATTCATTAACGCTTAGTTCGATTTAACTCATTCTTTTTTTGTTAGAAAAATAGTACTTTAGGTATTGTCCCGTAAATATTTCAAGGTCATAGGTTGTTTAGTTCAGAAATGATAGACATTTATTGGGTTCAAATAACTTGGGACCCGGATCTTTGTACGTACGGCTTACTTTAAACTGGAGTGTGTTTAAATTTATGTTTGTCGGCCTGTCTATTTTTTCCAGCTAATCTCCAAAACGGCTGGATTGATTTTGACGGAACTTTCAATGGCAGATAGGTGATGTTATAAGGAGTAATTTAGGCTACATTTAGTTTAGGTAAAAAAGGATTATGGGATCCAATCCGATCCTATATAAAAACCTATATCCACGCGGACGCAGTCGCGGGGGTCAGCTTGTAATATAATAAGCTTGTCTGACGGGCTGTAAATCTATCAAAGACATGTAATGATAGGATATGTTTATTTTTTTATTAAATAATGAAATGTTTATGAAAATTATGATTAGTTTATTCAGTTTAACTAACTCCTGGAAATAACACAATTAAAAAAACTAAATTAAATCTGAAACCATATCGATTCCACTAAAGCAGGGCGTTATACCCAAGATGCTGGCATGCAGCAATGCCATTCTGGATGGCCAAACTAATTCTTTGGCCGAAGCAGCCCCAGATTTGTGATCAAAGTTATCGTTATTATAAAATCTTTGGAGATTTTCAAAATGCTTACATGAAGACTAAAATAGCACGCTATAAGATCGTGAGAATCTCATATGTCTAAATAACTCGTGTTATCATACAAGAACTAAAGAAAGCAAAATATCTGATTAAAAATAATTCGAGCGTACCCAATCTCACTAATGAATGTAATTGGAGTTGATGTAATAATTACAGATGATTTTGAAGGCTGGAGCGACGGTGAGCGATCATTTGAAGCAAATGTTAAAGCTCTCGTCAAACGTAGAACAGACCAGCTGCTGTGAAATCTAATTATACCAATCCTACACAAATGTGTGGTATATGCCATGAGAGTTAAAAATTAATATTTGAAAATAGTTTTAGGTAAGTAGATAATTTTTTTGTAAATACAATTAAGATTTAGTTAAGTTTATGTAAATTACACTTATGTAATTTTGAGTTAATAAAAATAAGAAAATCAAAAGAGAATTTTTTACTTTTTGTTTTATAAGGAGCAACTGCTGAGTCTCTTGCCGGCTTGTCTCAGTAGATTTTGCTTACTGGACTGTTAGTAGTTTTAGCTTATCATAAAAATCACAATACAAGTCACGTTATATTAATAAAACAAAGTTTCCCGCTGCGTCTACTTGTCTGTCTGGTCGCGATAAACTCAAAAACTACAGCACAGATTTTCATTTGGTTTTCACCAATAGACAAAATGATTCATGAGAAAAGTTTGGGTGTATATTTTGCTAAAGTTTTGTGTAAATTGATTGAAATATGACGATAAAGTACGTAAGATTGAAGTAAGACGACGATTGTTGAAAATATCGGAAAAAGTTAGCGACCTGGGTGCTTTCATCGAAAACGCTGCTTATCCCTTTGAGATATAACAAAACAATGTATGATGGAATAGTATCGGGTAGAAACTACCCGTGCGAAGCCGGGGCGGGTCACTAGTGAATAAAAAAAATTAAAAATGTATGATTACAGAAAGCTCTGAGTAATCAAAAAATATTTATTGAATGAATTTCAAAACGCCTCTTCCTTTGTCTTAAACTTTACAAAGGGTAACAATACGATGGTTACGTTAACTTCAAACAGTTATAAACAATACCGTATTTATGTTAAAGTTCATTGTTGTTTAATCTATTTGATGAATACGACTGCATAATGAGAGAATAACTGTAAAAAGGTCACCACGTTTTTCGACGATCGTGTGGCATTGCGATATATATGGATAAGTTGTAACGATATTCACACTAGAGACTTTTTATTAAGAAAATTTCATCATTTATGCATAGACACATACGCCTGCCATGATATAACATAGATTATAGAATAAGATGAATAAGAACAAGACAATTATTTAACTTAAAATGGAATAAAAGCCAGGAAAAGGCGCTAATTCTCGCTCCTCTGTTATTAACAACAAAAAAATAGTTATTTCTATGATATTGAACTGGAAGTACCTCTATACCGATTTGGTATTAGAAAATAGATGAAAGAAACTACTACGGCTCTCTCTCTCAAAGATCTCTCTATAAAGAACTTGGTAAGAAGGGGCTCTTACGTCACCTACTATATTATTATAAGTTCATACACAAGTATAAATTAAAAATTAAAAAACCCCCGACATTCGCCATTTTGTGGTGGCGGCCATCTTGAATTTGCATAGCGCTATTCTACTAGTCAAGCCCTTTCATTTGATACCCATATTAGGGGAGTTGTGAAAAAATAATATGTAATCCGCCATTTCGTAGCGGCGGCCATGTTGGATTGATTTTAGTCAAATATAGCTAACAACACTCTCGACTAATTCATCTTTTAAACAAAATAAAACCGCATTCAAATTGGTCCACCCGTTTAAACACTACAGGGGAACAGACACACACACACACACACACGTACACACACACACACACACACACACACACACACACACACACACACACACACACACACACACACACACACACACACACACACACACACACACACACACACAGACACAGACACGTCAAACTTATAACACCCCGTCGTTTTTGCGTCGGGGGTTAAAAATAAAGCGTAGCAACATTTTGTTGGGCGACATATCGCTAGCGTGAATGTGATCATACGTGTACATTCATCGTGAGGCATCGCCGCAGAGACGAGATTTAAAAGTTCATTGCCACGGCTGGTGATTTTGAGCACAAGTTCACGGTTGCGTCGTTATGTTGCATAACGTTTGTTTACATCACGCTTCTCCGCACGAAATTTTATGCTCTGAATAATAATATGATTATGTGGTCTGGGCATCTTTTATGATCGAGTTCGGACCATATTTTCACTTTTGATGTAATTCTTTTGGTTGCTTGACTTTATGAATAAAAAAATTGTTCTGTTAATTTCTGTTTTCATTTAGGTTATTCTTAATTTGTTTAGTGAAGATTTTACAAATTATTTGATATCGTTTAGTTTGATTTTGTCAGGCTAACTTAACCGTGAATAAAATAATTATGTCCAAATGTTGTCAAAGTTATTATAATTGTGTAATTACTAATTAGTATAACGTCAAATTGACATAAGAAAAAAAGACACGAATTTGAAAATATTTCAGAATGTTACGTCTACTTTATGATTTGATATCAATCTTTCCCTTGATCTAGATTCTAGATTTAAGGCTTATTTCATGATTTACCGACAACGACATAGTCTAATCTAATAAATGTAATATCACTTTCTGTTGATGTCCTCATAGCATAATGTATTCTTGGTCAATGCTATTTCAAACAAAAAAAATTTACTTACTACTATTTTACCGAGATTATCGGATTACCTGTGGAATCTAGATGCCGAATAGGTTTAACAAACGCTCCAATTCCCTCAGATATTCAATACTCATTATGAAATAGGGTATCATTTTCATTTCTTCATATATAAATTGACGGAGATCCATTTCGAATTCACACTTGACATCTGCACTAGAAACGACTAGCATCAATCAAACAAATCCAACAAGATGGTCCACCAGGTAAATTGTAACTTATTTAAAATATTAAACTTAGTAAAAATATTTTAAAATGTAAATTTGGCAAAAAATATTTAAAAAATATTTTATATTGACAAGCTATAAGTATTTTAGGAAAAAATAAACAATAATAAATTTAAATTATACCATAGAAGAGTCCCTTCGATTTCTCCAGGATACCATCATCAGATCCTCATTTGTTGACTATGGAACGTATACCCTTTCAAACAAAAGAAGAATTTTCCAAATCGGTCCAGGCATCTTTGAGTAATCGGGGAACATACTTACATAAAAAGATTCCGACAAATTGAAAACCTCCTCCTTTTTTGTCGTTAAAAATATTTTATAATTTCAGTGATATACGAATAATATCATATACTCATTAGATTTTTGAATTACAATCTCTCAAAATTTGATTCTGTAAATAAAATTACGTTCTCGCACTCGTATCGAGTTTTTTTTTACCAAAACAATAGATTTCATTTCCATACTACTTAGTTAGGTTTAATTTTATATACTTACCTATTTAAAACTTTAATAAAATATGGATGAAGTAGCAGAAATAAAATACATAACACCTCATCAAAAGTTATTATGGTTTACTCTTATTGACAATCTGAATGCAGTTAATATGTTTGTGTAGAGTCCTTATTTAATTAATAATAAGTTCTTATTAAGATATCAAAACGGCATATAAATTGTTGTCTATCTTGCTGCAAGAACTTGTAAATAGTACTTTCAATTTATAGCAGTAAACTCCATTTATTATTTCCAATGGAACGAATTTTAAATTTAAAAAGCGATCGCGCGGAATATCCGATTACCCCCCACGTCGAACAGAATTTAAGTTTCGTAAAATAACACGCATGAGCTCCTTGATAAAAAAAATGTGCAGCGACAAATAATAAATGTTACAATGTTATTTACAGCTGGTTCTTTTGTCTGGTCTGATCGTGGCAGCACAGTCCATGGTCCTGCATCCAGCCCCATTGCCATTGTTCTTGGGACACTATTCAGAGCCCAACTACAGTTTCGCATATGACGTGAACGATCCACACACAGGGGACATTAAGAGTCAACACGAGAGCAGACGAGGAGACATCGTCATTGGCCAGTACTCGCTCGTACAACCTGATGGTATCAAGAGGACCGTCGATTATTCCGCCAACGATAACACAGGATTCCTCGCGACCGTCAACAATCAGGTCAGGGCTGCTAACCGGGAACAATCGAGCAGGCGCTACAACGTGCCAGAGCAAACGACACGCGCTTCCAACAAAGGCCCGGAGGTCCAATACAACACCGCAAGCACGGCCTCCTACAGCACTCCTCAGGGGTGGCCTGACAACGCACAAAGCGTTACGCCCGCCCCCATCACAATCACCAGAACGTCGTCCTCGGTCATTCACCCCTCTTTCTCGAACGGCCACAATCCTTGGATCTAACCAGTTACACCGATACTGCGTACTTGACTATAGGCGGACCCGGATCGGCTTTAATTTCACAATCAAAGCATTTATTCTCTAAGCAATTTCAGTTTCCCAATTGTCGATAGATATCGGCTGCGGATAAACTAGACTACTAAAACGCCATTGAACACGTTTTAATGCGTTTATCGAGCGAGTAGTGCTTCTCAGCGTTGACACTAGCCATCGCCTATCGCTTTTTTGTCATCTTCCTTTGATAGTGATATTACACGTCATAAAGGTCGAAAGGTGGAATGCTGTTATTTTTAGCTGAATATTCTTCTTAATAGGACTTCTCATTTAATATCTATTAGGATGTGAATATATCACTAAGCTTCGAAATATTATTTGTAGTTGCTTGTCTGTCTAGTATTACTTTATAATAGAGTAGTCTAGTGTATTCGCGGTCACCAATTGTTCTTTGTTAAACTTGACGACTTCATTAGGTTTGTTATTAAAATTTTACTCGAACGTTTCACGCATGCCATTGCAATGTTGAAGTAGTGTATTTATTACACTGTTTGTTATTTAATATGTATGTATATAAATTAATAAATCTGTGCAATTTTAACCTGTTTTTGTAAAAAATATTAATACACCTTTAAGTTATAGAAAACGTTATAGTTAATGGTAATTGGGTTTTTCTGTCAAGAAATTCTCAGTGCTAACCCGGACTTGGTAGTTGGTGGTGTATCACCCCCGTACCTCGGAGAGCAACTTAAGCAGTCGGTTCCGGTTATAATCACTTCATGTGACAATAGTCGTTAAAGCCCGCCAACCCGCATTAGAGCAGCATGGCGGGTCTAAGCTCTAAATCCCTCTCTCCTATGAGAGAGGAGGCCTGTGCCCAGCAGTGGGACATCAAAAGTCTGTAGTGGTGGAAGTTTCAATTACCTACCGACTTCAAATTAATTTAACCCAATATACTTAACAACTCGGATACTGTTTCCTTCGAACATTATTATGTATGAACCGTACTCAAGGCCAGCCTGGAATTAATCAAGCGAGTCTATGAGGCGAAAGCTCCTCGTAAACATATCAATAGCATCGCACTGTATCCTTAGTATGAGTTTACACATTTCGACAACGTAACTTGATTTCGAATATCAAAAAATGACAGAGTAAATCATTATAGAATCAATAGCGCAGCGGTCGTCCGGCGCGAATCAAAAACCGCAAGGTCGACGGTTCAAACCCCACCCGTTACACTATTGTCGTACCCACTGCTAGTACAAGTTTTCACTTAATTGGAGGGGAAAGGGCCATGAACATGACTAGTATTCTTTAAAAAAATTTACTTAGAGCATCTCGTTTTTAAGCCGAACATTCAGGACTTCCGATTTTTATTTCTCAGACTTTCCGCTTGAGGTACAGACTGTATGGACGAACTCGAACCTAAAAACGAGTTCTTTTAGATCCATTTTACTTTGAAGTTATTATGTTTCGATAATCGATCAACGTTGTCGCAATGTGCAAACTTGTACTAATCTTTTCAGAGACACTTCTTCGAGTGCATCGCCCGAACGGTCTTGACTTTTAGACGTTTCCTGGATTTCTTTTTTTTTTTTGTTTTGAAAACAAGTTAAAGTAGAACTGGATCAAAACCTCGCAGTGTATATAAAAGCGGTGGATGATCAACAACAGCATCAGTACTCATCGATACACCTCATCTTCCTACAAAATGGTTGCGAAGGTAGGTTTGTTCATATTAACTTTACGTAGAATTCTAGTACTGGATAGTTTAGTCTGGAGAACGATGAGAAAAATGTGGAGTATAAGCTCATCTTAGGCTAAAGCTTTAATTTTTTATTTATTACCCACAAATCCATTTTCTTTTACTATAAAGTTAAACATTAAAAGATAATTAGGAACCAGTTATACATATCCGACTGAAAATTCAATAATGCACTTTCTTTTACTTATACTTATCACTTCATCATTTTTTTTATATATCTTAGATCTAATTACAAATCGGATGGTTAAAATAAGGCTAAAGTTGAAGTTCAAGCCTAAAAAAGAATTCTAGGTTTTTCCATCAGATTTTTTACCTTAATTAATTGATCCTTAATCTTAACCATTGCGATACGACGCTAACTTGAACAACGCTTGAAAAACCCTTGCTCGTGTTTTCGTGGGCAAGTTTAACTTTAAGCGTCACTTTCCTTTGTAGCATGAACTAAGTAGCATGAACGTCGGTCATGCTACTTAGTAGCATGCTCTTAGTCAATTAGTCTTAGTCTCAGGCTCCTAGTCAATTTTTCAGTACCTAATCGATCTTTTTCTTTTTTCAGTTCGTTGTTTTGTTCGCCGTAATGGCTGTCGCTTGCGCCGACTCCTACAATAGCTTCTCGTACGCCGTAGCCGACCCCTACACCGGTGACTTCAAACATCAAGTGGAAAGCCGAGCCAACAACAACGTTCTGGGACAGTACTCCCTCTTGGAATCCGACGGAACCCGCCGCACTGTGGACTACGCTGCCGGCGCTGAAGGATTCAACGCTGTAGTAAGGAAGGACCCTGCTCTGATCGCTCCCTACGCGGCGGCCCCTATTCCCTATGTAGCGGCCCCTATTCCCTACGCAGCGGCCCATATTCCCTACGCAGCTGCCGCATACCCGTACGGATATGGTCTCCGCATTGCCAGATCCGCCGCCGAATCCTCATCAGAATAACAGGACAAATAACATCTGACCCGCTCTTACTGTAAAACTATGTAAATAGTGTAGATAATAATAACAATTAAAACCAATGTTCCGAGATTTTTTTTTAATATTCCCACAATTTTTGACACAGAGCAAGATATTATTGCAAGTGCGCAAGTAGAAAATTATGTTCAAGGCACAATTAAAAGTATATGATCACGAATACCATGGTAAAGATCTTTTAGAGTAGGTACCACGCAATAAGTTTAATAAAGTAAAACATTTAAATGTTAAACATTTATTAACTGACAACATGGTACTAAAAATAAGCGCGTGGTACTAAAAATAAGCTAAAGCGGTGATACTTACGGAGAGCGCTCACGGAGCGGTTTGGAATCGCGCCCGCCGCGGCTGCGGGAGAGAGGTTAGAGAGAGCGCGCTCACGAGCCCGCTTGTTTTTGCGGGACCGCAGCCGCCGCGGCTGCGGGCGTCGCCTGCCGAGTTGGCGGGCGACGCCCGTAAGACCGGCGGTTATAGTTATATATGAAGAGCTGGCGAACAAAATGTTATATTTTTTAATCCGATGGTCTTTGGCTTGCTGAATAAGAATATCAACTTAATTTTACTTAAAACGGCCCGCAACTGTATCAAAATTGCATCCATAGGTCGTGGTTTCGATCATAACGGCATAATTACAATAAAGTTTCGAAAGATTTGAATAATCGAGCACGTTTTCGTTCAAAATGGATTAATTTCCATACTTTGTAAGATGTCAATCAAAATGATTATTTCTTTTTCAGAAGAAAAATTTGTTTTTTTTTTACTAAGAATTTTTTTTTTAATTAAAAAGTTTATCATTTAAAAACTTTATTCACTAATAAAGTTTTTAAACAATTTATGTTGAAATTGGCCTAAACTAACTTACAAATGTCAGACTGACTTACAAATGATAAATTATTGTTGAAAATTAATTAGAATTTTTAGAAATGGTTTACGAATTATTAATTTCATAATTGAAATAGGTTAGAATTAACTGACATTTGATTCATTCAGTGGCGCCGAACCGCCATCTTGAATTATTGGTATAAATACGGGTACTTCGAAGCCATGAATTGAGTCTCCTCCAAAGACTCAACCGACTATTAGATGCTTCAGCGTCTAGGTCGTGATATTTGATTGAGGGCTGCGATAGCAATCACACCCTCATAGAATAAATGCTGCCATTTTGGACTTGGCTGAGTGTAATTAATTAATTAGTATAAAATATATTTGAAAATAGATCTCAGTTAAACTAATCTCTGAGTTGATATAAATTGAGTTATGTGCGGGTGATAAACGCAGATATTTTAATAATAGTTTGATTTAGTTTTAATATTAATTGATAGTCTGCTTCTGGAGTTATGTGTTTACACAAACAAGTTATTGCTTGGAATATTAATTAATGATTGCTTCCGTTAACTTATATGAGATAGCAAACTGAATTTAACATATTATTATGTTCAATAAAGTCACAAACTACATATGGGTAAATAAAAATCCACGCCAAAAGCTCACTGTAAGTATGTCATTCAGTTTAATATTAATATTTAATAATTAATATTTAATAGGTTACCTGAATCAATACAGGCCATGCCTCTCCAAACTTTTAAAGTAAAACTAAAGAACTGGCTCATGGAGAAATGTTTTTACAATTTAAAAGAATATATGACATAAATTCTATTTATTGCAATTAATTTTATATTTATATCTTTAGAACGGTGACATGTATGCTACTTACGTCATTTTGTTTAGTCTTAAAATCAATAATTCAATTTGCACACTAATTTATTACTTAAATGTGTTGGAAGACAATAAGCTTTAAGATCCATAATATTTGTACCACATTTTTGCAAATAAAGACTCTTACTCTTTAGTTTGATGCAACTATACCGTTTTGTTCGCCAGCTCCTCCTATAAGAAAAATGCGATCGCGCCCGCCGACAAACCGCAGAGCTTGCGGGCGACGCCCGCAAAGCTCGCGGGCGCCCGCTGCCCGCCGGTTCTGCGGGAGCCGCGAGCAACCGCCAACTCTGCGGGAGTAAATCGCGTCGTGAGTTTTGCACTCGACATTTGTATGAATTTCGAGTATTGCGGGCCCGCAACCGCGGCGGGCGCGGGTGCGAACCGCTCCGTGAGCGCTCTCTCTTACGTGTCATTTTAGGAGCAATTGTTTTTGAGTTTTTATAAAGCTGCTTCCTATCTTGCACCTAAAATATACTCACAGTATCTAGTTAGTTTTATTTTATAAAATAGACACTTGAACCTTATACGGGTTCATTATATCAAGAGATTCCTTGAAGTCCTTTTACGAAAGAAACAGGGCTTTATAATTAATTAACGTAAAACTTATTGAAAATGAATTAAGCTTAAAAAGTGAATAAGTTTTTTGTTCTCGTTTATTTTATGCCAGTCATTAAGAAAATATTTTGAAAAAAATACAATATATTAAACGCTTTATTCCCTAGTAGCCCAATTTGAATATTTTAAAATTCTTTAGAGGCCTGCAGATGGCCTGTGGGATCGCAGTCAACTTCTAGATATAATATTACATCGATGCTTGTAGAATCTAGATGAATAAAAAATACTATAAATACGCAAATAACTCTTTCTAACTCTCTGTTACCTTTTAACGGGTCAACAGCTGAACGGGTCAACCTCCTACTTAGAAAACCACAGCACTCACTACCGTGCCAGGGAACACAAAGGTAAATCGTCGTTTTAATATGGATAGAGTTTGGAGACCTAATACAAGATTTAACATTGAAAATCTAACTATCAAATTACCAATTACATGTAACAAGTAATTATTCATTAACAGAAATACATACAAAACAACGAACACGCACGAAGGTCAAGTGTTTAGAAACGGATATCGTTGCAATCAAGCTAATACGGTCCAGTTTCCTTTAAACATTACGTGTGCCATTGTTTCGATATTTGTTCCTTTGGTGTGGCCCAGTAATGTACGGTTGACCGGCAAAGTTCCGCATAGCGAGTGACTGTTGACCAACGAAATTGAACTCTGAAAAGCGTTCACTCCGAGTGACCTAGAAGCCATACCTGTCATTTATTTCCTATTAACAGCGCCGAATGATTGTACAGGACCCGTATAAAAGCCCTATGGTCGCCGGGACTTATCATTCGCAGTTCACTGTGCAGCAAAAACAAACGTTTCAAAATGTCAGCTAAGGTAATAACACTACCCAACATTTATCACGGTTTCGATTCAATGGGATACTGCCCTTTGACCGATAAAATCATTAAAACTGATAATTTATATAGTGTTCTGTCAATATTATCTATAATTCGTGATCACCGAGAAGTATAAAGTGGATACAACCGCATCGAAATCAGTTTATGGTGAAATTAGTGAACGACAAAAACGAGCTTTTCTAATCTTCCAAAGTTTGGAAATGGAATTTGTGTGCTCCTTCGTGTCCACTATAGCTGCTTAACGTCCCACAGCTGGGCACAGACCTCCTCTTGTAGGAGATGGGATTTAGAGCTTAGACCCGCCACGCTGCTCCAATGCGGGTTGGTGGGCTTTAACGGCTATTGTCACGCGATAGTGATAATTAACCGTGACCGACGGCTTAACGTGCTCTTCGGAGTACGGTTGTGGAACACTGCCAGCTACAACTCCGGGCTGGTACTGAGAATACCTTGACAAAGAATGTTATATTGGCCCGATCCGGGAATCGAACCCCGGACTTCGTAATCTGCAGTCACACATACTAACCGCTGGACCAACGAGACAGTTAACAAAAACGTATAAAGACATGGCTGCAGGAATAAAAGCTCTATTTTCAACCAATTTAAAATACTGGAAGAGGTTCTCAATCCTATGCGAATTTTTACATGAACAAACTTGTTTTTTAAATCACGTTCAAAAACTATATAGCACCCGGAGTTCGAATGAACATTACTTTGAAATAAACTTTCATATTAATTTATTTTAATAATAATAATATGTTTTCCTTTGCAGTTCGTCGTGCTCGCATGCTTGGTGGCGGCTGCGCAAAGCAGCGCCATCCATGGCGGTGACTACACCAGCTTCTCGTACGGAGTAGCCGACCCCCACACCGGTGACGTCAAGAGCCAGCACGAGACCCGCGTCGGCGGCAACGTCGTCGGCCAGTACTCGCTGTTGGAGTCGGACGGCACCCGCCGCACCGTGGACTACGCTGCCAACGACCACACCGGATTCAACGCCATCGTACGCAAGGACCCCGCTCTGATCGGACACGTCGCTCCCGTTGTGGCCGCTCCCGTGGCGCACGCCGCTCCGATCGTCGCCGCTCCCGTGGCGCACGCCGCTCCCTTGGCTTACGCTGCCGGTCCTTCCGTGTCATACTCCGCTTCATCATCATCCGTCGCTCACGGAGGTTATGGCGCTCACGGTGCCATCGCCGCTCCTCTGGCTTTAGGCCATGGAGGTATCGCTGCCGGTCCCCTGGCTTTAGGCCATGGTGCTGGTGCCCTGGCTTACGGAGGTCTCGCCGCCGCCCCCCTCGGTCTGGCGCATGGTGGTCTCGCTGGTCCCTGGGCCCGCGGTCTAGCGTATGGCGCGCATGGTCTCGGTCATGGTCTCGGACACTACTAAGCGAACAACCTCTCTATTAGGAATTTATTTATGTACCTACGTAATTAATAATTATGACGATGGTTATGAATGATGAATGTTGAACTTGCTGTGATGAAATAAAAACAAAATGTATATAATATTTAACGTATTTTATTGCAATATCATAAAGAATATACCTACCTGTCAATGTACGCATTGAAATACTCGTTGCGTTTGCCCTTCAACAGAATAATGTGTATTAAGTATATTACTAAAGGAAAGAAAAAATGTATCTACTTATAGCACCTACACCTCAGTAAATGCAGTTGTTTTCCTACAATAATTATAAAACACACTTTTACATATAATTTCATTACTTAAGTACTTACACTAAACTTATATGTGTAAATTACACACTTACACATATAAAATATTATAAACATCAGAATTTCGGGTAAAAAGAAACCCAGTCCTTCATTTTTATTTAGAAACGTATTTTTCTTTAATCGTAATATCTCAAAAACGGTGACTCTTAGGAAAAAAAGTATTCAAACATTTTTTATAAATAATTGTCTGATCTACAATTTTTGTCTGAGCTAATTTTATGATAAAACTTACCGTTTTGCTGAAAATCGTGAAAAACCAGTTTTTGTGACCTTTGACCACCAGTAATTTTTTTTTCCAGGTGTTGGATCGATGAGGACTTTTCACATTTCATTTTTAATAGTGTTTTGAGCAACCTGCCAATTTTCAGCCAAGTGTAATTATTGTAACCTCACCCCAATTTTTTTTGGTCTAATTTGACCGGGCTATGTGTGTTAAACTTAATTTTATCAAACGTACACTTTTGTTGAATGTTCATTGTACATACATATTAATATGCTTAATAATGTCTGAGCCGCGGAATTGTATCCGCAATTCCGTCGCGAGACTGGTTTTTACGAGACTCATAAGAAAAACGGCTAGACTAAGTAAGTAATCATGCTTTGTATTGGTGCGACCTTCGAACGTGAAAAAATGTTTTGCTCACAAGTTAACAGACTCAATAAATATACAAAAACTTTAAATTCATTTCGTTCGGCTCATACGATTATTTAAATGATAAGGGCCTCTGCTCACGTCATGTGCTCTATACAATGGGCCATCGCTGGTCTATCAAAATATGGTCGCTGAGATGGCTATGCGATGCAATGGTTGCAATGCATCTACACAATGGCTGCGTTCAGTGTTCACTGGTAGTTGTGACAAGATGGACGTATAAGCTATCGCCGTTTTAGCATGTACTATTTTCTTCATAAAGTGAACGATACATTTTGAGACTCCATAATATTATGCTTGCAATACGAAACAATTCAATAAACCTGACGAGTTGATTGATATTAGGGACAACCTTAAGGTTTATAAATTTTCACGGCCTAAACGACCCATCCTGACCGTGTCTGGCACTGACAAAAGTTTACTTTTATCCAGGGTATTCCATATAGATCTGCATATAAAAATGGATTACTGATTTGCCTGATTGGATACATACCATTGGAAGCAGGATCCAGTATAGTTATTTTGAGTTTGCGCACGTCCAAAACTTTACCAAATACTAAACATCGAGAAACTGTAATATGTAATGCATAATGAACCCAAGGACTCTTATTTTAAAGTCGTAATTCAATACTTCGAATATTTTTTACTTTACAACATTGCTGCTTGGGGCGCTGGCTGTAGACGAAAGCTGAGTGTATTGGCGAACCTTAAAATAAGCCAGTTTGATTTAAACTGGCTGTTAAATTTCACTCTGAAGTCATTGTGTTTCAATATGTAGTATTTAGTCAAGTTTCCGAGGTGTGCAAACTGTGTGCTTAGTCTAAAGCGGAGCACTCGGAAACGAACTCGAAAACTATTGATCGATTTCAGAGTAAAATAGACCTAAAAAGGCTTGTATTAAGGTTTGAGTTCGCCAATACATTCAGCATTGTTCGAATGCTGAATGTATTGGCGAACTCAAACCTTAATACAAGACATTTTAGGTCTATTTTACTCTGAAATCGATCAATAGTTTTCGAGTTCGTTTTCGAGTGCTCCGCTTTAGACTAAGCACACTGAGACTATCCATACCTAAACAGTTCACATAGGTAGGAAGGTGATGACGCAGTCTCAGCAAGAAAGAAGTACAAATAGCATTGATAATGGTACTAATTCTGTTGTACACTTTCTCTGAACTGAAGTAAACTGACAGATCTGAATATAATATATTTTCACAATGTTCCCTATGAAAAAAGACAGCAGTAAGGTGAAATTAAGTAGGGTAAAATCCGGATAGTTGCCCCAGTGGGATAGTTGCCCCAGTTCTGAATACACTATGTTAGAGATGTCCCTGGCCTTAGCACTCTTCTAGAGTTAGAAGCACTCCCTATGCAGGCTTCAATGCCATAAAAATTGTACACTAGAGTGCACGCGTTTCGTCCATGAGAGCGAAAATTTTCCACGGCAAGACCTCCACGAGCATCGAAATTATAATTGTGAGTATTTACTATTGAATATTTTTTTATAGGTGTCGATTCAGTTAACTTTTTGTTTCTTCGCATGCACTGAAGTTTAAATTACATTCATTGTCTTTGACGTCTAATTGTTAAATTTCTTTTATTTTTTTTAAAGGGCAAGTATCCGTACTCAAAAGGATAGTCGCCCCATATAATTCTGCGGATAGCTGCCCTTAGGGCGACGATCCGCACAAGTATATGGGGCAACTATTTCTTCAACAGTTTCATGTTGCAGGTGTGTAAACTGTGCGCGACCAATTGCCTCTTGGCTCTATAACGTGTTACACGTGTATTTACTAGTTTAGGTACATGTTAAGTTGCATTTTGATTATTTAGTATTTCCATTAAAACTAAATAAAATGATCTAAATAAATAATAAAGACTGATTAAATTTACATTCAGTAAATAGATCCAAAAAAATTATATAGTAAATTTAAATCCACAAAAAAAATTGAAGCAATTTCATAGTGAGTCTACTGTCCCCGCTATAGGGCAACTATCCCCCGAATAATTTTTAATTTGAGGCGACTATCCGCCACAGTAGGTAACTATCCCAATTTCGAGAGGTCAAATAAATTTTTTATTTACTCAAAAACAATATTAATTGTATTTAAAAAAAATAGGGTAAAATAAAAGATTAAAGATCAATGTTTTAATATACACGTGATATTTTGTAACTGGATACTTAATTTTTAAGTAATAGAGCTATTTCAAAAAGTGGGGAACTATCCGGCTTTTACCCTATATTTAGAGCTGTCAATTTAGTTTAGAGAGTTCAGAATTGGCCTCAATCAAAGATAGATTGACAATAATTGTCAATCTATCTTTGATTGAGGCACTTGTCTCTATCAATATGGATACGTCCTTTTTACATAAGTATTTCCAGTCTTAGCTATAATTTTCTTCTAACTAATTAATATCATAGATTTCTTTATTGCTGCTGTTTTAAATAAAGTTTCTGTACTTAATAATTTTTAATTATCTCTGGGATAGAATATTGTAGGTTTGGGATAGAGTATTTAAACAAAATGTATAGAATAATATTCGATTTAATTTTATATCGCAGAGGTTTTTATATTTACAAACAGATCACAGCATTTCGAAAAACTTCTAACTAATAATAATTTACCAACCAAGACGGGCGATACCGTGGGCACCGTAGCCGATGGCACCGGCAACGGGGACGGCACCGTAGGAGTTGTAGGCGAGGGGAGAAGCTCCGTAGGCGCTGTAGGCGAGGGGAGCGGCGGCGGCTCCGTAGGCTACGGGAGCGACGCCCCAGGAAGCGGCGGGAGCGGCGGCAACGACAGCGGGAGCAGCGGCAACAGTGCGAGCTGCGTATCCCCATGCGGTGGGAGCAGCGGCAACAGTACGAGCAGCGTAACCCCAAGCGGCGGGAGCGGCGGCGATGGCGGGCGCAGCAGCCACACGTGCGGCAACAACGGCGGGAGCGGCCGCAACGGCGGGGGCGGCGATCACAGCTGGGTCTTTACGCACGACGGCGTTGAAACCGTTGTGTGCGTCGGCGGCGTAGTCGACAGTGCGGCGGGTGCCGTCGGACTCAAGAAGGGAGTATTGTCCGACAACGTTGTTGCCGACACGGTTCTCAGTCTGGCTCTTGACGTCGCCGGTGTAGGGGTCCGACACACCGTAGGAGAAGCTGCTGCTGCTGTAGCCATTGAGGCCGCTGCCGTGCGCGACCGCCACGAAGAGAGCGAGGACTACGAACTGTAAATAAGAGTGTCAACTGTGAAATATGGGGAGGATTCACAAATTCTTTTTACATTCTTCTTAGCGATATTGCAACTCAAATAACTATCGCAAATACGAGCAGAATAGAATAGAATAGAAAAGTTTTTTTTATTCAAATAAACTTTTAAAAGTACTTTTGAATCGTCAATTGAATCTACCACTGGTTCGGAATGCCGTTCCAACTGAGAAGAACCAGCAAGAAACTCAGCGGTTTTTTTAAAAATAACAATGTAACAATTTATGTACATGATTTCAATTCAATTCAATTCATTTATTTATTGCTCAGAACATGGTACAGTACATTGAATTGCCGTTTCGCGCATGACTAATGATATGAATAAAGATGGTATCCTATACCATCTTTATTTTTTGGTGGAAGGGTTTGTCTATTCATGATGGTTCATCAAAGATTCGTATTTTTCCCTTATAATATCAGAAAACTTTTACATAATTCATAGACTTTAGACCAGAAGCATCTAAGACTTTATGCAGAAGTTATCCAGAAGTGACTTTACGTTTAACAATGTATACCAATTTTTTATTTATACTGAAATTAGGTATTGAATAATAATTGTATAATTAATGTTATAAAATACTAGCTGATGCCCGTGACTTCGTCTGAATCTTATCTTCGTCTCCTGAATGCAAACTAGGTAGTTATATCTGTTACAAGTTCTAGCTCAATCAGATGAACTAGGTAGGTATAGACGAACGCATTAAGGACGAAAGATAAATTTAATTTTTATATAATATGACGATTTATTACCTTAGATGCCATTGTTGATGTGTTATTGTCGAGTTCTGACTGTGACTGATTATAGAACACGGATTAACACTATTTATATTGGGCGTAAAAGCTGAAGTTTGGGAACTGGTCAGGAAGTAAACTGACGTATTTATATGTCAAATGAAATCCTTAATGAAGTGAATGTATGCAGCGTACAAGTCTGGGTAGAAGTGGCAAGTAAGGTTCAGGATATTTGCATAATTTTTAAATATTAGGTATAAGTATACTATTTATACAACTATTAAAATTAATATATTATAGTAAATTCCTTGTAAAGTTAGTCAGATTATTTTGTCCGTTCTATTAAAAGTATGCAGAATTGCTTTTTCTATTTAAGTTTTAAAAAAAAAATAAAGTCTTAAGTTATTTTAATAATTATTGTTAGTGAAAGGGAGTGATGGTAGAGTGCAAGATACTTGATAATGTAATCTATACTTCTATACTAATAAATAAAATTGAAGTGTCTGTCTGTAATATCGAAATTACTACCTCATATTAAGCTCATATGGTTATTTGAACGCTACCATAACCGAATCACACGTTTTGAAAATTTTTGTCTGTCTGTCTGTCTGTTTGAACGGGCTAATCTTCGGAACGGCTGAACCGATTTTGACGGGACCTTCACATACAAGTAGAGAATTAACCAGGGAGTAACATAGGCTACTTTTTTAACCGACTTTCAAAAAAGGAGGAGTTGTGTTTTTCTATCTATGTACACCGATATCTCCGAGATTTCTGAACCGATTTGCGTAATTTTTTTTTTAATCGATAGATTAAAAAAAAATTACATTGCGACCCTGTTCTATAAAAAATTGGATTCCAACTCCTCAATCCTGATGCTGTAGGGGACCTAATCCCCAAAACTAATGGGTTTTAGAAACTTTCGGTTATTTAAATTGATATTGGGGGTACCAATTATGGGGGTACCAATTAAAGACTTTATCGTTGAATGAACTCAAGTAGGTACATATCTAACTCCTCAGCCCTGATGCTGTAAGGAATTGTATTCCGAAATCATGGGGATCCCACGGGATTTTTCCGTTTTGGGGACGGGTTTCTACAGATAAGCTACTTTTTGTTCTGGAAAATCAAAAGTTCCTACGGGATTTTTCAAAACCTAAATCCACACGGGCGAAGCCGTGGGCATCACTAATACATAATAGTTATTATGTAGCTTACACCTTAAACAATTATTATTGTTGCATACCTATATATCTGTTTAGGGTTCCGTACCCAAAGGGTAAAAACGAAGCCCTATTAATGTCACTCGGCTGTCTGTTTGTCTGTCTGTCTGTCTGTCTGTCCGTCTGTCCGCCGGTCACAGGTCTCTAGGTTGAAGACGAAATGAGTTACAAACCTGAAATTTTGGTATTTGGTGTAAAACGTTGACCCTAAACGTTCAAGTTCCTATATAGGTACTGCCATTTGGCTGATAGAGGGGGGGGGGGGGGTACTTGACTCTAATAAAAATTAGTACTTCTAGTAGTACTACTAAATCGGAAAATGATGTTCCCACACTCACAGTATTTTTAAAAGACCTATTCAACAATACCCCACACTATGGGATAGACGAGAAAAAAAATATTCATCCCCACTTTACATGTAGAGGAGCTACCCTAAAAAAAATCAAAATTTTATTTCACCACTTTGTCGGCGTGATTAATATTTATAGTTAGTCTCTGAGATTAACCGAGGACGGACGGACGGACGGACAGACAGACGGACGGACGGACATTGTAATTGAAGTTCTCATTCCACAGAATTCAAAAATATCATTTAGATATAAACATTTTACTTCAAGGGAATACTTATTTTAAAAATTATTGCTCAACCACTTGTAGTATACCCATGGTTCAAAAGACTTCATGCAGTCGATACACTTTAATATTCTCGATTAGATATATTAAAAAACTTGCCAAGTGCGAATCAGACTCGCACACCAAGGGTTAGATAAAATTAATTAATGAAGAAGTATAAGTATTAAACGTGATTATGTTAACACCAATCTCTTCTTAATTAACCGCATAACTATCTTTGTTTATTGTTAACGTAAAAAAATATACCTTCTAGTTAGAGCGTTTATTTTTTTATTTTATTTTTTCTGTAAAATATACATGAACTTCTATTGACCATAATTATTTCAGATTTTTCGATTCGAATCGAATTTATTCGCAATTAATTAAATTTACTGTGTAGTTTCATCGGTAATTTTTGGCATTTTGGCAAATCCTGGTAAGTTATGTTATCCTTGATTATGAGCATATTGCTGTAGATATGGAAGAAATTGAGGTTATGTTTGTTGCATAAACCAGTATCAACATTAATTTATATTTTGGCTCCCTGAGGAAAGTGTATCCGGGTAAGTGTGCGCATGTCTTATGACTGTCTTATGTCGAATGACTTAGTTGATTTGCTGGTTAAGTACACGTTACTCCTCTTGTATGCATCATTATTTTTATGTTACTCTCATCATGCTACAAATATAATTAATTATGTTCGGAGAAACCCAAACTATCACCAGTAACAGAACAACAAATTACTAAGGATAAAGAGCTTATCCAAAATGGGAAAAGAAAAAGACGTGCTGCAAATGCCATCGGTATAAATTAATCCTGTCTGCGCAAAAGACTTAATAGGGGGAGCTGCAGATTCAAAGGGTTGCTTTAAACTAAAATTCGATTATGAACCAGAGGAAGAGTTTGTAATTTATTAGAAGAAAATGGATAAAAATACTAGGTTTTATAATTGTTTGTGTGCTTCACTAAGGAACGTGTTTACTTACCCCATATGCGTTTACTTACCCGCGATACGGGGCAAGTGAACGCATTCCAGATTTCCCTCTTTAATTATTTGTTGCAAAAATAAATACTTACTTTTGATTTGTTTAGTTTTCTATTTTAATTTATAGTCAAACTAGCTGACCCCCGCGACTTCGTTCGCGTGTTTATAGGTTTTATATAGGGTCGGATCGGATCCCATAATTCTTTTATGTAGGTACCTAAACTAAATGTAGCCTGTTACTCCTTATAACATTGAAAGTTCCATTAAAATCGATCCAGCCGTTTCGGAGATTAGCTGGAACAAATAGACAGAACGACAAACATAAATTTAAACGCACGCCAGTTTAAAATAAGCCCTACGTACAAAGATCCGGGTCCCAATTTATTGGAACCAAATAAATGTCTATCATTTCTTAAACTAAAAAACCTATGACCTTGAAATATTTACGGGACAATATTTAAAGTACTACCTTTCTAACCAAAAAAGAATGAGTGAAATCGAACAACGCGTTAATGAATTACAGCTAAATACACGTTTTAACTTTCATCCCCTCTCCCAAGGGAACCGTGCTGAAATTCGGGATAAAAAGTGTCCTATGTCCTACCTCGGTGTATAAACTCAAATCGTACCAAGTTTCATTTGAATCCATTCAGTAGTTTCGGCGTGATGCGCGGCCAAGATACAGACAGACAGACAGACAGACAGACAGACAGACAGACAGACAGACAGACAAAAATGAAAAAAATTACAGTTTTAGCTTCAGTATCGATTATATAATGCCCTCCAAAAGAAATTTTTAAAATATCTTCAATGTACAGAATTGGATCTGTTACAGTTTTATTATATTACTAGCGGTCCGCCACGGCTTCGCCCGTGGTACATAATATATAGCCTATAGCACTCAAGGATCACGTACATATCCAACGGTGAAAGAATTTTTGAAATCGATCCAGTAGTTCCTGAGATTAGCGCGTTCAAACACACAAACTCATCAGAACAGCTTTATAATATTAGTATAGACTAGATGATGCCCACGGCTTCGCCCGTGTGGATTTAGGTTTTTAAAAATCCCGTGGGAACTTTTGATTTTCCAGAACAAAAAGTAGCTTATCTGTAGAAACCCGTCCCCAAAACGGAAAAATCCTGTGGGATCCCCACGATTTCGGAATACAATTCCTTACAGCATCAGGGTTGAGGAGTTGGATTTGTACCTACTCGAGTTCATTCAACGATAAAGTCTTTAATTGGTACCCCCAATATCAATTTAAATAACCGAAAGTTTCTAAAACCCATTAGTTTTGGGGATTAGGTCCCCTACAGCATCAGGATTGAGGAGTTGGAATCTAAATTTTTTACAGAACAGGGTCGCATTGTTTCTCTATCGATTAAAAAAAAAATTACGCAAATCGGTTCAGAAATCTCGGAGATATCGGTGTACATAGGTAGAAAAACACAACTCCTCCTTTTTTGAAAGTCGGTTAAAAAAGTAGCCTATGTTACTCCCTGGTTAATTTTCTACTTGTATGTGAAAGTCCCGTCAAAATCGGTTCAGCCGTTCCAAAGATTAGCCCGTTCAAACAGACAGACAGACAGACAGACAGACAGACAGACAGACAGACAGACAGACAAAAATTTTAAAAACGTGTGATTCGGTTATAGTATCGTTCAAATAACCATATGAGCTTAATATGAGGTAGTTATTTCGATATTACAGACAGACACTTCAATTTTATTTATTAGTATAGATAGATAGATAAATGCTCTATCTAAAAAACATGTGTTGATTTCGTTAGCTTCAATATTTTTAACATAGGCTCGAAAGGCAAAAGTGCACACAGTTGCCCCGAATGACTCTAGGTGTTTCATGTAAACAAAATAAAATAGACCTTTAGTTTTCGAATGTGATTTTATACTCATAATGATTAGCTACCCTAACGTGATCCGCCCGCCTCGCGTGATAGCCAGGCAAATCGAGATGACAACACAATTCATCCGGCAAGGCAGGAGTCCGTCATTACTGGGGCAGCGGGGGCGATCTGCAACCTGTATAACATCCAGAGGCCTTATGCCGACTTTGTACTTAGTATCAACGATGATCGAGATTCGAGTATCGACACACAATGACTTCTGCAGGGCTATTCTGTAAAGCCATTTTCGAATTACAGAGAGTGAATTCGAGATGAGTTTGCTAATCTGTACTCTGTAAAACTCGATTAAAGTCGTAATTCGATAGTTCGAATATATTTTATTTTACAACATTACTGCTTGCTATTTTACAACTCAAACCTTAATTTAAGCCATTTTAGGTCCATTTCACTCTGAAGTCATTGCGATTCGATCAATAAATAGTATTTACTTAATAAAGTTTTCTGCAAAGTGAGATTAAGCATACTGATGTTATACAGGTTGCACATTGCCCAGTATCGCCCGGTAACGTTGTCAACGTTTAAACCCCAGTTTACCAGAAGCGACAGTCAAGATCGTCCCCCCTATGCCCGGGCAATTTTAGCCCCCCATCGTCCGTCGACCCCGTTGAGCAGAGTGCATATTTTGTTCACCAGGCATTTTATCTATTACTAAGTATATTATTATTATGCTTGCGCATACGTTACGTTGCCACCCTATGTAGTAGGTAAATAAAAGGGAGCGGTGATAGCTTAGTGGTTAAAACTCCGGCCTCCTTTTCGGGTTTTTTTTATATCCGTATAAGTAATATTCGTACGTATTAGAGGTAATACGCAGCATCTCAACAATGATATTCGAAGGAGTAAAATTAATTCATCAAGCATCACAAGCATCACAAGCTTGATGAAATGATTTTATTCTTTCGAATCTAGAATTTCAAATTTATTCTGCAAAACTTCTAAGAAATCGTGTTCGCTTATTATTTTATTGAACCATCCCGGTCCAAGGGATAATATTGAACCTCCAGATCAGGTTGCGTCTCGAGTCTCAGAAAGTCATGATTCGCCACTGCAGAAACCAGGTCGTCGGATAGATTTCGGATAGATTTTTTTAGAGGTCAGAAATATAAATAAATCAAAATATATATAGATACTCAAAAAATGTTTTTATTTGAGTTCAAGAGTATTTTAATTTTTATATACATGTAAATGTTGCACTTCATTGTATTGAGGTTCTTTGGATCTTTAAAAAATTTGACTTCCTCAAAGTTCTAACTTATTGCTATGTATTTTTTACTAAAATCACAGTTTAGGAGGATCTGTCAATGGACTGATTACCAGCCAAGGCGACCAGCGTATCCAGCACCGTGGGCACCGTAGCCAATACCGTAACCAGCACCGTAGCCGGCGGCGAGGGGAGCGGCGGCGTATGAGTTGTAAGCCAAGGGAGCGGCTGCGATAGCGAGGGGAGCAGCGACTCCGTAGGCAGCACGTCCGTAGTTAAGGGCAGCACCTCCGTAGTTAAGGGCAGCACCTCCGTAGTTGAGGGCAGCACCTCCATAAGCGAGGGGAGAGGCGGCGATACCGGCGGAGTAGGCTACGGGAGCGATGGCGGCGCGGGCAATAGGGGCAGCGTAAGAGGATGCGACGACGGGGGCGGCGTGTCCGATCAGAGCGGGGTCCTTGCGTACGACGGCGTTGAATCCGGTGTGGTCGTTGGCAGCGTAGTCAACGGTGCGGCGGGTGCCGTCCGACTCCAACAGCGAGTACTGGCCGACGACGTTGCCGCCGACGCGGGTCTCTTGCTGGCTCTTCACATCGCCGGTGTGGGGGTCTGCCACTCCGTAAGAGAAGCTGCTGTAACCACCGCTGGCGTGGGCCACAGCGATCAAGGCAGCGAGTACTACAAACTGTAAAAGACAAAGTAGAAATTCACTAACAATTATTATAATTTGAATACTTTGCTATTACTTGCCCGTTTCTGGTCTGGGATTAAAGATACATATATTGTTGTATAATTATAATTTTTATTAAAATAATAAATTACCTTTGAGGCCATTGTAGGTGTGGTATTGTCGACTGTTGAGTGCAACTGATTCGAACAACCGAACTGTAACTATTTATATGAATACAGCGTAGCTTAAATTGTATACAGGGTAGGAAACAGAACTTGTATCTTAGTGCAGTGAAAGTAAGAGCAATATTTGTTTACATTCGTCGGACCTTCTGCTACGAGGGTGTTATGGTTGCGACACAGTAGGTACTATTTATAAAGAACTTTTGTAATATGTAGATTGGTTTTTGTCCCAATTAAAAGCTAATAATATAAATTCTTATTCTCTAAGTCTTAGGCTGCGCACGCATCGCGGTTAAACACGAGCGGTTAACCGCAAGTCTGAAACTGCAAAAAAATGTAACACATTGCTTTCTATACAAGCGCACGCATTAGCGAAGCCAGAAATCCATGGTGGTACTGAAATATAATCAAGCAAAACGCCAACCGCAGTGCGTGTTTTCAGCTTTTCTTTAACCGCTTTTTCGAAACCACAGTGCTTGCGCAGCCTTACGGCCTGTTTCACCACCTTCTGACACATATGACATAGCCTAAACGTAAGTTTTGTCACTTTCTTATTTTATGTCAAGTGACAAAGACAAAAGTAATATATATATAAGATAAAGTAATATAATTGTAAATAAGCTATCCGACAGTTATCATAGATGGTGAAAGAGGCCCTTATTATTTTAATTATAAAACGCTTTCTTATTATTGTTTTTTTTTTTATGGCAGATTTACTCTTGACCACGATTATTTCTAAAAACTAGCCGATACCCGCGATATCATCCGCGTGGATTCATTTAAATTTCATACCATCTTCCATTCCCCATTTAATAATTATTGTTATTTTTCAAAATGGAACTTGTTAAATTGTTAACAGTTTCGGAGAAATGCGTGGACAAAAATACATTACATACATAAACCAGTATTTTTTTGTATATTTGTTTAGCCTAATTACACTATTACACTAATATTATAAAGGTGAAAGTTTGTGTGAATGTATGCATAATTGTGTACCTATGTGTGTATGTTTGTTATTATTAGTTACTCTTTAATGCTGCAACTACTAAACCAATTTGGCTGAAATTTAGAAAGGAGATAGATTATGCTCTAACTTGACACATAGGCTTACAGACTTAGACATAGACTTAACACACATTTTTCATCCTGAAAATCCACAGTTCCCGGGGATTTTGAAAAAAAACTAAAGGAGATGTACTAAATTGGGCCCAACTCGGCGTTTCACACAGTTACATAAAAATATGGAGAAAATAAATCGATAAATAACTTACATAATTGAATGGTTTTTATTTATGTACAGCTCGGGAAAATTATAAAAAAACATTTTTTTGACTAAGTACGAAACCTAATGCTTTTTCTTTAGTTGAAACGGAACGTTTTTATGAATGTCAGTCTAATTAACCACAGATTAATATAGTACTAATGAAATTCTGGATTCTGGCTTTTTGGTATCTACCCAGGCAGTCTATCTTTATTTATTCATTAATCTAGAAATAAACTAAAACTTGTTGTAAAACATTTTGCAATAAAAAATATATGATTTACAAAGCAAATATACTATAAATAGTAATATAGTGTAAATAGTGCATCATGAATATATATTTTTTATCACAAAAAAACTAGAACCCAGACCTGAAAAAAAGACGACGATGAGAGATGGTCTGTTGCGGCGACATTTTGTCATTCTCATTGTGTCTTGCGCTTTGTATATTATTTAATACTAGGTACCTACAAAAGTAAAACAAACATGCATCCAAACATCTTCCCGTAATACTTTTTCCATTTACTGAAAGTATTTAAACAATACTTCTTAAAAGAACTATTTAAAGTTCTTTTAAGAACGTCTTTGAACGTCTTTTTCACATAACCTACAAACCTAAAACGAGAAATAAAACACAACTCCCAAGCTCTGCAGAAGTACGAGTTTTTGATGTAAATAGCAAGCATCTAAATCTTCTAAATAAAGCATGTTTCATCCTTGTTTATTGTTGGGCCCAAGAGTGTATGGACCAGATTCATCTCCTTTGCTGTAGCAATCTACAGCTGCAGCTATAGATGGATTACTATAGCAAACTTCCTTGAAAATAGGTGTAAAGGTTGGAAAAGGGAGCGGGAACGGGAACCGGAAATAAATTCTTTAAATTCTTTATTTAGTTTCAAAAAAACAATATCGTATCTTGCAAACTTTAAGGAACGTTAATAACTGAGTTAGTTGAAAAACTGTGTTACAGCTATTAACGCCCCCCCTCCAGCTTAATTTAGTGACATCAGGATTTATTTATATTATGCTTATCTAGGAGTATATAAAACTAAAACTTAAATAAAGTAATATAAAACAAAATGTGTGTGTATGTGTGCTTGTGTGTGTGCATGTGTGTGTGTGCATGTGTATGTGTGTGCATGTTCGTTTGTATTTGTGTGTGTGTGAGTTCTACATGATTTTAGTTGGCATACTTTGTCGGATCTTCTCTTCTGTTGTAGAATTAAAGGGTCAAATTGTAATTGTCTATGTTTACGCAAAATAACATTGTGAATATAAATTTGCCTGACAGTTAATACGTCACATAGCTTATACAGCTCCGTAGTAGGAAACAGTGTTGGCTTCCCCAGCATCACTTTTAGGACCGCTCTTTGGGCCCGCTCTAACCGCAGGAGTAGTGTTTTCCCGCAGCTACCCCAAATAGTAATACAGTAAGACAATAACGATTGTACAAGAGCATAATAGACAGTTTTCAAGGTATTTTGATCAAGTATAGGCTTCAGGTTCTTGAAAATGTAAATCACTTTCCTAGTTTGTCCAACGAGTTTATCGACATGTTGAGCCCAAGAAAGTGTGCGATCAACTGTTATTCCCAGATACTTTATTGAGTTTACTCGCTCTAGGCTTTTACACTGACAGATATCGTGGTTAAAACCACAGCTGTGCGCTTTGATAAGAAAACAATCTGGGGGCTGAGTGTTATTTTTCAGTGAGAATGTAACGTATTTACTTTTATCAAGATTAAGTGAAAGCAGGTTAGAAGAAAGCCAATTCATAACATGTTCCAAAGCAATTTCTGAATTTTTTTGTGTGTCGATCCAGTTTTTCCCTTTCACGGTTAGAGCCATGTCATCAGCATATGCCACTATTTTAACATTGGGTAAGGTAAGGTTACATAATTGATTAATATAGATGAGAAACAGTGTCGGACCTAGTACACTCCCCTGAGGAACGCCATATGTTAAGATTTCGTCTTGGCTTATGCTATTGCCGATTTTAACGCACTGTGTTCGATTTTTTAAATAGTCCTTAAACAAATTCAGTACCATTCCTCTTATACCGATTTCTTCCAATCTACGAATTAAGATAGGCACAGAGACAGTGTCAAAAGCCTTGGATAAATCAAGAAAAATGGCGGCAACTTTATCTTTCTTATCCAGGCACTCCGTTATGGTGCCAGTGAGTTCCATAATGGCATCTTCAGTGGATCTTCCACTTCGGAAGCCAAACTGATTTTCCGATAAAATGTCAAACTTGTTAAGATAGTTGACGAGTCTGCTATTCATAATTTTTTCTAAGATTTTGGAAATGGAAGAAAGTATAGCAATTGGTCGATAATTATTGACACTGTCTCTGGCCCCATTCTTGTAGATAGGATGTACTATCGCCTTTTTAAACACAGTTGGGAAGATTCCTTTCGAGAAGCAAAGATTAAAAAGATGTGTAAGGACAGGTGATAGTGAATTTCGGGTTTTCACAAATCCACGATTCCCTCGGGATTTGTGAAAACCCGAAATTCACGAGGGTGAAGCCACGGGCAAAAGCTAGTAGAATCATAAATATGTACGTGTAACTCTTCGTACATAAGAATAAATAGGTGTGTTATACAGGTTGTCAGGGTACCGCTCTCGGTAACGAAGATAGGTGATAGGTAGTACTGATGATTACTGATATCATTAAAAAAAACGTGAAAAAAAAATCATTTTTACAAAAAAAATTGCACTTTTTATTAAATACCCGTTTTGGGAGGTTAAACAGAACTGTGATTGCAAAAAACTTATTTGCTGTATTTTATAAAAGTTTATTACGTAATTCTTGCGTAATTTAAATAAACTCAGCTGACGCTGGAGGTCAACGAACTTTGTGTGACCTATTTACGTATCGTTAGGTACCTACGAAACCGAGCTCGCACCGATGCCGATACCTACCCGCCTACCCTATAAGATTGTGTTTAGGTAGTATAATAATAGCGCTAAGTTTTCGGAAGCAGTTTTCTTATACCCTGTATACTCTAACCTTTCTGAAAAAAAGGTAGATAACGATATTGAAAAAAATCAGCAAAATCGATTAGGTAATTCGTTTTTAACATAATCGCGAACATACATACACACATACATACGGGTCGAATACAGAACCTCCTTTTTTGAAGTCGTTTAAAAAGACATTGTAACTATAACAGGCATGTCCGCGGATATTGACCCCAAATTGTGCACGCTTTACACTGCTGGTTTGAAAAATAGTAAACACTAAACCACTAATACCACAAGTATAATACAAATGGTTAATTGTACTGGATTGTGTTTAAGTAGTATAATAATAGCGCTAAGATTTTGATAGCGGTCCCCTTATAGCGAGTTGACAAATGTTAGTGATAATAACCAGAATCAATTGTTTGATGAAACCATTGGTTCTGGTTATTGCTTATATACAACTTCATGGTCTCTAAAAACATGCAAGGAAAGTTCAGACAATTCACCAGGCGAAGTAATTTTATACTCTAGCGCTACTGCGATTTTCTTAATACATTATTTTGATAAATCCACATCTTAGTTATAAATTAACTTCAAATAAAGAACAGTTGTGCTGTATATTTGTATATGTCAGAAGCCCAGTGGAAATGAAGCGCTAGATTAGGACCTCCAATTCAAGGAGGGCCTCCAAACGTTGAAAAATCTTTTTTTGTCAAAACTCAAGGCCATTCCAGGCCAGAATAAGTAAGAAACAATTTAAAGTTGGAGCCTGGAGGCCCCGGCAAGATTAAAAAGAGCCAAAACAACGCTATGAGTACCTACCGGATCATTCCTATTAAAATAATAAAATTTTATGCTGGCTTCTCTCGCGCTTGTCACGCTTGATGAAATGATTCTTTCTTTGTATTCGAATCTAGAATTTTGAATTTATTCTGCAATACTTCTAAGAAATTGTGTTCGTTTCTTATTTTAGTGAACCATCCCGCGGCCTTAGTAGAGTCAATAGGAGGGATCAGGGCATAGATAGATTTCAGTAAGATTTTTCAGAGTTCAGAAATATAAATAAAAGTAGATATAGATACTCAAAAAAATATATTTATTTGAGCTCAAGAGTATTTTAAATATTTATATACATAATACAAGTAAACGTATGCCTCTTCATTGCATTGAGGTTCTTTGGATCTTTAAAAGATTTGACTTCCTCAAAGTTCAAACTTATTGCTAAGTATTTGTTACTTAAAATTACAGTTTAGGAGGATCTGTCAATGGACTGATTACCAGCCAAGGCGACCAGCGTATCCGAGTCCTTGGGCACCGTAGCCAGCACCGTAGCCAATACCGTAACCAGCACCGTAGCCGGCGGCGGCGAGGGGAGCGGCGGCGTATGAGTTGTAAGCCAAGGGAGCGGCAGCGTATGAGTTGTAGGCCACGGGAGCAGCGGCTCCGTAGTTAAGGGCAGCACCTCCATAGTTGAGGGCAGCACCTCCGTAGTTGAGGGAAGCGGCTCCGTAAGCGAGGGGAGAGGCGGCGATACCGGCAGAGTAGGCCACGGGTGCGATGGCGGCGCGGGCAATAGGGGCAGCGTAAGAGGATGCGACGACGGGGGCGGCGTGTCCGATCAGAGCGGGGTCCTTGCGTACGACGGCGTTGAATCCGGTGTGGTCGTTGGCAGCGTAGTCAACGGTACGGCGGGTGCCGTCCGACTCCAACAGCGAGTACTGGCCGACGACGTTGCCGCCGACGCGGGTCTCTTGCTGACTCTTCACATCGCCGGTGTGAGGGTCTGACACTCCATAAGAGAAGCTGCTGTAACCACCGCTGGCGTGGGCCACAGCTATCAAGGCGGCGAGTACTACGAACTGTAAAAAACAAAGTAGAAATAATATAATTATTAGAATTTGAATACTTTGCTAATTGCTTGTCCGATTCTGGTCTAGTTGTTTAATTACTCTTTTTGTATTGTTGTATAATTATAATTTTTATTAAAATTTACAATTACCTTTGAGGTCATTGTAGGTGTGTTAATGTCGACTGTTGAGTGCAACTGATTCGAACTACCGAACTGTAACTATTTATATGAATACAGCGTAGCTTAAACTGTATACAGGGTAGGAAACAGAACTTGTATCTTAGTGCAGTGAAAGTAAGAGCAATATTTGTTTACATTCGTCGGACCTTCTGCTACGAGGGTGTTATGGTTGCGACACAGTAGGTACTATTTATAAAGAACTTTTGTAATATCTAGATTGGTTTTTGTCCCAATTAAAAGCTAATAATATAAATTCTTATTCTCTAAGTCTTAGGCTGCGCACGCACCGCGTTTAAACACGAGCGGTTAACCGCAAGTCTGAAACCGCAAAAAATGTAACACATTGCTTTCTATACAAGCGCACGCATTAGAGACTTTTTTCAGTGACTGATTTTAAAAACGTAGGTTTTGTGTTCCATAGTAATAGTATGGGGGCGCACGCACTGCAATTAATCGCGTTCGGTTTTTATTGTCTCGACTAGGCGAGCACAGAGTCATAACATGTGCTGTTCGCCAGAAATCCATGGTGGTACTGAAATATAATCAAGCACAACGCCAACCGCAGTGCGTGTTTGTACGCGGTTTGGCGTTTTCAGCTTTTCCTAAACCGCTTTTTCGAAACCGCGGTATGTGCGCAGCCTAAACGGCCTGTTTTACCACCTTCTGACACATATGACATAGCCTAAACGTAAGTTTTGTCACTTTTTTATTTTATGTCAAGTGACAAAGACAAAAGGTGTAATGGTACATTGTTCCTCGACGGGAGAAAGTGACCGACGGGAGAAAGTGAAACATAGAACGAATATCTACGATTTGTTTTTTGGGTATGATTTTGGATGAATTTTGTGCTTGGGGTCCTAATATTGACAACTTGTGCAACAAAATCAATAAATTTGTCTTTGCTTTACGTAGAATATCTAAAATTGCTGACCGAAGCACGGCTCTTTCGGCATATCATGGCTATGTTCTTTCCAATATTCGGTACGGAGTTTTAATTTGGGGTAATGCTTCCGAAATGAATAGAGTCTTTTTAATTCAGAAAAAGTGTATCCGGGCAAAATTTGTAACAAAGATCCAATGCAATCATGTAAGCCACTTTTTAAAACGCTGAAATTATTAACATTACCATGTAATATATCTACGAAGTGGCGTGTTTCGTAAAGAAATTCAACAAGTGTAAATTGAAAATTTAAAAAACCCCCGACATTCGCCATTTAGTGGCGGCGGCCATCTTGAATTTGCAATAGTGCTATTCTACTAGTCAAGCCCTTTCATTTGATACCCATATCAAGGGAGTTGTGAAAAAATATATCATCCGCCATTTTGTAGCGGCGGCCATCTTGGACCGATTTTCATCAAACATAGCTAAGAACACTCTCGACTAATTCACCTTTCAAACAAAAAAAACCGCATTCAAATCGGTCCACCCGTTTGAGCGCCACAGGGGAACAGACAGACACACACACACACACACACACACACACACACACACACACACACACACACACACACACACACACACACACACACACACAGACACGTCAAACTTATAACACCCCGTCGTTTTTGCGTCGGGGGTTAAAAATGAATATTTTCAAACACGTCAAAATGTTGTATCATTTTTAATGCCAGATATCCGAACAAAATTTACTATCCACAGTGTAGGACTGCTCTGAGCTCAAAAAGTTGTTTTTATATGATGATTAAAATTTATAATAAGCTACCCTCTATAATAAAAGATTTACCATTTACAAGATTTAAAACAAAACTGCATAACTGGTTGGTTGACAAATGTTTTTACTCTGTAAAAGAGTTCCTTAATGAATAAATTAAAATTCTTATAAAAATTGTATGACTTCTGTAGCATAATAATTAGGTTAATTTTGTATTTTATTCACAACTGTAAAATCTAATTATTGCACGCCATTATAATTATGGCTGATGCAAACAAAACTTTGTAACACCTACCATGTACATACTTACAATCATGCAATAAAATCTATTCTATTCTATTCTATTCTATTCTATTCTATTCTATTCTATTCTATTCTAATCTGTTCTATTCTGCCGATTATTACGAGGGTGTAGTTTGAGGCCCGAGGCCGTAGGCCGTAGGGCCGCAATACGCCCGAGCTAGGAATCGCACTTTCTCCCGAAGGGATACATAGTGCTTTATACGCCTACGAGGAAAATAATAAAATAATCAAAAATATAAAAACTATTACCGGAAATCAATCAGAAAAAGACGTTGCGTTTCCATTATAAAAAATCTTCATATGCTTTGTTGTATCTATTTTTATCTAGGTATTTCTAGATATCTTGGTTAAGAGATTTTCAATATAACAATAACTGCTTGGCCACATATTTTTAATTCCGGCGACTCACTACTTAGACACTTTGAGTTCCCTAAAGCTACTTGTAATTTTATAAATTGAAATTTTTGATAGGTAAAACAAAAGAAAGCGACTCACAAAATACAAAGAAAATAGCGCGAAAAATTTATATATTCTATTTTTTACTTTTATTTTATATTCATATTTAATTGTATTAATTAAAATTGAATATATTTAAAATAGCGGACCCCGGTCGTGCTCGGTGACATACCGACATCAGCACCATCTACCGTGGCGGTTACTTATTTATTATAGGTGTTTTTTATGTCGTTCTTGTCGAAATAGGTTTTTTTTCATGTACTGATCGGATTGTATCAAAAATTGAAAAGAAAAAAGCACGTTAGTAATGGAATTTCATAAATGGAATTTCCGCTCTAGCGCGTTAACAATGAATTCTCATACATCTTTTCAGCCCGCATATTTGTTTGACAGTAATGACGTACTTTTGACTTTCGATAGGAGAAAAACCAGAAGGTACTTTCCAAGCAGGTGTAGTATAAATAAGCTATCCGACAGTTATCATAGATGGCGAAAGAGGCCCTTATTATTTTAATTATAAAACGCTTTATTTTCAGTATTTGTTGTTTAAATACAGTATATGGTACATAATATACCGAAATTTCATATTCCTAACTGGTTTAGTTTTCGAGATAGCCCCCGTCACAAAATTGGTCTAAAAGTAACAATTTTGATGGCCCCTATTTCGTTATTTTGTAACCAAAAAAATTAAAAAAAATATATTTGTACTCCACTTAATGAGCTCTAAACAATGATACTCCACAAGCTAGGGTAAGAAAAAATTTTTTTTTGCTGGCTCCTTTTTCATGTATGGGAGCCCTCCTGAAAAATAATTTAATTCAATTTCTAATTCAATATTTGGTTTTGGGTCAACGTTAACGCACTGAATACCAAAATTTCAGGTTTGTAACTCATTTCGTCTGCGAGCTAGAGACTTGTGACCGGCGGACGGACAGACAGACAGACAGCAGAATGACATTAATAGGTCTCCGTTTTTACCCTTCGGGTACGGAACCCTAAAAAGCTTTGTTACATGATGATATTTACTTCGTCTTGGTTGACGTCATACTGGACTGGTAATAGATTCCCAGTTCCCACTATAAACTGATCTCCTAAGTGAATGAGGCCATGTACAATTATAGAGAGTTCAAGCTATACTTACCTATATTTGGTTTTGCGTAATCACTTTTTAACCAACTTCATACTAGAAGAGATTTTCCGTACTTGGCGTCGTTATACCTTATTATGAGCTAATTTCGATAATTTTCATATTATGCCAAACAACTAAAGTATCGAGTGAGTTTGATAATTTGAATTAAGTAGATTTGAATAAAGATTTTTGTGCCATTATAATACCAATTCACTAGACGAAGTAATTTTATACTCTATCGCTACTGCGATTTTCTTAATACATTATTTTATTAAATCCACATGTTAGTTATAAATTAACTTCAAATAAAGAACAGTTTTGCTGTATGTATGTACATTGTACATGTCAGAAGCCCAGTGGGAATTAGGCGCTAGATTCGGACCTCAAGGAGGGCCTCCAAAAGTTGAAAAATCTTTTTTTGTCAAAACCCAAGGCCATTCCAGGGCAGAATAAGTAAGAAACAATTTAAAGTTGGAGCCTGGAGGCCCCGGCAAGATTAAAAAGAGCCAAAACAACGCTATGAGTACCTACCGGATCATTCCTATTAAAATAATAATATTTATGCTGGCTTCGCTCGCGCTTGTTACGCTTGATGAAATGATTCTTTCTTTGTATTCGAATCTAGAGTTTTGAATTTATTCTGCAATACTTCTAAGAAATTGTGTTCGTTTCTTATTTTAGTGAACCATCCCGCGGCCTTAGTAGAGTCAATAGGAGGGATCAGGGCATAGATAGATTTCAGTAAGATTTTTCAGAGTTCAGAAATATAAATAAAAGTAGATATAGATACTCAAAAAAATATATTTATTTGAGCTCAAGAGTATTTTAAATATTTATATACATAATACAAGTAAACGTATGCCTCTTCATTGCATTGAGGTTCTTTGGATCTTTAAAAGATTTGACTTCCTCAAAGTTCAAACTTATTGCTAAGTATTTGTTACTTAAAATTACAGTTTAGGAGGATCTGTCAATGGACTGATTACCAGCCAAGGCGACCAGCGTATCCGAGTCCTTGGGCACCGTAGCCAGCACCGTAGCCAATACCGTAACCAGCACCGTAGCCGGCGGCGGCGAGGGGAGCGGCGGCGTATGAGTTGTAAGCCAAGGGAGCGGCAGCGTATGAGTTGTAGGCCACGGGAGCAGCGGCTCCGTAGTTAAGGGCAGCACCTCCATAGTTGAGGGCAGCACCTCCGTAGTTGAGGGAAGCGGCTCCGTAAGCGAGGGGAGAGGCGGCGATACCGGCAGAGTAGGCCACGGGTGCGATGGGGGCGCGGGCAATAGGGGCAGCGTAAGAGGAGGCGACGACGGGGGCGGCGTGTCCGATCAGAGCGGGGTCCTTGCGTACGACGGCGTTGAATCCGGTGTGGTCGTTGGCAGCGTAGTCAACAGTACGGCGGGTGCCGTCCGACTCCAACAGCGAGTACTGGCCGACGACGTTGCCGCCGACGCGGGTCTCTTGCTGACTCTTCACATCGCCGGTGTGAGGGTCTGACACTCCATAAGAGAAGCTGGTGTATCCACCACTGGCGTGGGCCACAGCGATCAAGGCGGCGAGTACTACGAACTGTAAAAGACAAAGTAGAAATAATATAATTATTAGAATTTGAATACTTTGCTAATTGCTTGTCCGATTCTGGTCTAGTTGTTTAATTACTCTTTTTGTATTGTTGTATAATTATAATTTTTATTAAAATTAACAATTACCTTTGAGGTCATTGTAGGTGTGTTAATGTCGACTGGTGAGTGCAACTGATTCTGACCACCGAATTGTAACTATTTATATAAGTACAACGTAGCTGACTGTAGACAGGGTAGGAAACAGAACTTGTATCTTAGTGCAGTGAAAGTAAGAGCAATATTTGTTTACATACATTTGTCAGACCTTCTGCTACGAGGGTGTTATGATTGCGATAGAATATTATTTAAAAATAACTTTTGTAATACCTAGATTGTTTTTGTCTCAATTAAAAGCTAACATAAATTCTTCTTATCTAATATAAAACACTTTCTTTTTTTACTCTTGACTGTACGATATTTCTAAAAATAACACGAAGGTAACATTTTGCAAAATGGAACTTAATAACACAAAGGGGTGCGGTGCGGTGTATTCCAGTGCTTAGCAATAAAACTTTATAGAGCAGTACGCTTAAGGAACTACCTTACTTCATCTAAGCACTTCCATTAAAACACAATCCCAGATTTAGTGCCGGAATTAATAAGTTATTTTATCAAAACACATAAATATCTGGATAAAATTTTCGATCTTCTATCACTAAAGTAGATTTTTAACTAGATAAGCTTTTCGGAAAGAATTTCGGCTCTAAATTAATCACCAGTCAAATCCGGGATCTCTGGCTTAGGGCAAAATATTTGCAACATTACGCCATAGACGTTGCCGCGTAGAAACAAAATTGATTATGCAAATAATTTATTCAAAAAAAATGTTGTAATTATAACAGGTATTTCTTTATTGCACATAACATTATTTCAAGTTACATAGCTAAAATTTAGGCTAACATTACCTACGCTAAATGGACTACCTGTGGATAGTTTTTAGGATTACAAATCATTCAACTTACCGTAGCACTACTCGTGTGCCGTAGCTACCTACCTACCTACTCTTAAACAATGTTAAATCTTATTTTTTTCTCGGCTATTAGGTACATTTTTTTAGTTGAGGATGGATACCAGTGAGTCGCGGCTGGATACCATCGTGCCGCCAAGGACGTGGCGTCGTTGTTTTTATGAGGCGGACAAACGAGTTATCGCGACCAATATGAAATTAAAAGGGAAATGGTTGATACTGGTATATAAAGTCCTACATAGTAGTACCTACCAGCTGTGCTCATGCGTATATCTTAAAAACGAACCAAAAATTCAGTCCCCGTAAGGTGCGATGCCCATACAAAAACTTCAAAGCTTTGAAACGCCATAAATAGATAACACAACCACGTACATAGCGTAAATAGACTGGCATCAGTAGAGTTGCTCTTTATATGAACTTAAATGAACCCAGAATCACCATTTTGGAGATTAAGACCTAATTTATAATTTCACTCAAATTTCACACATGTGAAGGCTAGAACTACCTACTGCTGGTACTAATAAATTGGTAAATTAAATCGTCACTTTATTGTATAGTGACGCATGAAATAATAAGCAGTTATTTAAATGATCGACAGTTCTCGTGACGTGATTTCTTTACGTCACGCGATCATTTACAGCGGCAAGGTTGCACTATTTGATCGACGTGACGAAATGAATTATAAATTATGTTTAAGCTGGAATTTATTTATTTAATTTACTGAACTAATTGGGATACTTTCCGGTATCAAAAGTGGCTTTGACCATCTCCTAGCCGCAAATCGGCATGGTTTATCAGTGGTTATACCGTGACAAATGAAACATAAACTCTACAGATAGCAAGACTGGCAAACTCACATTTTATGAATTAATATTTTTAACCCCCGACGCAAAAACGACGGGGTGTTATAAGTTTGACGTGTCTGTGTGTGTGTGTGTGTGTGTCTGTCTGTTCCCCTGTGGCGCTCAAACGGGTGGACCGATTTGAATGCGGTTTTTTTTGTTTGAAAGGTGAATTAGTCGAGAGTGTTCTTAGCTATGTTTGATGAAAATCGGTCCAAGATGGCCGCCGCTACAAAATGGCGGATGATATATTTTTTCACAACTCCCTTGATATGGGTATCAAATGAAAGGGCTTGACTAGTAGAATAGCACTATTGCAAATTCAAGATGGCCGCCGCCACTAAATGGCGAATGTCGGGGGTTTTTTAAATTTTCAATTTACACTTGTTAAGCAATAAGTTAATAATATTTTAAGACTCAGTAATATTATGCCAGAACGATTTTAAAAAATTGGAAAAGAATAAGCTATTAGATAGTCTTTTGAATACAAGTAGATAATTTTCCTTAAACAGTTCCAATATCATATTCACACGTCATTATCATATATATGATACGTCAATCGTGCGTAGACATAATATTATATAATACAGCCTGCGTATAACCTTGTAATTATTCTATAACGTGAGAAAACGGACATGCTATCGAGTTAATTATTTGCTAAGAAAGGATGCATGTATTAGCTGAGCATATCCTCAAATTGAAGTAGTTTTGGCAATACGGCAAAAATAAAACAAAAAGCTCCTTAAATACCAAGGCTCTATATAAAATATACTTTCTTAATGATTTCAAACATGTATTGGAAGCTTTAATATCTTAAGCTTAAGAATCTAAATAGCAAAAGAGGTTTTCTAAAACCTGAAATTTATCACTCATTGATCAATTAGACTTTTTGCCGAGATACCTACGCGCTGCTAGAAAAAGCCTTACGTCAAGTTATAGGGAAAATATTATACTCTTATTTATCAAGCTGATTAACCATTTCTTACCCGACTACGGCAAAGCCAAAAGCAAGGGTTATGATTTTAGCAGTCTATGTATGTATGTATATTGTATGTATGTATGTATGTATGTATGTATGTATGTATATATGTATGTATGTATGTATGTATGTATGTATGTATGTATGTATGTATGTATGTATGTATGTATGTATGTATGTATGTATGTATGTATGTATGTATGTATGTAAGTATGTATGTATGTTTGTGGCCGATTTTTGTATGAGATTCAGTGTGTACTGTGTACCACCGTAGCGCCTAAACTATTGAACCGATTTTGATGAATGAGGTGTTTATTGATTCGTTGGCATAGGCTGCATTTTATTAACGAAAAACATCGTGAAGCGACCTTCGCGTGGCTTTCTAGATTATAAAATTAGTTTCGGGTAGGCATAACAGATGGCGCCACTAGCTGCTTGCCCTGCGCTTTTGCCCACTAAATAATTATTAAATTATTGAGCGTAGTTGGGTTTTAGTTTACGAACTTTACTTGTATAAAATTACATACGTAAGTTATCTAGTCTATCTTTTTATCTATTACAACCTCTAGATTTCATATATTATATTATAATGTCATGCTTATATAAAATGTGTGAGGATGGAATGTGCTAACCAGAAAGATTTCCGACGTAGAGGTTACCAGGACTAAACCCACTGCTTGTATAATATTAAACGGCGCAATATCCAAACCCCTAAGTTAAAAAAATAGTTTCGACATACCTAGTATTGTTTAGGCACATTCGCACTACCACGCCAGAAAGCTTATTGTTTATCGACATAGTAATATGTGGTAATATTTGGTAACTCAATAACCATATCGATAGATAAGCAAGCATACCCACTGAAATAACCTTGACTATTAGATTACATGTAGCTATTAAAATAATTTAACTATTATAGGATATGTATATACTACAAAAAAGAATGTAATTTCCTTGTGAATATATTCGTAGGTCAGTCAACATTCATGAGTCTTTCACAAGTTCCTGCAACAAATCTGATTACGTTGCGAGCGCATATCTTTAAAAATTAAGCGGCTATATAAAGGCACCCAATTGTTCACCAATCATCAGTTCTTCCACAGACAGCAAACAAAGCAACATGTTCTCCAAGGTAATTGTTGTTATATAAAATGGAGCTTAACAATATTTAATTATACTCAAGGTTGGCTCTATTCAAGTCTAGGATTTGTAAAAAGTTTGGTGGTATCTAGTTGGAATCAAAACTCATGATGAGCTTTTTAATAAAATCTGGAAATTCTAGAAATTTCTAGAAATTTGGAAATCCAACATTTTCTCCGGAGTATCAACTGCTCATTATCTAATGTACGATTTATTTATTTCATCAGGTCGCAGTCTTCGCTTTATTGGTGGCAGTAGCCAACGCCAGTGGTGGTTACAGCAGCTTCTCTTACGGAGTGGCAGACCCCCACACCGGCGATGTGAAGAGCCAGCAAGAGACCCGCGTCGGCGGCAACGTCGTCGGCCAGTACTCGCTGTTGGAGTCGGACGGCACCCGCCGTACCGTTGACTACGCTGCCAACGACCACACCGGATTCAACGCCGTCGTACGCAAGGACCCCGCTCTGATCGGACACGCCGCCCCCGTCGTCGCCCCTGTTGCCCAAGCCGCCATCGCTCCCGTAGCCTACTCCGCCGGTATCGCCGCCTCTCCCCTCGCTTATGGAGGTGCTGCCCTCAACTACGGAGGTGCTGCCCTCAACTACGGAGGTGCTGCCCTTAACTACGGAGGTGCTGCCCTTAACTACGGACGTGCTGCCTACGGAGTCGCCGCTCCCCTCGCTATCGCAGCCGCTCCCTTGGCTTACAACTCATACGCCGCCGCTCCCCTCGCCGCCGGCTACGGTGCTGGTTACGGTATTGGCTACGGTGCAGGCTACGGTGCCCACGGTGCTGGATACGCTGGTCGCCTTGGCTGGTAATCAGTCCATTGACAGATCCTCCTAAACTGTGATTCTAGTAACAAAATAGGTTTAAACGTTGAGGGAGTCAAATCTTATAAAGATCCAAAGAACCTCAATGCAACGAAGAGGCATACCTTTACATGTGTAAATATTTAAAACTATGAAACAACTTGTAAATAAAGTATTTTGAGTTTCATATAAGTAAATCCTTTTATTTAGTTCCTTTACGCTGAGATCTATACAGCGTGCTTTGACTCTGCTAGACTTTAGAGTTAAAACAAGACTCTAACTCTTAACTCCATAGTAACATCTGAGCAAAGACCGCTCAAAGATATATCAAAACTAGTATGGCGCGTGGGTGCGCGGCCCGCAAGCGGACCGCGAGGTTTTGTTTTCAGGTATTTTTTGTTTGAGCAGCCTCCACCTATCTTCCCCCATATTCCTAACCCTCGATCATTATCACTCTCCATATTTTTTCTCCGAATAATTTGTCAGAATGAGAGTTTTTCCATAAAAAAAGATTTTGAAAAGGAACTGTATCAAAGTCTTGCATCAGTTCCCAACTTACATTCTCTTCAATATTCGCCATATATTTTGTATGGAAAAATAAATTTCACCATCTTGTTTTTTTCTGTTCATCAAGTAAACTACGTCTAGATCATCTTTTGCCAAAAAACCACTCTTCCATCTTTTATACTCAGTGAGATAGACACCGACGAAATTTGTATGGCCACTATCTTGAATCCGCCATTTAGGAATTTTTTTCAGCTCACTGCCAATTGGATGAGGTTTTGAGTAATTTTTGTTTGAGCACCTCCCATCTATCTACAATGCCCTGCCCGGGCTCCTCATCCATCTTCCAAACCCTCAATCATCATGTCCTCCCATATTTTTCTTTGAGACTTCTCCAAAGAACGGCATCAAAGCCTTGCATAGTTCACAACTTGTAGTCTCTTCAATATTCGCCATACATTTTCTATGGAAAAATAAATTCCGCCATTTTGATTTTTTTTTCTATTCATCAAGTAGACCTTTGGATCCTCATCATCTTTTGCGAAGAAACCACTTTTCCATCTTTTATACCCTCTGAGTTAGCCGAAGCCGAAATTTGTATGGCGGCCATCTTTTTTTCGCCATTTTGAATTTTTTTTCAACTCACTGCCAATTGGATGACGTTTCGAGTGACATTTGCTCGAGCACCCCCCACCTATCTTCAATACCTTAAGCGTGCTCTTCAACCGTCTCCGAAATCCTCAATCATCAGCTCTCTCCATATTTTTCCTCTTAATGAATTTTTGTCCTCTATACGAAACCATTTGTGAAAAAAAAATTTTTCATACAAAATTTTACAGGAGAGGCGATGAATGAGTCAGTGAATCAGAACGAACAGCTATATATATATTAATATAAAGAATATTAGTGAGATGAATGTTTTTGACTTTTCTTTGTAATCAGCATCATCGGATCATGATGACGTTATAATTCGGTGAGGCTAATGGGAATCAGTTTACAACAACATTACTTGGCAGTTTTTTTATTCTACATAGTCTCAAAATGAATTGGGAAACAACTTACTCGCAATAAAGTTCATAGTAATTTTGTGACAAGTGAACAAAAAACATCAGCTCCCACATACTTCCTGCATTACCATTTTTAAATCGTCTTATAAAATGTTGAATGGAAGCAGGCGTTACTTTGCGGAATTCCATGATATACAATGAATATAAAATTATAGCAAATTAATTTTAAAAAGGATTATAGCAAAATAATTTTATATTCATTGTACGTCTTATAAAAGCTCAATCAAACCCCAGCCGACCTTGGTCGCAGTAACTATCATTGATCATGATTTATTGAATAAATCATATTATAGTGTAACTAATTTTTAACTTTAGGAGCCTCCAGTGCAAAAGTGGCGTAAGCATAAAATTTTGAATAAAAACATACTTTTGCATACCACTTTACAGTTATCGACAGTTAAGCTAAGCCAGTTAGCTTTAATCAAATCGAATCTAATAGGTATGTACTATGTATACCCATAATATCATAATCATTATCTTTACCCGATATGCATAATATCCATTGTTGGACAAAGGCCATGTTTAAGTAGCGCCAACGAGCTCTTTTCTTAGATGTTCGTATCCAATAGATGCAAGTCACTTTTGCCTACACTCCTTTTGCCTCCAACTCTACTTCAATGGCGGACCTTTCAACACCATCGTTCAACCGTCCTCTGACACTTTATATAACGACTACATACGCCTAAAGAAATTTAAGTAAAATAATGTTTTTTACTAACGATGCTGATTTTTTTAGTAGGAAAATAAATACGATCAAAGAAAAGCTCATATTATATTTATTTTAACTGTAGCTGTTAACTTTTGAATGTATATTCAAATCGATCAGATACTAAAAATTTGAGATTAGGCCACTTCAGCGCTGATGGGTGGGATACAAAATTAGACTGATTTTAATGCGCAAAAACTTTAACCTTCGCGAAAACTAAAATAAGCTAAGTCATTGTGACTATGACAACTTGGTCATTTACCTCTTTATCTAAGGACAGAGTTAATGTCACAGACTTTTTCCGCGTAAATAAAGGAGCAGAAGGATACAAAAATCGGCCGAGTGCGAGTCGGCAGGACTCAATATACTTATTAGGGTTCCGTACATATGAAAAACGGAAGAATGTTCGTTTGTTTTGGTCAAAGCTTACAAACTAAATTGTAAACGGTGTTTTCAGTATTTGTTGTTGAATATTCATATTATTATAAATGCGAAAGTAACTCTGTGTCTGTTTGTATGTAACGCTTTCACGCCTAAACTGCTGAACCGATTTTGACCACATTTGGTACCTTGAACATAGGCTACTTTTTATCCCGGAAAATCATAGAGTTTTCAAATTTCAAGGGATATTAAACAACCCTAAGTCGCGGGCATCAGCTAGTAGTAGATATTAATATAATTGTACTTTATCCAACACGATAAAAAATTAAAAATTCAGGGGGACCCCTGAAAATAATTGGATTGAAATTCTTATTCAATATTTGATTTTGGGTCACCATTGTTCACGAAATATTCAATTTTCAAGTCTGTAACACATTTCGTCTACGAGGTAGAGGTGAAATAGACGAGCGGGCAGACGAATTGAAATTTTCTATTTTCACGCTAGTGTGGTAAAAACTTACATACGTCACATGAGAGTAAAGTGATGTTTTTTTGTTGTGCGTTTGAATTCACTATTCTTTTTATCCTATCATCACGCGCATAACAATCTTACGTTAAATTCGGTACTAATTTCATCAGCTATTTGCACGTGCATAAATCTTAGATTACTTTCAGACGTGCCACAAACATAATCACACCACAGCGGCAAAAGTGTAGCGAGGCAGCAACTGTGGTCTTATGTGAATGGCGTGAAGTTGCGTTCTTGCAGAAATACGTTATATTAAGATGGTACGGTGGTAATCGTGTGGTCGGCCACTTATTTGGGAGTAACGCAATTTTTATGGTAATAAGAATATCGATTAACCGTGGTAATGGTAATCTATGACTCTATATTTTACTACTGACTACAGCTAACGTGTGTTTGCTACAGTCATAGGGTAAATATCTAGACGTTTTTTGCACGCTAGATGTATGGATGCCCGATGGATATTTTCGCCATTCAATGCTGTAAATTGTCGTACGTGTGAAACTACGCGTACGCGTTTTCTTCAAATATGCCCATTTTTAACCCCCGACGCAAAAACGACGGGGTGTTATAAGTTTGACGTGTGTGTGTGTGTGTGTGTGTGTTTGTGTGTGTGTGTGTGTGTGTGTGTGTATGTATGTGTGTGTCTGTCTGTCTGTCTGTTCCCCTGTAGCGCTCAAATGGGTGGACCGATTTGAATGCGGTTTTTGTTTGTTTGAAAGGTGAATTAGTCGAGAGTGTAACAAGCTATGTTTGACGAAAATCGATCCAAGATGGCCACCGCTACAAAAAATGACGGATTACATATATTTTCACAACTCCCTTAATACGGGTATCAAATGAAAGGGCTTGACTAGTAGAATAGCACTATGTAAATCCAAGATGGCCGCCGTTTTTTAAATTTTTAAATTATACTTTGTTACCTTTGTGGTGTGGTTATGAATTGTGGCCAGTCTCAAAGAATCTTAAGCTATGCACTCATCATCAATCTTAAGCCAATAACTGATGAAATTAGTTTTTAAACTAACGTATGAATTTATGGACGTGATCATAGATTAAAGACCATGTGTATTTTATAACATAAGGAATATTATTATGGTTACTATTGTGGCACGTCTGAAAGGACCCTTATAGCACCGTATCCGACTATCTCCATGAAAAGGCCGTATCGGAATCTGACGCAACTTGCAGTATTAAATAGCAACAAAATAAAATGTAAACAAGGAGTATAAGTAATAATTTCTCTAGATCACCTTGGGACTCGGCGTGCGAATGTGGGGCAGAACTTAGTGTAGCCATCAAACCTGTTCTTGCCTGCTCTTCTAAGACAAAAAGCTTACTGATTTACTTGTCGATACGAGAAGAGACTTATGTATTATTTATTTACCTACTAGCTTCTGCCCGCGGCTTCGCCCGCCTGAATTTCGGTTTTTCACAAATCCCGAGGGAATCGTGGATTTCCGGTTCCCGTTCCCACTCCCTTTTCCAACATTTATACCTACTTTCAAGGAAGTTTACTATATTAATCTACCTATTATAGCTGTAGCAATAGATTTCAGTTTTTTCAAAATCCCGTGGGAACTGTGGATTTTTCCAGGATAAAATGTGCAAACGCATACAGATGCATGCAACTATTGTAAAAATGTGCTTAAAAATTCCCAATTTGCCCTGCCGGAAATCGAACCCGGGACCTCCCACTTATACGATCACAGTGCTCACCGCTGCGCCAGGGAGGTCGTCGATAACAACACGACGTCCACAACGATATCGTCTCAAGTAGTTTTATTGATTGACATGTAAAATAATGACTTAATGAGTTGATGACGCACTGTAAGGTTCTCATGTAATGGGATGTCCTGGAAAGTAATTGCACTGAACAATATTATCCTTGTTCATTAAAACTTGAAGCCAGATATTGTTTTGCGATTAGATTGATCGTAGTATCAAAATCTCGTTTCTAGTACGGCAGCCCTGGAACAAATTTTTTTGTGATTAATAACAAGCTGAATTTCCGTGAGTAGGTTCGTTTCGACGAGACGAACAATTTTTTTATTTATGAAAATTCTCGATGTAGGTAGCTACTCAATTGGGGAGGTGTTAAAAATTTCGATTCGCTCGGGTGGGAAATCGTTCAACTAAATTTGTAGGACTATATAGCCATTTTATTATACAAGTAATTACTAGGATGCATACAAAAAATCAGCTAGTTATTAATAATATTCTACAGCGTCCTGCACTCCAAATATTTCCAAATAATGAGGTTATAAAAATGATTAAAAATTATTAATAACTAGCTGATTTTTTGTATGCAGCTTAGTAGATACTTGTATAATAAAATGGCCATGTAGTCCTACAAATTTAGTGGAACGATTTCCCACCCGAGCGAATCGAAATTATTAACACCTCCCCACTCTAGTAGCTACCTCCATCGAGAATTTTCATAGATAAAAAATTTGTTCGTCTCGTCGAAACCAACCTACTCACGAAAATTCAGCTTGTTATTAATCACTAAAAAATTAGTTCCAGGGCTGCCGTACTTGTTCACTTTGCACACTCCCTTTGCACTCTTTGATTGATCTCGCTATCAAAATCGCTGAATCTAAATTCAAAAAGATAGTTATCAAATATGAGCGGTATATCTTTGAGATAGTATGGAGAGGTATTTCGGCCAATATTTCTGTCAAAACAAGCGCATAATAGCCATCAATACCCGCCACGTCCCCACGCATTGCAATCGCTAATCATTCTCAAACACTCCAAATCCAATGCTGCTTAAATTATTCAGAAAAAAATAATTGTCAATCATAAATGATTATCTGTTCTGGATACAGATTTGCTTGTGTATGTTATAATAATAGTCTTCTGTAGCTGCGTATTTGGGTCTAAAATATCATGTATATGAAATCCTGGAGTTTGATACGAAAAAATTTACATATTAATATTTATCATACCTAGTAATCATTATACCATAAAAATGTCCCGGAAGACTAGTCTAATAAAATAGTGTTATAGGCATATATTTCCGCTAATGTAACAAAGTAACGCATACTGTGTTGATAACTCGCCGGCCTTGCACTGGTTCTCCTAAACTAGTATAATTCTTATGATTATTCATCGCTCTATAATTTTATAATGGTGAATACTAAAGAGATAGCGTAAAGGTTGCGAATTGCAATGGGCAACACTATTGCAAATTACGTTTTATATCGCTCTAGTTTTTGACCAAGCTTATTTCTCAGGTGTGGTTTATACAGAAAATGTGCCTGGCGAGTGTTACTTGTTAGGGACCTTTCAGATAAACCGGCGCGGAGAGCAGAGCAAATTTTAATCACATTTAAAATAGAATCTTAAGACATTGAAATAAGCTTTATTTTTACATTTTATCTCTTTTATGATAAGAGGATGCTCGTGTGAAATATTAAGAGCAGCCGCTCGGCTGCTCGTCGAGCCGGTCGGCTGCTCCATGCTCGTGCTCTTTCGCGCTCGAGCAACCGACCGGCTCCGTTCGCGTGCTCTTTCATGCTCGCGCAGCCGACCGTAGGCCGAATTGCTGTGAGTACAATCCGGCTCAAAACTCAAGAGCTTACGCTCGGCTCCGAACGCATCCGCGTGTCCGTTCACACAGACCGGCGCGGAGAGCAGAGCTTTGAAGGGCTGGTCTGTGTGAAAAAAAAAAATGCTCTCCGACGCTCTCCGCGCCGGTCTATCTGAACGGTCCCTAAAATGCAGTTTATACAAAAGCATCGCCTCTCCTGTATAATCTCTCTCCTAACTGTTTCAAAAACCAAAAAAATAAAAGTTATTGGGTTTTCTATCAACAAATTTTCAGTAGCAGCCCGGAGATGGGCGGTGTTAGATACTCCCGTACCTCGGAGAGCACGTAAAGCCATCGCGCGTCGGTCTGGCATCGGATCTCTCGAGGGTTGTGTCGCATTGGCGTGTCATCCGACTATGAGAGTGAAGGAATATAGAGTGCACCTGTGTTTACACACACACTTGTGCACTGAGAATTTTTTAACACACCGACATACATACATTTTCGTATATTTTTATAGTATTGAGACGAGGATTATGCAATTTGATAAGTAGGTAAACAGCAGGACTGTATAACTGTGAATAATTTGATATGCAGTCCAAATTAAGTAGATAATTTTAAGTACCAAACCGTATGCTGATCTTTTAATGGTTACAAATTAATGTTAAGCTGATGTAAATTAAAGCGCGTTCAAGCGTTCAGAATATTAGGAGTAATCCTACTTACTAATATTATAAATGTTAGAGTGTGGATGTTTGGATGTTTAGATGTTTGGATGTTTGGATGTTTGTTACTCAATCACGCCGCAACTACTGAACCGATTTGGCTGAAATTTTGAATGGAGATAAATTATGCCCTGACTTAAAACATAGGCTACTTTTTATCCTGGGAAAATGGTAATACTTTTAATCCGAAATCTATAGCTACAGCTATAGGTAGATTACTATAGTGAACTTCCTTGATAGTAGGTATAAAGGTTGGAAAAGGGAGCGGGAACGGGAACTGGAAATCCACGATTCCCTCGGGATTTGTTTGAAACCGAAATTCACGCGGGCGAAGCCGCGGGCATTCTCTAGTTTATCATAATACTTACATAACATTACATAATTTTATTGTTTTTAGATGACTGTTTAGGTACGGTTTCGATCACAGTAGTGAAACTATTGACTCCGCCATTGCTTGTCAGTTGTATTATAGAATAGAAAAGAAAAGTTTTTTATTCAAATAAACTTTTACAAGTACTTTTGAATCGTCAATTGAATCTGCCACTGGTTCGGAATGCCGTTCCAACTGCCGTTCCAACTTCCAAACTTATTCAGCGAAAGAGTTGCGGACTGTCTGTTTTAACGCAGAGATTCGAATATGAGTCTATCTCTTTAAACACGCGATTTTGATGATTAGATACTCAGATGACACCTCTCCGAATCTCCGCGTTCTGTGCCACTGTATTTGTTTTGCAGCGGAGTTGCAGGGACTTCCTAGCGATTTCCTAGAGCCAGAGTATCTACATGAAATCGCGCGGAAAAATGAACAGGCAGTTTTGCTTCAGTTTCGCAAGTCATGTAACGGCCAAGTTAAGGGGTTCCTTAACCACCCCTTTGTGGGTTTCACCCCTTTGTGGGTTTCACCCCTTTGTGGTGATTTCACTATATTATTATTTCGCGGCAGCTGTCTACGCGTTGTGTGTGTGGCCGCCTTATGTGAGATTTACGTTTATCTTGCCAGGGTATCTTTAACTGTGCTTAAATCTGTAATTTACTATGGAGATGTCAAATCATGACGTTTTCCCATGGTTTTCCCTAATGTTACTTTCCATGCTGAATTACAGATTACGCGGCGTTAACGTTAACTTGAAAAGTTACAACTAAGCTGCAAGGCTCAGTATTACGTTAACGTTACATACGCCTTAGAACATTAAAATCTTAATTAAACCTAGTAGGTATAACCTAATATGCTAGTACTTAGAATACTACATTTTACTATTCAAATGCCTGACATTACCTAGTCTCGGTATAATAATATGTTAAAATTTAAAACTATCGAAATAAGAAGTACTATATTAAGTATACTAGCTTGTGCCCGCGGCTCTGCCCGCGTGAATTTCAGTTTTTCACAAATCCCGAGGGATTCGTGGATTTCCGGTTTTAGTTCCCGCTCCCTTTCCCAACCTTTATACATATTTTCAAGGAAGTTTGCTATAATAATCTACCTATAGCTGCTAAATTGCTATAGCAAATTTTGATTTTTTCAAAATCCCCAGGAACTGTGGATTTTTTCAGGACAAAACCAGGGGATAATAGTGTTAAATTAGGGGATAATCTACCTCCATTCTAAATTTCAGCCAAATCGATTCAATAGTTGCGGCGTTAAAAAGTAACAAACATAATTATACACACATACATACACACAAACTTTTGCCTTTATAATATTAGTATAACTAGTGTGATTATGTACTATAATAAGAAGTAATATAATATTAGACGGACATTCAAAATTCGAACATGTTTGAATAGGTTTACGGGGCTACTCGTATTACCAAACATTAAATCATATTTGGGAGAAATTCGTGTTTGAACTTTGAATACTGAATATAGTGGTTTCTAAATTCAAATATCATGCTGTAATTCAATATTGAAATATCAGCAGTAATTTAATGTGCTTTGAATTCGACAAATTCTAATATACTTGCGACACGGTACAACTATTACCTTCTCGTACAACGCAAGCAGTACAAGCTAAATAAACAAGATCATTCACATACATGCTTAAGAGGAGTCTCTCCCCATGGTATGGGGAACTCCTCTTAAAAGTTTAATGTACCAATAACTTGCCTAGAGACGCAATCGCGCGCTTATGACACGGAAAATATTTTGACAAAATTCCCCGTCGGCCCTCATGCACACTGACAGAAAAATAATGTGTATGAAAATCCTCCTAATATGTGAAAGTGTGGATGTTTGGATGTTTGTTACTCTATAACATTGCAACTACTGAACCGATTTGGCTGAAATTTTGAAGAGAGATAAATTATGTCCTGACTTAACACTACTTTTTATCCTGGAATATCAAAGAGTTCCCACGGGATTTGGAAAAAACCGAAATTTATATCTACAGCTACCTATAGGTAGATTACTATAGCAAACTTCCTTGAAAGTAGGTATAAGGTTGGAAAAGGGAGCGGGAACGGAAACCATAAATCCTCGCTTCCCTCAGGATTTGTGAAAAATCGAAATTCACGCGGGCGAAGCCGCGGGCAAAAGCTAATGTATAATAAGTAACTCATCATTTCGCGTATTCAAATAAAAGCCGATAAAGCCATATACGCATGATTGATTTTGATTAATGTCTGACTGGAAGCTTTGTATTAATCGATTTAGAGGGTTTTTTGGAGATATGTACAACACCAAAAAATTATGGAGATTCTATGTATGTATCTTATCGCTTAGAAAAGATGCTATACCGGCAGTGGATGAGATGAAGAGAATGAGGTTTTATTTCCTTTAATATTTATCGTGTTGCATGTATAAAAGAAATCGTTGTGCAAAAAACTCTATAAATGGTAAATGATGTATGTGGATACAACAATTGGACATTGTAATATCTTATCATTCATTCATGGTCCTATACGCAGGGCGTACGTGAGGCGGTAACATGATGCGAAAAGCTACATCATACAGACTAAAGAAAATAATAGAAGCGCGGCCCGAAAGGCAGATTTTTACAACATCTACAGATTTTTATGGCTGTTAGTAAAAATTTACGTGCCATTATTTTTTTATCTGGTGTAAATTATACTAAAAATAGTTACCAAAAGTTGTTCTTCACTCAGTTGCTGGTAGTAACTAGCCAATCAACCTCCATGCAAACAAAAAAAATTGTTACTACTAATCGGCTAACACAGCCCAGTGTAGTATCTTAATCTTAGTCACACTATGACACTAATATTATAATGGTGAAAATTTGTGTGTATGTGTGTATGTTTGTTACCCTTTCACACAGCAACTACTAAACTGATTTGGCTGAAATTTAAAACATACATAGTGTATAACTTGGTATAACACATAGGCTACTTTTTATCTTGGAAAAATCTAAAGTTCCCGCGGAATTTTGAAAAAACCGAAATTTGCTATAGCAATCAACAGCTATAGCTATTGGTAGATTACTATAGCAAACTTCCTTGAAAGTAGCTATAAAGGTTGGAAATGGGAGCGGGAACGGGAACCAGAAATCCACGATTCCCTCGGGATTTATGAAAAAACGAAATTCACGTGAGCGAAGCCGCGGGCAAAATTTAGTTGTTGATATAAGTAAAATAAAATTGCAAATCAAACAAAACCAACCAACCTAAAGATATATCAATACGATAGCTGCGCTGATTAAAGCAATGCAACGTTAATTGCAAGCTTTCGCGAATTCAGTTCACATTTTTTAGTGAGAGCTTCGTCTATCATTTTCCTCTAGTCTATGAAGAATGAATTTACTTTTTTGCAAGCTCTAGATGCCATGTCCAGACTGTTTTTGGCATACAATAGTATCTTAGTTGGTAAATCGTAATAAAAATTCAAAAATGGAAAACATTAAAGCGGCTGTTTTAAAAATAAAAAATTGTACATGATGGCTTTTAAAATGTAATGTGGTTTTATTAAAGCTTTGTATTACTTTGGGAAAATACAAACTCTATTGAAAACACACCTACATCCTTATGTGGCATTTTTCTATACATATATCACAAACTAATATATGGGTCAGTTGCATCATGGGCGGTTAAAATTGTAGGTGGTTAAAAAAAGCAATAGATATGCGTTCCGATAGTCTGATTTCGTTAACTTTAAACAAGAAATGCACGATTAACCTTGACCATAGAGTAAGTACGGTTATCTATTTGTGCAATCCATTTTGCTTTTTATTTGGTGGTCAAACTTTATAGGTGCCCGTAACGTAACTTAACAGCCTTTGGTGCAACAGACCCTTAATAATGCAAATTCTCCAATTACCTATTTACGTAGTCTCTCCATCCTCTTCACAATAATAAGCTGGTGTAGCGATGAGGTTTTGGCGAGGTCTTTCTTTTACATGAAAGTCATAATAAACGACATTTTTACGCGTTTTTTAGTGACATAGGTAGGCAGGTTTCATAAAATAATATTCCATACCCCGGTTTCCTGTTTCAATTGAAATAAATTCGAAACAAAAGTGATCTTCAAAATAGAACTTCACAAGGAAGCGTAACCCATTTTCAACTTCATTAATAGCTACTAAACTCAAACTTACTTGTTAGAGAGTTGAACTACTTAACTAAAATTATTGTGAGATAGGATTTAATAAAGTGTATCGATTTACTGCGCTCATGATACTTAATTAATATACCTAATCATTAACTTTTACCGTTAAGGAACTGTCAAAAAATAAGCCTTAAGGGTTGCTCAAATCAGTATTCATACCTTCATGGCATGGCAAATGTATGAATGCTGGCCGCTGGGTTTAAGGTCTTTTCAAAATAGCATTTTTTTTTTTGCTAAAATTTAACCTTAACCTTACTCTAAACTACTGCAATCTACGGTTTAAAGATTTTTATTTATTTATTTTTATTCTCAAAAGAACAACAATGAGATCCTAGTGTAACTTTTCTAAAACGTTTACTGTCACTAATTTAGCGAGAAAATTTAATATGTATAGGTACATGCTAAAAACCACACATAACCTGGAAAGCTCTAGGGCCGCCGCTTGGTCGTAACAAACAAGCACTACGCAACTATAAAAATTGTAACAGGAAAAATGACGCGATAAGTAATGACGATAATGACATATTATTGTCTCGACGACTCATTTCTTTGTGCTTTCCAACAGGCGGCCTTGCGTTTCCGGATCCACGGTGCAGCGTACGCGTTTTTAAATACCATACGGCTGGGCCCGCCCGCGTACACCCGATCCATATAAAAGCTCCTAGTTGCTCTGATCTGTACTCATTCCCCGAGATTCACTTGTCAAAGCAGCAATGGCAGCTAAGGTGAATATTCCGTATAGTGTTGTGAATATATTTGTTTAGATTTTCCTTAAGTCAAGAGATATAGTTGGTGCTTAAGTGAGTGCGTGCGTTGGTTCGATTAAATTATGTTATGTCAAGTTGGACAGTCAAAATCGGGTGTCCATATCATTAAATCTATGAGTGTCATAAATATCATAATCAAAGTGTCTGTTTGTTTTTTAATAATTCTCACGAAACTCCTAAACTGATTTTAATGAAAGGCACAGAGTTTAATCGTTTCCTGATGAAGGGCGTAGGATCCTATTTATCCCGCTGACAGATTTTTTTAAAAAGTCTGGACCCATGCGAACAAAGTCGTAAAAATAAGCATCGTGCAATATTTATATACACATTTTATGTACTCGAAACCAGTAGGCAAACTTTGTCTTGCCACAGATCTATCTATTATGTAAATCTTTTATTTGGTCGGAAAACTAAAAAAAAATCTGGATGTCTGCTCTAATTATAATCACACCTAAAAACCATCATAAGTACAAAAGAAATTCATCAAAATCGGTCAAATCGTTTAGCAGGAGAAGAGTTACGAACACATGCACACGAATTTTATACGTCCTATACTTAATATAAAGATTACATTAAGTACTTTAGAGTTGTTAAAATATTTGTTAAAGTAATTGTTAAAATATAAAATATTTTAGTTGGTAAATTAGAAGTTAAGGACATTTCGAAAATTAATGAACTTTAGCAGGATATTATTTTCGAATGAGCACTTGTTCTAGTCCGCACTTAGTATTCTAACCATATTTGGCACCGAAGCATATCGTGAACCGATATTTGGCAGAGAACAAGTTTTGCTTACAAATGACAAAATTACGCAACAAGAATCATAGCCACGTTACAATTGGATAATGCTTATCAATAGAGCTTATATTTTTATTCCCTCTCGTTCGATTAAATAGTTCGATAGTAATAATAGAATTTTTAATAATAATTATGATACTTATCTAGAATTTTCTCAAAAGCATTGACAAAAGTTCGAATCGCCAATTTCAAAACGATCCAGTTACCGACTTGGGTGGATCAATTTTTATTAACAAGCAAAATCAACGGACTTACTTACTCCTCCTGAGCTAATTTTAGATTTATTTGTTAATTAATAATAAATCTTTTTCCAGTTGGTCGTAGTACTCGCCGCCCTGGTCGCCGTGGCCCGTAGCTCAGTGGTGCCCGCGGCCCACCTCGCGGCAGCAGACACCGACTACACGAGCTTCGCTTACGACGTCGCGGACCCCTACACCGGCGACTACAAGAGCCAAGTCGAGACCCGCGTCGGCGGTGTTGTCAAAGGACAATACTCACTGCTGGACGCTGACGGCACCAAACGCACTGTGGACTACGCCGCCGATGACGTCAATGGATTCAACGCGGTTGTGCGTAAAGACCCCGTCGTGTCTACCCCTGTGGTTGCCGCCGCGCCCGTAGCCGCGGTCGCTCCCGCTGTAGTTGCCGCGCGTACGGTTGCCGCGCCCGCTGTGGTTGCCGCCCGCAGTTACGCCGCTCCTACCGTCTACGCTGCATCTGCCCCAGTTTACGCTGCGTCCGCCCCAGTCTACGCTGCGTCTTCCCCAGTCTACGCTGCCCGTACTTACGCCGCACCTGCAGTCTACGCTGCCTCCGCCCCAGTTGTTACCCGAACTGTCGCTGCTCCCGCTGTCTACGCTGCGTCTTCCCCTGTCTACGCTTCCGCCCCATCAGTCTACGCTGCACAAACTTATGCCGCTCCTAGCGTAGTCACCTCTCACTCTGCATACTCAGCTCCCTGGGTACGCAGTTACGCTGCTCCTTACTACAACTCCTACGGCGTCAAATCCCTCCCCCTTAACTACTGGTGAATCATAACGAAGCTTTAAATGTAAAGCCCTTAGTCTTAGCCATACGAAACTGTCTTGTAAATAATATTATTTTGTACATAAATTATATGTAATGATAAAAATTATAAATTAAACGACAATCCATCATACTCCTACGTACTTTTTTGTACCTATATCTATGGGTGTACCCGTTAACCTTTTTATTTTACTCACGGAAGCCTAAGTTGGCTGCCATTGTCAAAATCGATGTAAGGAAATTGTCACATATTGAACAACAATAGATGATAATTAGCATTTATATATTATATTAAATAGTTCCTTTGATATGTCTGTAGAAGGTACTGTGGTGCAAGTGCATCCATCATAATTCAAGTTGGTGTGTTAACGAATTGGAACTTTTGAAAAGCTCATGATGTCAATAATTAACGAGTGAGAGCACTTTATCTATATATATCTATATATATATATATATACGTATAAGTCCTCCATAAGCTTGTTCTTCTTAAGCTTTGTATACATATGAGTAAGCAGCCTCGGCTTGAGGCAAGTTGAGGCTGCTCAAATGTATACTCGTATTATAATAAGTAGGTTATAGGTTTGCTCGCCCATCTCCACTCGTACGAATCGTAGGTACGTACTATACTTACACAAAAACTAATCAAATATGACGCGGTGGAATCTGCCTCATGGTGTGGCGTGACTCAAGTTGAGGCAGCACCTCCATTAAAAAGAAGTTTTAAGACTATTAAGTTAGGTCAATCATACAGCCAATTGACAAAATAAGTAAATATCTGCAAATTGGAAAGGCCATCAAAATAACCAAGTCTTTAGCTCATTTGGAGATTTTTCCTAAATTCAAACTCAAAATCTAAAAGGACACTGATAGTTAGGTGAGCCGAGCAAGCAGAGATGTAAAATAAATCAATGGCACAAATTGACCTCGGTATTGAGAATTATCGATTTATATCAAAACAATAAATTATTGATAGTGATAATAATCGAGATAATTATCACTATCAAAGTAAATAAAATATGTTAATTACAATCTAAAGCGCAGATGCAGATATGTATTGAAAACAATTGAGTATCTCGATAAAGTTGGCAAATTATTTTATTACAATATGTGGAGAAGATGACCCTTATCTACCAACCTGTTAAAAGTATTGGCAACATACTTATTCGTTGTTACAATAATACAATATCAAATACTATCACGCGATAATATCACGATCCCGTATAATTTACATCGATGATAATATTGATGGTCCTGCCAGCTATCTCACCGAACTGAGGACTAGTTCCAGTGGTATTGACAGTATAAAAAATATATCAACATGACATGAAAATATATTAACATGACATGAAAATACAGGATTTTCCTGAAATCCTATATACCAGAATCATGATAGAATAGAATAGAATAGAAAAGTTTTTTATTCAAATAAACTTTTACAAGTACTTTTGAATTGTCAATTGAATCTACCACTGGTTCGGAATGCCGTTCCAACCGAGAAGAACCAGTAAGAAACTCGGCAAAATATTGATAGTGTAATACCATCGTCGATAAATACCATAGTCGATAAATATTGATAGTGTAATACCATCTTCAGGGTCTGGTTGCTACGATCAATACAATTGTAAAATACTCATAATATAGAGATACTAATCTCAAAAATCAATTGAACATTAATAACATTGCTATCGCGTTTACACATCAACAGATAAAATAATTACAACAATGTGGTAAGGACCACAAATCGAGCAATTCAGTATAACAACAAGCAACCATCTTATGCCACTTACGTAACTGGAGATCTAACGAGCGAGATAATCGATTAATCAATCTCTAAAATAACTTATCAATAATCTCGATCAAACCGAATTAAAATCACTCTTTGTTTAAGGTTGGTCTGTGACTGTGAGTAATGAATGCACTGATTCAAAAATCGTTCTTATTTATTTTTAACCCCCGACGCAAAAACGACGGGGTGTTATAAGTTTTAAGTTGGACGTGTCTCTCTCTGTGTGTGTGTGTGTGTGTGTGTGTGTGTGTATGTGTGTGTGTGTGTGTATGTGTGTGTGTGTGTGTGTCTGTTCCCCTGTAGCGCTCAAACGGGTGGACCGATTTGAATGCAGTTTTTTTTGTTTGTAAGGTGAATTAGTCGAGAGTGTTGTTAGCTATGTTTGATGAAAATCGATCCAAAATGGCCGCCGCTACAAAATGGCGGATTATATATTTTTTCACAACTCCCTTAATATGGGTATCAAATGAAAGGGCTTGACTAGTAGAATAGCACTATGCAAATTCAAGATGGCCGCCACCACAAAATGGCGAATGTTGGGGGTTTTTAAATTTTCAATTTATACTTGTATAGTATCGTTGTTTTCGTTGTCTGAATAGATAGACGTCCACTGCTGGACATAAATATTTTTGATAGAACTCCACAGAACACAATCTCGTGCTGCTTTTGTATAGCGGCCGCTAGTGACTCGCTTGGGGTCTTATTTCCACAAATGGGAGGTCTTCTAATGCTGCGTTTTCCGATGCGAGGTTCCACGCGGTTCTAGCGTTGAACTTCAAATAAAAAAGCTTAGAAAACAAGACCACCATTTTTTTTTATCACAAATCTTCTTATGAGCCACAATTCATATTAATCGACGCATGAAATAATTGATACATATAAATTATTTAAGTAATTAATTACCTATTTTATTTCAAGACGAGCGACTTCGTTCGCGTGCATATTGATTTTAATAATCCCGTGTGAATCATTTTGTTTTTCCTAAGCTCTTTTGAGCTTATACCTTGCTAAAAACTGTAAAAAGTTCACTGGCGGATGTTTAGGTACATCAAAATGTAAACATCCGCCAGTGAAAGTCCCATCAAAATCGGTCCATCCTTTCAGAGATTAGCCAGTAGTCTTTAAAGTATCTACTTTCTAACAAAAAAAGAATGAATGAAATCGGACCACCCGTTAACGAATTACAGCTATGTACACATTTTGCCTTTCATCCCCTCTCCCAAGGGAACCGTGCTCAATTTCGGGATAAAAAGTATCCTATATGTTACTCCATAGTATGAACTTAAATCATGCCGAGTTTCATTTCAATCCATTCAGTAGTTTTTACGTGATGCGCGCACAAACATACAGACAAACAGACAAACAGATAAACAGACAAACAGATAAACAGACAAACAGACAAAAATTTCAAAAATACCTTTTTTACGTTCTATTACTTATCCCTAACATCCCCCAGTTATTATTTTGCAAAAATCTTCAATGTACAGATACGGCAATTCTACGATTTTATTATATGTATATAGAATAGATATAGAAGATAGATGTATAAGTCAACTGAAACGTACCTAAACGTCTCCATCGTACTAAATAAACTGACTGTATCACACGGAGTGACAGACTTGACGTAACTAAAAGGGTTCTCAGTTTTACTGCGGAAGCCTAAAGTACACTGCCTGTGGTTCTCGCACCATCGAAGGCTCTTACAGCCCACGCACACTGGGCCACTAGTGGTGACGACTAGTGGCCGGCCACAAGTCGCGGAAGAGATTTTTCATACATTTTATATGGTACCACCGCACACTGAGCGCTCGAGTGGCCGCGTTCAAGCCACAAGAAAATGTGTGGCAACGACTAGTGGCAGCCACAAGTTGCACACAAGATTTTTCATAGGTACATTTTATATGGTACCACCGCACACTGAGCGCTCGAGTGGCCGCGTTCCAGTCACAAGAAAATGTATGAAAAATCTCTTGCGCGACTAGTGGCGGCCCCTGGTCGTCGCCACTAATGGCCCAGTGTGTGGAGGCTGTTATAATGCGCGAGATCTAAGCTAAACACCACAACGTAATTTGGATTTTCTAGGTTACAAATAACGACCATACGTTTCCGGAACAATCCAACGACTATATCACCTACAATCTACATATAAAGATAATTACTAGTTTCTAAAGATCAACAAGTGCCTATTTATATGTGTCAAATGTGCGAAACATATATAAAAGCCCAAATTTTAATCACACAGTATCCACTTCCAAGGGAATCACTGACACAGGCAGAACCATGAACAAGGTAAAAAACTATATCTTTTTCCGTGGAGTATTATATCTCTCAATTACCGACATAGCTTATCGAGTGAACGGGGAATATAGCTCAAAAAACGATAGATATTGGGGTCCCAAGGTGCTCGAATGGCGACCACGCATCGGCAAACGTAGCATTGGAAGACCCCCTAATAGGTGAACGGACGATATCGAGCGAATCGCTGGCTGCCTGTCACTCGCGGTTTTAGAACAGTTAACAAGTATAAATTAAAATTTTAAAAACCCCCGACATTCGCCATTTTGTGGCGGCGGCCATCTTGGATTTGCATAATGCTATTCTACTAGTCAAGCCCTTTCATTTGATACCCATATTAAGGGAGTTGTGAAAAAATATGTATTCCGCCATTTTGTAGCGGCGGTCATCTTGGATCGATTTTCATCAAACATAGTTAACAACACTCTCGACTAATTAACCTTTCAAACAAAAAACCGCATTCAAATCGGTCCACCCGTTTGAGCTTTACAGGGGAACAGACAAACACACACACACACACAGACACGTCAAACTTATAACACCCCGTCGTTTTGCGTAGGGGGTTAAAAATTCTTAAAACAAGCATCTTGTTTGTTCATAATATTAACTTTTAGCTCTTTATTTGCCACTTGACATAATAGAAGTGAGATTTTAATCTACTTTGTTATATAAGTCTCATAACATCTGCAACTTTAGGACAGACGCTTTGACAAAAGTTAGAGATCTCAAGAAACTTCTTGTACCTACATTTTAACTTCCTTTACATATTTTGTATGAAAATATTAGGCCGAAGAATTAAGCGAACGTAATAAAAAAATTTAAATGGCCTTTACTATTAATGAATTACACAACAAATGTGTATAAAACATGTGTAAATGTATGTATGTATTAATAACTATAATACTATACCCTAACCCATACTAAGTACATATACTTACTAAAGTATTATTAATGTTCCACATCGAGTCTATTGTACACAAAACACAGAGATTTGCTCCTCTGAAACAAAACTACCGCTATAATATTATAATCAACTAAATATAATAAATTATTTCATTCCAGCTGATCGCACTCGCCGCCCTCGTCGCCGTAGCCGCCAGCTCGGTGGTGCCAGTGGACAATGAAGCCACCAGCTTCTCGTACGGCGTCGGCGACCCCCTCACCGGAGACTACAAGAGCCAAACCGAGCAACGCGTCGGCGGCAACGTCGTCGGCCAGTACTCTTTGGTCGACCCCGACGGCACCAGGCGCGTAGTCGACTACACCGCCGACGATGTCAACGGATTCAACGCCGTAGTGCGCAAGGACCCTCTGGTTGCTCCCGTTGTTGCGTCTCGCACCGTCGTGTCTCAAGTCCCGTCTGTTGTCTCAACCCCCACCGTCTACTCTGGCTCATACCTCACCCCCTCAGTGTACAGCGCCGCACCCTCAGTGTACTCTGGAGTGTACCCCGGAGTGTACCCGGGTTACTCCGCTTACGGATACCCCGCCGCTCAACGCATCTTCTGGTAAATCAAACGGTAATCTGGATCACATAATTATAACGGCAGTGTTCAACCAATCAACGTGTAAATATTGTGTACAAAATGTGTAATTAAATTATGAATAAATTAATACAAATATATATATTTTTTCTTATACTACCTACCTACCTACTAAAATTAATAGGTATCGAAAATATCACTGAAAAAATATACATAAGTACAATTATTGTAAATTTCATTAATTTGTACAATGTTAGTCTCTTTCTGTATAATTTCTAATGGTCGGGGAGCCCATGATGTTAATTGTGGATTTACTCGAGCATCGTCGGGACCTATAAGATTTTGTAGATTAATTGATAGAAAAAATAAAATATTATTTAATGTTTCCCCTTTCAGAGGTGGGGAAAGTATACGATAGACGATTTTTATTACTTCGGCTTGTGGAAATCGGCAGATTTTATATTTGTTTTGTTATTTTTGCATCATTTCCTTCATAATAGTAAAAAAATTCAACTGTGCTCGAGATTCTAGAATGTCAAGATAAGGTTTTTTTTTGCAACTTTGTAACCTTCCCACTCTCGTACGTTACATTCAAATACTCAGATTTTCTAAATATACTTTTGTTAGCTCGTAATTATCGCACCATACCTTTACCTGACGTGCTTTAGTATTTCTGATCAGCGGTTTTTTACGCACGGCCCTATATAAAGGCCTTAAATATAATATGGTAGAGATTACTCAACTTGATACAAGTATCCTCCCTTATGTTAATCTGCCGCGCTCGAGTAAATCCCTAAATCCCCTCTTGGGCTCCCCTACTATAAGGGTTTTTGAGGCTGAATATTATAATATCATATTATGAAAAGAAATAAATGAGCTGATTGTATTTAATAGGTATTCGTAATAGCGCATGTGCTAAAACTACATTGACAGCAGCGCACGCCGATCCGTCACTGATGGGTCGGCGTGGAACATTTCGTGCCTCTACCAGCTATAACCCCCGGCACGTAAGTCGACGGGTGACCTTCAAGTGCGCGCAGCGTCGAACGAATGAGCGGGACACAATACGATTGGAGAGCCAATCAGCGCTTACGAGAGATCCGCGAGAGCTAATCAGTGCTTACGAACGAACCTCACGTCCTCCCCGCGATATACCTCATTTTCGACTTCTGCGCATTGAAGGTCACCGGTCGACTTATTTGCCGTGACTTGTACCTACAGTTTCTAATACCTACTTCTGGTAACATAGTTGAAATGATTTGGTTTGAGACTTTAAAATGTAGTCGTAGCAACTGTCATTCTAGATAGCAACCAAAATTGTTTGTTGTCAACCAATACAAATTACTCATCGCAAGCTATTTTCTCTTATCCATTGAGGAGTTTTGTTCTCCATCTCCGAAGATACTCATCAGATCTTCACCAAATTTAAATGGGACCACCTCTAAAGTATGATTTATCGAACAAAACAAGAATCATTAAAATCGGTTCATAATTGGCGGAGAAATCGCGTAACAAACATACAAAAAAAAAACATACAGTCGAATTGATAACCTCCTCCTTTTTTTGAAGTCGGTTAAAAAGACCATAAGAGCATAATCACCTAGCTACTTTGAAAAAGTGTCAATATAATTATTACACTACACAATTCAAACACACACAAGCTATAATTGAAAAATTAAAAAACCCGACTGCCATGCTAAAAAACGAACTAAAAAATTAATAAACTACCACTGTACCACTTACAGTGTAGTTGTTATTTATTTTGTTTTTCATGATTTGTCACTCCAAACGGATTTAAAACATATAGATTGTATACATTTTCGTACTCGCCTTTTAAAGCCCTTTATTTTGATACCCCACTCGAGGGTCTTGAAGAAATTATTTTTTTCAGCCCGTACATTAAAGCGCATAAAGTCCGCCATTTTAATTTTTTTTTAATTTAGGTACCCAGTGACACTCGCGTCATCAAGACAAATCTAATGACGTATCATTTATCAACATCCCTTGAGCCGTTGATTAGTTACAAGTGGACATAGGAATGGACATACATACACACAGGTGAAACACATAATATTATACCCAGTCGGGTGAAAAAAAAAATGGTAGGTATATCTTCATTAGGATGTCTCGAATTATGCATGTGTCCTGTGTATATAATAATATTTTTATTTATTATTTAAAATTATTTTTCGAAATCCGAGAAAACCGTGGATTTTTTTAGCTTGTGACCCGAAAATTTTTGTTGATTTTTTTAATTGCCTTACCAACCTTACAAAGCTATTATATGATATTTTTAGGTAAACATAATAGTATTATGTACTGTCTCCTTTACACATCTTATTTTACCGTAAGTAGTTGGTACATTGTATGAAGACAAAATATTATTGACCAACAATAAAAGCAGTGATGTGAGGTGTGTAGCGTCCGTTTACAAAACGCAACACTGGTACGCACCTACCGAGATTCGGGAAGCTACCTGTACCTCTAACCTCTAACCTATCCGGTAATTGTGTCTTCAAACCATCCAGGTATACACACAAAATTTCATCCAAATCATTCCAGCCGTTTAGGAGGAGAGGTGACAAAATATACACATAAAGAAGAATTATACAGGTACGGATGACAGAATTTACCGTGTCGACTGCGGGATGAACATTAAATGTTTGACAGTTACGAAACACGAACATATTTTTTGTATGGGAAAATGTTTTTCTTTTATTTTATTTTTTTTGTTAATTTTCCAATTTTTAATAGCTGTTATTCTGCTATTCGGGATGGAGACAAATTAAATACTATGAAAATTGGTCCAGCCGTTCTCGAGTGTGTTCGAACAAACCCGAACTCGTTTTATATAATACTAGCGGACCCGGCAGACGTCGTCCTGCCCGCTATTAGCGCCATCTACCGGGTCCAATTTTTCTACTTATAAACCTTCCTCTTGAATCACTCTATCTATTAAAAAAAACCGCATCAAAATCCGTTGCGTAGTTTTAAAGATTTAAGCATACATAGGGATATAGGGACAGAGAAAGCGACTTTGTTTTATACTATGTAGTGATTAAGAAGATTGTATTGGTAAAATTATTAAATACTCGTAGATGTAGGTGTTGATTGATCACCATTGAATCATTATCTACTTATCCTTATATAACTCTGAAAAATTAGAGGTGTGTGTCGGGGATCTAACTTGGTCCCCCCGAAAGGGTGCCCGAAGACTTAAGAGGAAATGTGGTCCAAGAGACTTTTGAAAATTAGGTATTTGAAAAAACTATCGTTGTCGCGTTCGACCGTCCCGCGCCTCAAATTCGTGCAATAAGGACAACTGCAAATCCGACTCAATAGCCGTAAGTAAAAAGTCATAATTCGAGGTTTGGCTCTCTAGTGTTTCCTCCTCCAATATTGGACCAATTTAAAAGATATTTCGTAAACTGAATATTAAGGATATATACTATGTCCCTATGTTTTGCTTTTTTCATTATTAATTGTCAAATTTGTATATTAGGCCTCTGTTGAAAGCGATCTAAAAATAAGCAATTTTGAGCATTTTGTAACGGTTCTAGTGCTTATAAAAATAATGTATCTACAAAAAGGAAAACATAGGGACATAGAAGAGGTTGATATTTATTTTATTGTAAAAAATCATTGCTTTAGGATCATAAACCAGGGAGAAAACACGCGAGAACGTTTGTATGGAGAAAAGAGCAACCGCGTTTCCTTTTAACCACGCGGTTATCTCCGCGTTTTTACGGTGTTAATTACCATGATTTCAATTCTTAACATGTAAATTGTAGAGCAAATAAAACAGAAGCAAAGATTGCGAATTGATTAATTACTTGCTAATTAATGAAAAGCTATGAGGCTATAAATTATTTTAGGCATATTAATCTATGTTCCTTAAGAGTGTGTATTACTCACTTTGACAGTCTAGAATTATTTTTATCATATATGTATATGTAAAATGTTCGCATATTTGGTATGTTAACATGGATGTCCTTGTATTTTCAATATAATTTAACTTTTAATGACTATTTTAAGTAATTATATCAGTGTTTTAAAGATTAACCAGTGCCTATTTAGAAACGGGTCGTCATATCAGACTCATATAAAAGCGCCTAGTGAGAAGTACACTGTATCATTTCACAGGATTCACTTGAAATAGCAACAATGGTGGCTAAGGTACAAAAAACTTACTTTATTTTTGATTTAATTGTAAATATACTTTAGAGGTGTGTAGGTTGGTCAATTGTCTCCCTCTGATCTCTCCAGAATTTCTGACTTCTTAACTATTTAGGATTGTTTGCAGAAATACTTATATATATTAGCTATCTGTAACAAATACATATATAGATATACCTATATGCCTCAATAGTCTTTATTCAGCTGTAGCAATCTTTAAGGTACACTAAATTGACAGGTCTAGTAATAGTTTAGTTTGAGATTGTATACTTGTCTGACTAAAGTTTTTGTACATACGAAAGCTACTTAATGCAATAAGATTCCCACTCAATTTTTTATCGGAGAATTATAGACGACTTACTTTTTTAACCGAATGCACGACAGCAAAGATAGGCTTATGTTTTTCATGTATGTACATACGTGGGAATAATCCCACATACATACATGAAAAACATAAGGATATAAATCCTCTTAACATCCCACGGCTGGATGGATTTTAATCAATGGTTTTATCGATTCATCTATGCAGTGTATGTGTAACAATATACGTTAGGTTTTGTTTTTATTTATTATCTTTGGATCTTTTGGGCTTCACAAATAAATGTTACTTTTTTTTACTATATTTTTTTAACAAATTACATTTTATGGTGTTGCAGTTCGTCGTAGTGCTCGCTCTGGTGGCTGTGGCGCACAGCTCCGTCCTGGTGAAGTTAGACGGCGACTCCTCCAGCTTCTCCTACGATGTGGCCGACCCCAACACTGGCGACTACAAGAGCCAAACCGAGACCCGCGTCGGTGGAAACGTCGCGGGACAGTACTCCCTGGTCGACTCCGATGGCACCCAGAGGATCGTCGACTACACCGCCGACGATGTTAACGGATTCAACGCTGTTGTGCGCAAGGAGCCTCTGGCCAAAACCGTAGTTGCCGCAACTCCCGTTGTTGCCACTTCTCCAGCTGTGGTTGCCACTTCTCCCGCCGTTGTTGCCGCCCGCACCGTAGTTGCCGCCGCTCCCACAGTTGTTGCCGCCCGCACCTTGGCTCCCACCGTCTACGCTTCATCCGCTCCGGTGATCGCTGGATCATACGTAACACCCTCGGTGTACAGTGCTGGTCCATCCGTATACAACACCTTACCCTCAGTGTACAGCTCTTTGCCCTCAGTATACAATTCTGTACCCTCCGTCTACAGTTCTCTCTCAGGTTACGCGTCCCCTTACGTCTCCAACTACGGATGGTCCAGCCCTCTCGGTTACTCCGCCTACGGCTACCCCTCAAACTACTGGGTTAAGTAAAGTGTTCCCTTAGTCTATAGATTTTTTTTTGTAAATATCTGTACATATGCTAATTTCATCGTGTAAATAAAGCAGAATATTAATATAACTTCCGGCCTATTTATATTATTTCCCTTTAATATACACTATAGACAAGTTCAGTACCTAATGGTCAGAAAAATTGTATTGTCATAGAAAAACAGAGATCAAAAGAAGGTTTATGAGATTGTTTCGGATAATAATGCGACAAATAAATAATATTAGTTTTAAAAATATGGAGACCTATTTTAATGACTAAAAATCGCTAAATATAATATACATGATTATAAATTTATTTCTACAGCAAAAAATAGGTTCGCAGCATTTCTGTAAGGCACTACAGAGCTTTACATCAAATACATTAATATAAATATCAAAATTAAGATTTAAGTATCACTGAAGAATATAAAAAGCTGTGATAGCCTAGTGGTTAGGACGACCGACTTCTAATCGGAGGTCGTGGGTTCGATCCCGGGGCCTCTAACTTTTCGGAGTTATGTGCGTTTTATTTTAAGTATTTAAATATCACTTGCTTTAACGGTGAAGGAAAACATCGTGAGGAAACCTGCACGCCTGAGAGTTCTCCATAACGTTCTCAAAGGTGTGTGAAGTCTGCCAATCCGCTTGGCCAGCGTGGTAGACTATGGCCAAAACCCTTCTCACTCTGAGAGGAGACCCGTGCTCTGTAGTGAGCCGGTAATGGGTTGATCATGATGATGATGATGAAGAATATAAATTAAATTTTGCATTTGTATTGAACAACAGTTTGTACTTAAGTAATTGGTATCCAAGAACATACTCTAAGATGATTGAAAAAACTATCAAAATACACAGCTACACAGCTAAAAATTAAAAATACGATTGCAGCTTGATCCACTTGTAGGCTGTAGCCTTTAGCCGTACAACATCACATCATACTAATATATTATAAAAGTTGTAAATATATATTTTTTAACTCCTTGACGCAAAAACTACTGAATGGATTTTGCTGAAGTTTGGGTAGGAAATGATTATACCCTGGATTAACACATAGGCTACTTTTTATCCCGGAAAAAATTGTTTCTGCGGGACTTAATCCATCTATTTTTATCATTCCGCCATCTATCTCCAAATGGCTGTTAGAGGTGATGTTCTTATTTGTGCCAGTGCTTCCTAAGTAATAATATAAATGCGAAAGTGACTTTGTTTGTTTGTTACGCTTTCACGCCTAAACCGCTGAACTAATTTTGATGAAATTTGGTATAGAGGTAGACCTTGTAATTGTAGTAGACCTTGGAAAAGGACTTAGGGTATGTATTTTATATGCCGGAAAATTATAGAGTACCCAAGAGATTCTTAAAAAATCGAACGCAACGAAGTCGTTTTTTGGTCTTTGACTTGATGCATTTCGAGAAATTAAATTCTATAAGAGTACCTTGGATGGATAGATCCGACGGTCAATACTTTTAAAAAACATGTTTTCAGGATCTGCTTGTTTTAACAGGCTTAGCTTTTTAGGTTTACCTACTTCTTGTACGTGATTTCTTTTTATACTAAAAAGAGCTAAAGTGCAAATAGAACAGGTACTAAATCCTGACTGCAGCTAAATCAGCTTAACTCAAATAAAACCCACCAATTCTCATAGAACCTATAGAGTCGAGTTTATGAAGTGTTTCCGCGTCATAAGGTTTTTTTATAATATTTTGAATGCGTTGCTTGACGCTAGGTTGGATGGCGTCAAGAAAGTAATAGATAAACACTGGAGAATAAAATGAAAACAAAATTGTGACGCAAAAAAATTTGGCCTGGAACAGGTTTTCATATTTTTTGGTCTCGTACTTAAATAAAGTCTGTGATATTATATAGAAAAAATATTATAAAGGGGAATGAATGACTTTGTCTTCACTACAATGTTTTAGGCGCAGTCTCCAGTGTCAATAGAGTTTTAACCTTCTTAGATGGCGTGTTATAACTATGTTTTTGCCTTTATTCTGTCATCAATGCTAATTTAGGCAATTGTAACATGTAGGTAAGTTTTGTGAATATAATGAAAGCCTATTAGTTACTCACTCCCCTCTTTTATTAATCTTATATTGGAATATAATTAACACGAGTTACATACCTATACTTCAAGTTCAAAGTACCTACTTATGGTCCTGCAGCCCTAGAACAATTTTTTTAGTGATTAATAACAAGCTGAATTTTCGTGAGTAGGTTCGTTTTAGACGAGACGACCAAGGTTTTATTTATGAAAATTCTCGATGGAGGTAGCTACTCGAGTGCGCAGGTGTTAAACATTTCGATTCAATCGAGTGGGAAACCGTTCCGCTAAAGTATGACTATATGGCCATTTCATTATACAAGTATTTACAAAGCTGCAAACAAAAAATTAGCTGGTGTGCATTACTCACTTTGACAGTTTAGAATTATTTTTATTATATTATACAAGCGGACACCCGCGACTTCGTTCACGTGGATATTGGTTTTTCAAAATCCCGTGGGAATCATTTTGTTTTTCTAAGCTCCTTTGAGCTCATACCTTGCTAAAAACTGTTAAAAATTCACTGACGGATATTTAGGTAGATCAAAATGTAAACATCCACCAGTAAAAGTCCCATCAAAATCGATCCAGCCTTTCTGAGATTAGCTGGTTATCTTTAAAGTATCTCCTTTCTAACAAAAAAAGAATGAATGAAATCGGACCACGCGTTAATGAATTACAGCTAAGTACACATTTTAACTTTCATCCCCTCTCCCAAGGAAACCGTGCTGAATTTCGGGATAAAAAGTATTTTATATGTTACTCCGTAGTATGAACTTAAATCACACCAAGTTTAATTTCAATCCATTCAGTAGTTTTTGCGTGATGCGCGCACAAACATACAGACAAACAGACAAACAGACAAAAATTTCAATAATTGCTTTTTTACGTACGATGTAAGTAATACTTATCCCTAACATCGCCCAGTTATTATTTTGCAAAAATTTTTAATGTACAGATACGGCAAGTCTACAATTTAATTATATGTATAGAAGATATAGACTAGCTTCTGCCCGCGGCTTCGCTACCGTGAATTTCAATTTTTCACAAATCCCGAGGGAATTGTGGATTTCCAGTTCTCGTTCCCGCTCCCTTTTCCAACCTTTATACCTACTTTCAAGGAAGTTTGCTATAGTAATCCACCTATAACTATAGCTATAGATTTTTTTATTAGAAAATCCCACTGGAACTGGATTTTTCCAGGATAAAAGTCTGTGTTAAGTCAGGGCATAATCTATCTCCATTCAGCCAAATCGGTTTTGTAGTTTCGGCGTTAAAAAGTAACAAACACACACACACACACACACACACACACACACACACACACACACACACACACACACACACACACACAAACTTTTGCCTTTATAATATTAGTGCAATATGTAAAAATGTTCCCATTCCTTTTTGGCACGTTAACATGGGTGGCCTTGTATTTTCAATATAATTTAATTTTTCATGACTATTTTAAGTAATTATACCAGTGTTTTAAAGATTAACCAGTGCCTATTTAGAAACGGGTCGTCATATCAGACTCATATAAAAGCGCCTAGTGAGAAGTAAACTGTATCATTTCACAGGATTCACTTGAAATAGCAACAATGGTGGCTAAGGTAAAAAAACTTACTTTATTTTTTATTTAATTGTATTAATAAATAATTATTATACTCTCTCAGTAATATTTTTACTCTCTGATCTCAGAAATCCTGACTTCATAACATTTCTGGGCATTACAATATATGTTACTTTTTATTATATTTTTTTAACAAATTACATTTTATGGTGTTGCAGTTCGTCGTAGTACTCGCTCTGGTGGCTGTGGCGCACAGCTCCGTCCTGGTGAAGTTAGACGGCGACTCCTCCAGCTTCTCCTACGATGTGGCCGACCCCAACACTGGCGACTACAAGAGCCAAACCGAGACCCGCGTCGGTGGAAACGTCGCGGGACAGTACTCCCTGGTCGACTCCGATGGCACCCAGAGGATCGTCGACTACACCGCCGACGATGTTAACGGATTCAACGCTGTTGTGCGCAAGGAGCCTCTGGCCAAAACCGTAGTTGCCGCAACTCCCGTTGTTGCCACTTCTCCAGCTGTGGTTGCCACTTCTCCCGCCGTTGTTGCTGCCCGCACCGTAGTTGCCGCCGCTCCCACAGTTGTTGCCGCCCGCACCTTGGCTCCCACCGTCTACGCTTCATCCGCCCCGGTGATCGCTGGATCATACGTAACACCCTCGGTGTACAGTGCTGGTCCATCCGTATACAACACCTTACCCTCAGTGTACAGCTCTTTGCCCTCAGTATACAATTCTGTACCCTCCGTATACAGTTCCCTCTCGGGTTATGCGTCCCCTTACGTCTCGAACTACGGATGGTCCAGCCCTCTCGGTTACTCCGCTTACGGCTACCCCTCAAACTACTGGGTTAAGTAGAGTGTTCTCTTAGTCAATAGATAATCTTTTGTAAATATCTGTACATACGCTAATGTCATCATTTAAATAAAGCAGAATATTTATTAAAATAAATTCTGGCCTATTTATATTATTTCCCTGTCCTTAAATATATGTACACTGTTGACTGTAGACTAGTTCAGTAATGGTCAAAAAAATCTGTTGTTATAGAAAATGGAGTTATAGATCAAAAGAAGATTAATATGAATTTTTTTTTGGATAGTAATGTGAGAAACAATACTCAGACAATGGACAATATACTTAATAATAAATATTTAACAGTTTTCAGAATATAGAGATTATTATAAAACTTTTGAAGTAAAATAATATTAATTACTAGATGATGCCCACGGCTTCGCCCGTGTGTATTTAAGTTTGTAAAAATCTCGTGGGAACTTTTATTTTCCAGAACAAAAAGTAGCCTATCTGTAGTAAGTAGTAGGTAACCCGTCCACAAAACGGAAAAATTCCGTGGGATCCTTACGATTTCGGAATGCAATTCCTTACAGCATCAGGGTTGAGGAGTCATGTACCTACTCGAGGTCATTCAACAATAAAGTCTTTAATTGGTATCCCAATATCAATTTAAATAACCGACAGTGCCTAAATCCCATTAGTTTTAGGGATCAGATCCCCTACAGCATCAGGATTGAGGAGTTGGAATCCAATTTTTTTGTAGGACAGTGTCGCAATGTTTCTCTATCGATTAAAAAAAAAATTACGCAAATCGCTTCAGAAATCTCGGAGATATCGGTGTACATAGGTAGAAATACACAACTCCTCCTTTTTTGAAAGTCGGTTAAAAAAGTAGCCTATGTTACTCCCTGGTTAATTCTCTATTTGTATGTGAAAGTCCCGTCAAAATCGGTTCAGCCGTTCCAAAGATTAGCCCGTTCAAACAGACAGACAGACAGACAGACAGACAGACAGACAGACAGACAGACAGACAAAAAATTTAAAAACGTGTGATTCGGTTATAGTATCGTTCAAATAACCATATAAGCTTAATATGAGGTAGTTATTTCGATATTACAGACAGACACTTCAATTTTATTTATTAGTATAGATAGAATTGATAGATCATCGCTTAGCTGTTGTAAGACATAAAATTAAAATTTTTGTAAAACAAAACGGACTTAAAAAATACGACAAATACGACAAAAAATTTTTAAACTTATCCAAGAACCTGCTCTAAGGTGATTGAGGTGAACTTGTGTAACGCAAAAAACTACATCAGAATCGGCCCAGCCTTCAGGACAGCGGCTATAAAGCAAAAAATTAAAAACACGATTGCAGCTTGATCCACTTGTAGCCTTTAGCCATACCTACAACATCACATAGCACTAATTTCTTTAAACTGTGCTAATATTATAAAAGCGATAGTTTGTATGTTTGTTATTCTTTCACGCAAAAACTACTGAACGCATTTGGCTGAAAGGAACGGGGATTATTATAAGTACCCTGGATGAACACATAGGCTACTTTTATCCCGGAAAAAAGTGTTCCTGTGGGACTTAAAAATAGATGTAATTTTTAGCATTGCACCATCTATTGCCAAATGAAGTAAATTTTGGCTGTTAGAGGCGACGTTCTTGTTTGTGCCTTATGTGCTTCCTAAGTAAAAAGATTTTGTTTGTTAGTTACTGTTGTATATTATATACCTAATGCGGGTAGGTTAAGTTTGTTTGAAGTAGAAGAATTACAATTACGCTTTCACGCCTAAACCGGAGAACCGATTTTAATAAAAGGTAAGTAGATATAGAGATAGAGTAGACCTTAGAGAAGGACATAAGTTACTTTTTATCCCGGAAAATTAAAAAGTAGGTACCTACACAATGGATTCTTAAAAATTCAAAATCGAACGCAAAGAAGTCGCGGGCTTAAGTTAATATAATATAAGAACTTGCCCAAAAGTGATATGTCTATAGTTATTTAGTTTAATGCAAAAAACTGCATTAAGATCGGCTTAGAAGTTTTTCAGATAAATGGTACCACAAAAAACACACTAAGTAAGTACCTACCTCTTATGCCAATCGCCAATACCTGCTCTGAAATTAATGCGTCGTCATCGTCATCGCCACATCAGCCTGTGGACGTCCACTGTTGGACATAGGCATTCTCTAATAAGTATCCACACCTAGTCATCAGCCTTTTTTTATTTATCTACAAGTTAGATCTTCGATCTCATGATGGAGCGACGATGCAGTCTACAAGTCATCATCATCATCATCATCAGCCTATTTCCGTCCACTGCTGGACGTAGGCCTCTCCCAGGATGCGCCACACCGTCCGGTTCTCTGCCTTTCGCATCCAATCCCGGCCAGCGACCCTTTTAAGATCGTCGGACCACCGAGCCGGGGGTCTTCCTACGCTGCGCTTGCCGGTTCGCGGTCTCCACTCGAGGACACGTCTGCTCCAGCGGCCATCGGTCCTCCGACAGATGTGACCTGCCCATCGCCACTTCAACGAGCTGATCCTGCGAGCTATGTCGGTTACTTTAGTTCTTTTCCGAATAATCTCATTTCTGATTTTATCCTTCAAAGAGACTCCAAGCATAGCTCGCTCCATAGCCCGTTGAGCGACTTTGAATCTGTGGACAAGCCCCACCGTCAGTGTCCACGTCTCGGCTCCATATGTCATCACAGGTAGGATGCACTGGTCAAAGACTTTTGTCTTCAGGCATAAATTAAAAGTCTACAAGTATAAATTAAAAATTTTAAAAACTATCGATATTCGCCATTTTGTGGTGGTAGCCATCTTGGATTTGCATAGTGCTGTTCTACTAGTCAAGCCCTTTCATTTGATACCCAAAAAATATGCAATAAGATTTTCATTAAACATAGGCAGCCTAGCTCAGCTACGAACACTCCACTACCTCAGTGGTAGATTCAATGTTAGTTCCCACTAGTTCAACTGAGTAGTTCAACCGTTGAACTAGTGAGACTTTTTTGTCCCATTAGTTCAACTGAATCTAGTTTTTAAAAAAGTTGAACTAATGGGACAATATAGTTGAACTCAGGTAGTGCGTAGTGCGGGGAATTCATCAGATTAAATTAAGTCAAAATTGAAATTAATTAACTTATAATAATAATAATAGCGTTTAATACCCATGATCACGTAGCTCACCTGTGTGCTGTCTGCTGTACGTATACTAATTTTTACTATTTCAAATTTAGTTTTGACCAGACCAAGCTGGTAAAATA